>JAJJWX010001987.1:0-535897 GCA_023529315.1 Papaver bracteatum
CTTAGCAGATTATAGATAAGGATATTAGCTCCTAGATAACCGAGATACAAAATTTTTTTTACAAGAAACAAGCCGCATTAAGGACAGGTGTGGCTTTCAATTGCAGTTACGGATTCCATACATCTGAGACAAATTGATGAGACACAGCAATTTTAGACTTGAAGCAACTGCAGGGAAGACAAAGTTGGAACTAGGAAAAAGAACTATGCTCTTGTTGAATTTCCAGAACTAGAATGGTCTAAGTTATCGTCTCCAGTAGCCACATTTATCCAAAATAGAAGTACACAGCAGTCTGCAAGGTAACATGCTAATTGATCATAGGTTGGCTGTGGTTATCACAGGGAAAAACTATTAGGGTAGTTTCCCATCAAATCTACCACTTTCTGTAAATTGATACCAGTAACTAGAATATTAACATAGGCAGAATCAATAGTTGAGTACATTAGATGAAAATATGAAAAACTATAAATTTTCGATCAGATAATTGGCCGACTGTTAAGGAGGCCTTCTATGTGATGACACTATGTAGTGTTTTTCCGTCACAAAGAATGTACAAGAAAAATGAAATTAGTTATGTTGATTCCACAATTTCACAAAATTAAGATTAGTCTTGAGATTATTGATCGAAGTGATCACAAATTTCCTTCAAATGAAATCATTGAAACAAATTTCAAGTCCGAAGTTCTCGAAAAAATCCATTAAATCGATCGGAATCGATCAATCAGAAGATCATCATCATATTTTTTTTGTTCTTCCAATTTTTGTTAAACCACTTAAATTGAGATTATAGAACCATTATACTTCAGTGATTTCGAAACCAACGTTTATAATAGAATAAATCACTGGTATTTACCATGAAATCTATCAAATCGAAGAAATTTAGGAAAAAACCAGGGTTGAACATCATCAGAAAAAAACTGAGAGATGTTCTTACTGGGTATAAGAAGATAGAATAAAGGGCCAATTTAACCCCGAGACCGGCACGGAACCAAAATTTGACAAATATTCTATGTTGACCCGTTCTGGTATTTTAATCCCTTCGTCTCTATCCTCTTTTTGTACAGCGACAAGATAAAAGGAAAAAATCCTTCTCACTTTAACTTAACAGTTGAATAATTTGAAAATCTAAATTTCAAATTCAACTTGAGCTTTGAATAGGTGAAAAGGTGAAACCCATTCGTTTTTAAACCGTATGAATCAAAAGAAACAGGTTAAACCATTTATGGAGGAGTTTTTTTTTTTCTTTCTTTTTATTATTATATTAAGCTTAAGTTTTGAAATTTACTCTCCAAAACTGAAATTTGTATATTGCAAACAGGGTTCAAGCTAATTCAAGGTGTTGACTTTGAGCTATTCCAGGTAATTCCTAACAACGTTTTTCGTTTTCAGTCTTGGTTCATTGCTATAAGCCAAATCATTTATAGTTTTATTTTGTTCGTCTCTCATTGAACACATAGATTCTGTTTGTTAAATGTTCCATAACAACCATCGTTCTTCTCCTCCAGTATTAGCAAAATGTTGCATGATTTTACACGTTTCTTTGTTAACAAGCTTATGAAATATGTATGCATTTAACTTTTTCGATAAAATGCTACTATGACTTGCAGGGCCAATCCTGAATTCTTTTTGCCCCAAAGCGAAGGCAACAAATGTTGTCGTTGTCGATTCATAGTTAATCTTTACATGCTTGAATTCAGGCCGTGGGTATGTCCAAATCTTTACAGGTTTATACTTGAAATTAACTAATTAACTGGTAATACATGGATAATGTTATGGTAATTCAGTTGAAAGAAAAGTTTCTCCTCATTCCAGGTTCCACTGGAAGAGAATGTCATTCTAGTTGTGTGACATAATTTGGAGGATTTTTTGAAACCAGCCTGTTTGAGACAGGAGAATTACTCGGTATCCAACATCTGCATTCATACAATGTGATTCTTTGATGCATTTTGTTTCATTTTGTCAGGGAGGATAATGTTATACGAGCGAAACTGAATTATAACAAATAAAAGAGTGAAGAGTCATTCTCAAATAGCATGGGAGAAACAGATTCAAAGTGGGTAATTTTCACTGCCAGCATACTTGATGTTATACTCTAGTGATTAAACATTAATGATAATTTGATGGTGTTTCTTTTCTGGTAGTCTTATTGATGTCCTAGTGACATTCCAGCCTCAAATCCCTCATGTAACGACTGTTGGTGAAGTTCAGACCAACGGGCTCATTGATGTCCCAATCCAGTTGCAAACACAACTAACACGGCGTGCGCCTTCACATATTTTCCCACAAATAGCAGATGATAACTTGTTTGATGTTCAGATTCAAGTAGATGTTGTTGAGGTACCGGTTCAATTACTAGAAACATGTGGTGTGTCATCTTTAAGTACAGTTTTGGGAAAGAGACCTCTCAGAGAAGAAGATGACATTTTACGAGCTCCACTTGGGACCTTCAATGCTTCAGCTTCGACATCTAATACAGGAAAGAAACTAACAAGGTTTCGTTCTAGGCATGTGAGGTTTACTCCTATTACTCTGCAAATATCACCGGAGGTCCGAGCTGCACTTAGAGCCTTTAATGCTGCACGTATCAGGGCTATGCGAAATCAAAATCGTCCTACCGAACCAGTTCTACGTCTAACTGCAAGTGATGCAATACGACAAAGAAAATCACGATCATTGCTTACAATGGAATAGATGATTAGAGCACGTTCTACTAATACCTTACAACGGAGAATCTTGCGTTCTAGATTATCTCAATTGAGGAGTAATATTAGACCAACGACAACTTCAATTGCACAGCATTTCAGAAAAGCGATTCATGAATTAGAATGGGGTTGGTGTTTAGAATGCAAAACAAAGTTTCCAGACATGTCAGCAAGAGGACTTTGCAACTTCTGTAAGAGAGATAAAGAAAAACACCCTGCAGTGCCATTGTTCAGTGCAACTAATTTGATGGATCCGGGAGAAGTACCTATTGAGTTGTCACGATTAACAAATCTTGAATGCCTTCTTATTGCTCGTGTGCACCCAATGATGTCAGTATACAGAGTTAAAGGACAACAGTACAAATATAATAAACTTTGTTCAAGATGTTAGACAAGTTGCTGCTGTACTTCCATATAAACCAGCTGATTTGTCTGCAATATTAGTTGTGAAGCGGACTGGAACGAATTCAACCAAAGAGTTTGTTTTACGTCGGGAGTATGTACGCGAAGCTTTAGAGTGGTTGAGAAAAAATCATCTATATTATAAAGATCTACAAATAAGTGATGGCAACATAGAAAACTTACCAGAAAATGGTATTCCTGATGACCTCCCAAATATGGAGGTGGATGATGCGCTACAGGTCAGAAATAACCAATCAGGTAATACCCTAAAACAATTGCTTTTATTCTTATTTTTAATGCTGAGATAAACCAAAACATAAAATATTTGTCAATAACTGTATTTTACTGGCCTCTTTTCCTGAATTATGCAGTTGTGAAGCGTTAGATTTATGGTTTTGTCTGAAATCTTTCACCTTTTTCAATATGATGAATAGGGATATCATAAGTTGTCACCTTAGAGAACATTGCAAAATACATTGTGTGGTTCATTTTACTTTTGGAATACAATTGGTTTCTATGTAGATTAAAGTGGATTTATAGAAATGGTAGTCAACGAGTTCCATTATACGTAAAAATGGGGATCGAGCATTATATGCTACGTACTACCGTAGCTTAGTTGTGTTATATGGATCCCAAGTGGAGATTGCTGGTCACTTGTGTTTTGTTTTTTGTTTTTTTCTTGTTTGCTCTCCTTATAACGAAGTAATATTTGCCGGTCAAAAAAAAAAAAAAAAAAATGTTTGGTAGTTTGGGATTTATATTAGTGATTGGTTAGTTAGCAAATGATTAAATTGCTTTTCGCAGGTAATGAGAGTGAAGATGAGGACTACAACGGACCTCCAGAATCGCACGAACAAGATTTCCATGTCGATGAGTTCCAAACAGCCGGTACAGTTAGTGCGTCTGTACAACCAGATCATAGGAGATGTATCGGATGAGCTCTGGAAATAGTTGAAGTAGACAGGACTACTGCAGACCTACAATTTACAGGTGAGGTTATTGATGAATTTACTACAGATGGGTATATAACAATGGAATTTCCAACTCTGTTCCCGTATGGTAATGCTGATTTGAGACAGTCAAGGATTCGAAAGGTTAGTGAATGTCAATATTTTCAATACCTAATGAAGTACCATGATGGACGTTTCGCTCAAGATTCTAGATTTCGTTATTTTGCGCTAAACTCATTAACTAGATGGCGGGCCTTGTCATTGGGTTCAATTTATGTAAAGAATCATCCGTCTGATGGTGAGTTGTCGATTGAATATATTCGAGAAATGGTTTTATCTGGGGACAGTAGGTTAGTGTCACGTGTTTCTTATTGTGCAAAGCAAATACGTGGTACTAGAGCTTATTGGTACACTAGATTGAAGGAGCTCATAGCAATGGTCAAGCAACTGGGCCCCCCTACTATCTTCTTCACCGTTAGTGCGGCAGATATGCAATGGCCAGAGTTGTATACACTCCTTGACCCAACAGGTAAACTAGAAACTCTTGATCTAAGGGAACGAAGGCGAGAAAAGGCTAGATTATTGAATGAAAATCCACTGGTTGCTTCATGGTTCTTTCAAAAAAGATTTCATTTGTTTGTTCACAAGTTTTTAAAAGTTGAGTTTGAAGTTATAGATCACTGGTTTCGTTTTGAGTGGCAAAATCGAGGAAGTGGACATGTACATGGGTTCTTATGGCTTAAGGACAGACCAGATTTTTCTCGTATAGCCGAAGACGAGCAAGTGCGTAATGAGGTATGTAAATATTTTGATAAAATGATCTGTACAATGAATCCAGACCCTGCTTTCTCCTTTGATATACAGGAACATCCATGTGCAAAGAAAATTTCCTTAGACTCGGATATGGAAAATGATGCGAGTGATTATGCATCTTTGGTTAATTTTGTGATGCGGCACACTAGATGTGGGAGCTACTGCTTGAGAAAAATTAAAATAACTAGGCAAAAGCTTTGCAGATTTAGATTTCCTATGGACATCTTAGATGATTCTAAGCTTGTCGAAGAGACGCCGAACAACAATATGTATAGATTCATTGGCCGAAGAAATGATCCGTTTGTGAATTCTCACCACCGAGCAGTTTTACAAACATGGAGGGCGAACATTGATTGGTCAGCTGTAACAACTACAGAATCGGTTACTCATTATATTGGTAAGTATGCAGCGAAATCTGAACCATCTTCAAAGAGTTTTAATGAAACTTTAGGTGCAATTGTTGATGATCCACGACGATCCTGCCACGATTCAGTATGTGCCATAAAGAGGTTACTCATCAAAAATGCATCGGAAAGAGACATATCTGCTCAAGAAGTGTGCCACCTACTGATGGGTTGGCATTTGACAGAATCGTCAAGGAAAGTTGTCATATTGAATCTGAGTGAGACTAACTTATTCTCATCATAGTTGCGGCATAGAAGAGATAGTGATGATAGAGAGCACCAAGGAACTGACCCGAATTTCTTCTGCATATATTTGGACAGACCGGATGTGTTTGAAAACATGTCACTTCTTGAAATGGCAAAGAAGCATTATTACGTTCGTAGAAAGTGGTGCAAATACAATGTTGAGGCTGTTGTCAGGATTTTACCCGAATTAGTAGGGAAAATCATTCCAAATACCGATAAGTGGGAATCTTTTTGTAGGCAACAAGTATTATTACATAGTTCTTACCGAAGTGTCCTTCAAGCAAAAAAAGGTTTTCAAATGTGGTGTGAATGTTATGCTGAAATTAGGCAGCGCTTCACTTCTAGAGTTCTAAAGAGCCTATAGGATCAACCCATGTGGATCTTGGTATGCTTGAGGATGAATTTGAAGAGGAAAGCGATCCAGAATCTGAACTACTTGAAGATTGGATGATGTTAGCAAATATGGCACCAAATTTTGGGCCATCACTAGATACTGAACTCGGTTCTCGGACTTGTGATATCGAGCATAATTTGTCTGAAGGTTTGCAACATTATCCGTCCATGGACACTGATAGAAGATTCACCCATGCATTAGGACAAACAGTGCAAGAGGAATGTTCAGATATTCGTCCAAGTATCCCTCTTACTGATTTGTCCAATCAACAGATAGCAGCATTTGAGCTGGTTATGCACTCAATGAGAGAGCGCTCAACAATACATTTGATTATATGTGGAGGAGCAGGGACCGGAAAATCCACGCTGATCAATTCCATTGTTCAATCAACAAGGGAGTTGTTCGGAAATTATAAAGCAGTCAGAATCATGGCACCCACCGGTGTAGCCGCATTTAACATTGGAGGTGCAACCATTCATCATGAGCTCTCCATAGCAGGTACATCGAAAACATTAGATTTACTAGCATATACTTATTCTTGTTCATAGCAGATACAATTCATTCTTGTTCTCTATAATGTTCTTATTTAAAAATATATTTCTATCTTAGGAAGCCTATACATTTAGTTATCATCTTAGATTGTTATTTACAAGTTCCAATATTCATCTTTACAGCGGATAAGAACCAATCATATAAGAAATTAGAGACAGAACGGTGTGGAAATATGCAGGAGGATTTCAAAAATACAAAGTTAATCATTATCGATGAATATAGCATGATTGGAAGAAAGATGCTTGCCACCAGTGAGCCTTTTGGAAATGTTTCAGTTGTGCTCGTCGGCGATATACGACAACTTCCACCGGTTTTTGACACTCCGTTATACACTAAAGGTGGGCGAGATTTGCAATTAACAGGTTCTTTCTCTTACTCCGTGTTTGACCAATGTGTACGACTTGATACGGTATTCCGACAATCAGGAATTGAAGAATCACTTTTCAGAGATGCATTGTTACGACTAAGTGATGGCGGGTCTAATTTTAAAGATTGGCAATTGTTTAACACCAGAAACTACACAGTGATGACAATCGAAGATAAAAACAATTTCAAGCATGATCTTTGTCTTTTTCCCACGAAGTCTTGTGCTGCTACTTATAACCATGAACGCCTTAAAGAGATTAGACACCCCGTTGCACGAATCAATTCGAAGAATAATTGTGACACAGCAAAAGGTACGAATTCCGATGAAGCTAAAGGGTTAGAAAAGGTTCTATTCTTGTCAAAGGGTGCAAGGGTGATGTTGCGTAAAAATCTTGCTACACAATATGGTTTGGTTAATGGCTCAACGGGAACCATTACATGCATTGTATATGAAGAAGGTAAGAAATCACCTATTGATATGCCTATTGCAGTTATGGTGGATTTAGATACGTACACCGGTCCAAAATTTGTTAAAGAATCGAACGTCATTCCAATCACACCACAAAAAACCAGCTAGATATCATCTTCCAATGTAACATGTCAACGTACTCAATTGCCACTAATTTTGTGTTGGGCAATCACGGTTCACAAAAGTCAAGGTTTGACACTTGACCAGGCCGTGGTGGATATAGGATCATGAGAAAGTCTTGGTTTATCATTTGTCGCGTTATCCCGCACAAGAAAACTAAGCGACCTTGCATTCTGTCCAATGTTCAGTTTTGAGAGAATATCAAAAATTAGTGAATGTAAAGGGCTTCCAAAAAGACGGCAAGAAGAGGAGCGATTGCGAAGATTATCAGATGCAATGCTATAATATCTGAGGTTGACTCTCTTGCTTTTTCTTTACTTCATTTTTGAATATCTATTTCATGCAAGAGGTACTCTGGCTTCATTTTCAAGTATTTATTTTTGTCAAGGACAATGGGCAATTAAATATGTATAAACTATTTTGTTATTGGCAGTAAGTTTAACTCATTGTAAATATGTTTTTCATTTCCCATTTGAGACTTGATGAATCTCTTTGATGTATTTGGTGTTCCCAGCGAGTTGTTGTTTTTCTGGCTTCCATTATATGGTCATCTTTTTCCAGAATTTGTTAACAGAAATGTGCTGGCGACGAAAGTATGTATGCACGTCCATTTCGTTGTCGGTCCCCCACCGCTCGCGGTAATCTAGTGTTAAGATGTTTTTTTTTTTTTTTTTGGAATAGATAAAATTCATTCATAAAGAAGTGCCGAGATAGCACTTGGACCAACAAACAACCATCCAAACATGATAAAGGGGTTACAACAATGGACTCATTTCCCCTAAACAAGTTGAAACTAGTTACTGTTTAAACACCCTCCAATCGTGCATGAAATCCACAAACTTAAAGTTTTTAAAGGATTCATGAACTGTCGCCCAACTAAATAAGGAAGCCTTGACTAGAATAATAACCCTCTCTACTGTTTTCTCTTTGTTGCGAAAAACTCTTTGGTTTCGTTCCTCCCAGATTTGATGCCAGATAGCGAAAGGAAAACAAAAGGAAATTTTTCTGTTATGCACCCATTTGATAACCTGATTTCTAATATACACCCGTTTTTTTAAATATTTCTAATATACACCCATCATAACCGAAAACGTTAGCAACCACCACATAAAGATATAGCCGTATATATGTGGATCGGAATGGACGACTTAGATCTATCTAAGTTAGAAAATTACGGGTTTACCCATAACTCATAAACAAAAGGTTGAGAAGAACATAACATTTCATTTTCTCATTTCAGTCGTCTTCTTCTCTCTTTCTGCTGCTGATGGTCTCGATTCATGAGATCCGATTGCCAAGGCCCAAATCCAAACATAGCACCCATCAAAGTCCGAGCACCATGCTCTACATTCTGTTGATTCCATATCAATCGGACCAGTATGACCAACACTAATCAGTCATCATCTACAGGTAGGAATCGACGGCACTGCCACTGATTTGGCAACTCGACCAACAGACTCCACGTATAAGAGATAACCTTGTTAGTTTAATCCCATTCATGGCTTGAATGTACTGGACTTATTTTTCATCCCGGGTCGTCCAGATTTAATTAGCGAACCCCATCATGGTCCTGTGATGTTGCTCGCTGCGAGACTGGAGATGTGTGTTGTGCTGCGATATATGCTCCCCAAATAGTAGAGCTTCAGCTGTTGCAGAATGAGGCATGCTTTATATTGCTTCTTGATCGCCTAACAGCAGAGCTCGAGATGTCACGAGTAAGGATTGTTTGGAACAAATACATAGTTGGTGCTGTTGAGCTCTCACATGTTCACAGACGGACTATAGCCTTGTATAGTATACAGATGTATAGAACATAAACGAATCCAAATTCAAGCTAATTTGAAGCATTTCAACAAACACTTACTAAACAACTTAATTATTGCTTTGCATGGACTAACTCTCCCTCCCATTTTTTCCCTCTGTTCTTCTTCTTCTTCTTATTTTGCTAACAAAAAATAACAGATATGAAACATGGTGGACTAAATTGCCGAGATTGGTGGACTAAACTTATGAGCTCAGTGGACTAAACCCTACACAATGTGTATGCAAGTACCAAACCCAACACAATACTTTCCCTTTTACACCATTGATTCAGCTGATTTCCACCCGTTAGAAGCATAGCTTTGCTGCTGCAATTGGCCGAGATACAAAAGCTTGCAATCCGAATTTACTCATCCAAGTTGAGCGCTCCATTAATCAAGCATTCTCTTCCTTGTTCACAGGTTGATATGGAGCGGAGTTTATCCCATAAGGATTTTTCTGTCTTTTTCATGTGGTGTCAGCTGTGGGGACAGCTACACAGATAACGGCAGTTAGCCGTTTTATTCAAAAAACGGACAGAATTATTATTTCGGGTGTATATTAGAAATATCCGAAAAAACGGGTGCATATTGGAAAACAGGTTATCAAATGGGTGTATATCAGAAAAACGCCCAAAACAAAACTTGAGAAACTAAATTGGTTGAGTCTTTAGTTTCAACACAGGTGAATCAGTGGCATGTTAAGATGTAATCCTACTACTGGAAAAGATCACTTTCTTTGATTTTGCCAACACAAGTGCATATACTTATTCGATTCATTGTGTACACCAAATAAGCCACTAACGTATACATCACATATTCCATTGATTAATGAGGAGTCCCTAACAAAATGCACAATCAACAAAACAATATACTTCAACCCAATATTTTAAAAAAAAATGCTATAAAGCTGGACTGTTGATATAAAGATAGATTAAAAGTAACTTATAATACGCAACTCACTAAGACAATGCCAACAGCATTAGGTTTACAAGAAAATTACGAGTTGTCCATTTTCAAAATGAAAATCACAAAAGTCTATAGAATCATATGGATGTAACTCGGTATGTATTCAGAGTTTGCATCCTCCATAATCGCAAGAGAGACTAATCAAGGATCTTTGTCTCCTTCAACAGTCTCCATTGTTTTGATATCTTGTTCCCCTAAATCTTTCAACGAAACAAAGCTGTTCTTGTGAGGGATAAGTTTACAATTCCTTTGCTTAAAATCCACAAGCCTTTCTGACGTTGAAGTTTTTATGTCGTAATTGTTGACATAGTACCAATATAGGTCAAAACCACGGAAACACTTTGCAACCTCTAATAATCTTCTTTTCTCAACCTTAAACTCTTGACTCCAACCCAATGACTGATGTCCATCTCCCTCTTTCATGCCATGATCACCATTCTTCGTTTTTAATAGCCATAAGTCATGAAGGTCATCTTCTATAAGATCTACATTACCAATAAAATACAAAGAACCATCCAAAACCCCTAAGTGACAACTGAACCAATCACTATCTGGTGGCAAAGGAGGTGGTGAAATAAATTCACCAAACTTTTCCTCAACGAAATCAAAGGTACCGATCATTTTTAATTCATCATCCAGCCAATAAAGTGTTGAATAATTAATTAGTAGTTGTAACATTAGTCATCAAGATTGACTAATGAATTAGTAGTAGTAGGTGGAAGTAGTTGTAGGGTGGATATAGGGTGGCTTGTAGGATGGCTTGTTTTTCTTCCTCCCTTCCTTATTTTCTTCCTCCATTTCTTATTTTCTTCCTCCCTTCCTTATTTTCTTTGTAGAAGACTTTCTCTTCTTTTGTAACACTATATATATCTCTTTTAGAGATTGATTTATAACATAACAATTATTTTTGAGTTGAACCTTAAGTTTAACATGGTATCAGAGCTCCATGGTGAGTTGAGTGCTTCTTAGTAATAGTGAGTGCTTTGTTACTTCGATTGATCCTTCTTCCGCTGGCTTAAGGTTCTTGTTTTTCTTTATACACTTATTGAAACAAGTAAGTTGTACTACCGATTTTATGATAAACTTGTTATGTTTATGATTGTCCTTTTTAAATCCTACTTAAACTTGTTAATCCATTTATCTTGGACTAAGTAAGTTGTACTGTTGTTTTTGTTTCGTACAAACAGTTATCATCTTTGATCAAGATTTTTTTTTTATTGAGTTTGTTTTTCTTAGGAAAACCCCTGTTAAGTTTGTTTTCATATATTTGGTTGATTTTTCAAATTTAATTTCTTTGTGCAAGAGAGAAAACTTGATTTGAATTTAAACTCTTACCGTTTTTACCTTTATAGGACTTGTTCCTCTTATTCGACTACTCATATAATTTTTAGCTGCTAGGTAGAATCTATCCGGTTTGTTTTTTACCCCCCATAAACAGTTGTGTACACAATCAGTTTCATTTGTACCTTTTTTTTTTGGTCATTTAATAAATAAAAAAACGCTTGCCAAGTTTTTCGCAAGCTGCTTGCGACCTGTATTCATACTTCATAATTTCTTATTTAATCGTGATAATGTCTTCCGTTAGACGTTGTGTATCTTTGTGGAAGCAATTCACACTTCGTGGAGAAATGTTTCAAGAAAATTGGTTATCCCGATTGGTGGGACGCCTATAAAATACAAATAAAGATCGACCAAAAAGGGGTAGATACATGTACTTCAATGATGACTACGATGACCGATACTCATTCTTCTGTGGTGGAATCTCATTCTTTGGTGAACCCGAACCTCTTCCAGCAATCAAGTAAGGTTGACGTCGCTTTACTTTCTACTGATTCTGGAAAAGATCATGGTTGGATTCTCGACTCTGGTGTTACGGGTCATATGATGTTCAATGCCTCTATTTTGAGAGATCCGTTGCTACCTGCGTATACAACTATTTCCAACGCCAATGGTGTACCGTATCCGGTTACCGGAGCTGGGAGAGTTGATTTAACACCTTCCTTGTCCTTGGAACACACATTATTGGTTCCTTCTCTTTCAAATAATCTCTTGTCTGCAGAACAAGTAGCCGCACAGTTAAATTGTTTAGTACTAATCTATCCCACTTTCTGTCTTCTTCAGGATCTCGGAAACGGGGAGATAATTGGGCGAGGTACTAAGAGAGATGGTTTATATTACATCGACGATGTTTGTGAAGGGAGATCTCTTTCAGTTAAAAGGTCTTCTTGTGCATCTAAAAATCAGATCTTACTGTGGCACAGCCGTTTAGGACATGCTTCTTTTGGATATTTGGAGCACTTGTTTCCTGATTTGTTTAAGTCTTGCAAACTGTCATACTTTAAATGTGATACTTGCATTCTTGCGAAGAGTCATCGTACTACTTACCCAAATAGTTTCAGTAGAAGATACGTCACATTCGATTTGGTTCATTCTGATATCTGGGGACCTTCTCGTATTACCAGTACTTCTGGATTTCGGTGGTTTGTTATCTTTATCGATGATTGTACTCGTATGACTTGGCTCTATTTAATGAAGAATAAAAGTGATGTGGCTGATCGTTTTCGCGCATTTCATAAAATGATTCAGACAAATTTTTTGGCTAACTTAAAGGTCCTTCGTTCTGATAATGGAGGTGAGTATGTTAATGAAGTATTACAAAGATACTTTGGAGAACATGGAATTATTCATGAAACTAGTTTCCCGTCTATGCAACAACAAAATGGTGTGGCGGAAAGAAAAAATCGCCAGTTACTTGAAATTACGAGGGCATGCTTGATTGGGTCAAATATGAAGCCAAAATTCTGGGAAGAAGCCATTACTAGTGCAGTATATCTTCTTAATCGAGTACCAACAAGTGTTTTAAAATTTCAGACACCGTTGGACAAATTGGCTTTGTTTGTAACAATACCTTCTCATCTTAAGCTTCCTCCACGGGTATTCGGTTGTGTTGTTTTTGTACATCTGCAGAAACATCTACGTACAAAGCTAGATCCTTGTGCTATCAAATGTGTTTTTATTGGTTATCATCCATTCCAGAAGGGTTATAGGTGTTATCATCCTCAAAGTCATAAATTTTATGTTACTATGGATGTCACCTTTTCTGAGCACGAAATGTTTTACTCATCCGATGTATCTGATTATCCTCTTCATGGAGAGAGTGTTATTGAAGAGTTGAATTGGATGGATTTGTTTCCGACTAATAGTGAAATTAATATGACAGCAAATGAAACAAGCATAAGTACACATCAAACTATCAGTAGTTCAAGAATTGATGATATACAAGTCATGGAGCCGGTTCAAGAGTTCGATATTCCTGTTGCCGAAGAAATTGACACCCCTGATCTTAAAGCTTCATCTCTCTCTTCATCAACAGTACCTACATCTAATTGTCCTCCAGCCGGTGCCGATGTCCCTTAGGTAAGGATAGATTGTTCGATTAATACTAATGATACTTGTGAACTACCTGACACCGACAGGTACCAGTTGCCACCAAGGAGTAATCGTGGAGTTCCACCAGATCGTTTTTCACCTGAAGCAATAAGGAAGGTGAAATACCCTATTTCGAATTACGTGTAAACTCATAGATTATCAAAAGAGGGAAAAGCGTTTGTCAGTCAAATGGCAGATGTTATTATTTCGAACAAAGAGAAGAAGCACTATCTAATCCGAAATGGGCTGGTCCTATGAAAGAGGAGATGGTGGCACATGAAGAAAATGGTACATGGTATATAGTCTCACTACCAGAAGGAAAGAAACCAGTTGGCTGCAGGTGGGTATATACTATCAAGCATAATCCAGATGGCTCTATTGATAGGTATAAAGCAAGACTTGTGGCTAAAGGGTTTACCCAGACTTATGGTATTGATTATCAGGAGACGTTTGCTCCTGTTGCAAAAATCAACACTATTCGAGTATTATTTTCTTTGGCAGCAAATCTAGGCTGGCCTCTACAACAATATGATGTAAAAAATTCTTTTTTACATGGTGATTTGCAAGAAGAAGTCTACATGACACTACCTCCAGGTTATAATGCTCCAAACAATGTTAATGTTGTGTTTAAGTTAAAGAAGGCTTTATATGGTTTGAAACAATCTCCCAGAGCATGGTTTGGTAGATTTCGCATTGCAATGAAGAAGTTTGGGTATATACAAATTAATGCTGATCATACCTTGTTCCTTAAAAGAGTAGGTGACAAGGTAACTGCTCTTATTATCTATGTAGATGATATGGTGGTAACAGGAAATGACCCTGAAGAGATGAGTAATCTGAATAATTGCTTGTATTCTGAGTTTGATATGAAAGATTTGGGTGGACTTAAGTACTTCTTGGGTATTGAAGTTAATCGATCCAGAAAGGGAATTTTCTTGTGTCAGCGAAAATATGTGATTAATTTGTTGAAGGAAACTGGTATGACTGGTTGTACGCCAATCGGGTCTCCTATGGAACAAAATCATGGTCTTGAAGAATGTTTTGTTCAAATACCAGCAGACAAAGGACAATACCAGAGGTTAGTTGGTCGCTTGATTTATCTTTCTCATACAAGGCCAGATATTGCTTATGCTGTAAGTGTTGTAAGCAGATTTATGCATAATCCGGGTCAACAACACATGGATGCAGTCACCAGGATACTAAAATATTTGAAGTACGCACCAGGCAGAGGTTTGATGTTTTCAAAACATGGACATATTGATGTATCAGGTTACACTGACTTAGATTGGGGAGGCAAAGGCGATAGGAGAAGATCGACATCTGGGTATGTTACCTTCGTCGGGGGTAACTTAGTAACTTGGAAGTCTAAGAAACAACAGGTTGTTTCCTTGTCAAGTGCTGAAGCAGAATATAGAGCAATGGTAAAAGGCATTTGTGAATTATTATGGTTGAAAAGGCTTATGGGAGAGCTTGGTTTCCCATCTGAAAAACCTATGAAGTTGTTTTGTGATAATCAGTCAGCAATCAAAATTGCAGAGAATCCAGTGCAACATGATCGAACGAAACACGTGGAAATTGATAGGAACTTCATTTATGAGAAACTCGAAGAAAAAATTATTGAAGTACCATATGTCCGAACAACACAACAACTGGCATATATTCTGACTAAGGCCGTATCAAATAAAATATTTAACGATTCACTTGTCAAGTTGGGAATCTGTGACATATATGCACCACCTTGAGGGGGAGTGTTGAATAATTAATTAGTAGTTGTAACATTAGTCATCAAGATTGACTAATGAATTAGTAGTAGTAGGTGGAAGTAGTTGTAGGGTGGCTTGTAGGATGGCTTGTTTTTCTTCCTCCCTTCCTTATTTTCTTCCTCCCTTTCTTATTTTCTTCCTCCCTTTCTTATTTTCTTTGTAAAAGACTTTCTCTTCTCTTGTAACACTATATATATCTCTTTTAGAGATTGATTTATAACATAACAATTATTTTTGAGTTGAACCTTAAGTTTAACATAAAGAGCTTCATTGGCAAAGATACCATCATCATCCCAATGAAAATGGTACCATTCAGAACTGACGTTGTTCCCAAGTTTTCTCCATCCATTGTTAGAGCCTAGAGTGTATATGTGGACTAGCCAAGGTTCCATATCCGCGTCTATTCTTATAACTTTATACAAGAAACAAAACAGAATCCGCTCATACAAGAGAATCCCATATCAATACCCTCATCCGTATCTCTTTTAATTTCAGGAAGCATAACGTATTCTCTATTGATGGGGTTACAGAAAAAAAAAAGATGAGCGGAAACCAAGACAGATGAGTCCATAAATCGAACCAACAACCTTAAAATGCTTGGGTGGAGGGGTGAAATTAAACCTTGTAATTCTCTGAACGGGTGTTGA
The DNA here is from genome assembly GCA_023529315.1 of Papaver bracteatum. Lineage (NCBI taxonomy): Eukaryota > Viridiplantae > Streptophyta > Magnoliopsida > Ranunculales > Papaveraceae > Papaver > Papaver bracteatum. The sequence goes on from JAJJWX010001987.1 coordinate 16,026, forward strand.
CTCCAGTTTATCATTATAATCTAAATACCATAAAGTTAAATCTTGTACATGATCTAGATCATCAAAACTTAAATCTGAAACAAGAAAACCAAAGTTACCAGAATCGGAAGGATGATTAAGATGATGTAAGTGCATCTTGGAGAATAATGGATGATGAGAAACAAGACTTCTCCAATTTTTGCATACTAACTTGGAATCCAAAACTGATTCTGCTGGTAAGCGAGTTAGGATTTCTAATGTAATATCATCAGGGAGACTCTTGAAATACTCCATGAATTATTAAGACTCCCTTACAGTGAGAAACACAGATTATTTTTTTAGGGTTCTAAGAAATAATGATTGAAAAATTGGGACTTTAGGGGTGTGTGGAAAAGAGTAAAAGAGAAAGAGAGGTCTGTTGTTTGTGAACTTCTTCTCCCGCAATAGGGTTGATTGATTAGTTCACGCCATGGGGTTCTTATATTTATATGTAAAGTTTAGGTAAACGGTTTCTATTTTAAATATACTGTTGAATGTTATTTCATGACCTAGTTTATTTAAGGGGTTGTCCCACTTGGAATGAACTTAGCTACTGCTAACAACGAAACTTACCATGACAAGGTTGTATCTTGATATCTTATTGCAGTATAGGAAGTTACGGACTGCATGACAAACAGGGTAGTTTTCTAGGCTGTACGCGAGTGGAAACATACATGATTGGGAGTTGGGACGCTTTCAGTATTCCTGATCACATAATTGGAGTCCTAAAAAACTGCCATACAATAATAGGTTTAGGAAATAAGTACAGCTTCCTTCCAAATCCAAGTAAACATAATTTGAGTTGAGTTCTGTCTTCTTCACTCGGATTTCTTTCATTCAATTAGTTGCAGTCAGCCATATTATTTCCTTTTCGTGAGTAGAACAAGTTTAGAGCTGCATCAAAAACTGGTGGCTTTCGCTCGTTCTTAAGGCTTCCAAACATTATGTCGGACTAATTGAAGATCAAGTAAACAGAAAAATTACCACAACATAAAGACAGATCAAAGTAAAATATAAGTGGATTAGGATATCAACTCATTCTCGTCATAGAATGCATGCAAAATCAATGTTGAGTGACAACAAACAATCTCGATATATAACCATTCCTATATTTGAATATTTGTCACAGTTGATGAACTTACAATGAATGGTACCGCACGTACTGTCTTTCTTATGCAAGCTCTTATATTATTGTCAGAAGTTTACAAAATTTTGGACAAAACCTTTGTTAGTTATAAAGAATGAGTAAAATCCATCGAGCAAAAAAAGAAAGTAAAATCTAATTACAGATTTATGTGGCACATTCTCTCTTGCTTTTTCCACACACTTATCCCTTATGTGATCCTGGAATTAATTGCTCATCGGTCATTCTGCAGCCGCGTCATCTGACCATTGAATTAATTACTGTCTTACACGTCTTGTCCAAGAAATGTAAGAACATAAATAAAATAGAATTGGAGAATCAAATACCTATGCTCATATATCTCAGTGATCATCAAATACCAAAATTTCAACAGATACAGATCAGTAAAAGCACCGTAAACCCCATCTTTCCGTAGAGTACACTGCTGGTCTCTTATCCACGCAGAAATGTAAGAATATCTGCTTTATACATGACACATCAAATTCAAGATTTTCGGTTGCATTAGTCAACAGCACGGATGGATGCTGTCTCACCGTCTTCTTTTGCAGTTTCAATTGCAAATTTCAGCATGCTGCCTCCAACACCTTGTTGACATGCACTTTTGGCAACAGTTACGTTAGATTTTGCCATATTTCTGTGACCCTCTTTTCTTGAAGGTGCTAGACAGATCCACAGGCTTCACAATTTCCTGTGAAATCAAGGGATTCAAATATAGGACATTCTCAAAATCAAATTGCTAACTTAAATTAGATAATTATCCAAGTACATAAAATGCACCTCTGGATAAGTCTCCCCCTGCAACAGGTACTTGCCACGAAAATCCAGAGTTCCAATGACATTTATAAGCACATTCTTGCCTTCCTTTCTTACAGCAATAATGCACATGAACTGCACTGAATAATGCGTCGTACATCGCCTTATTGTTATATTAAATGTGAAACTAGCATATGAATTTTTTTGATTAGGTGATAGTGATGCTAATTGCTTAGTAGAGCTCGTCCACTAAAGCTGCACAGTCTGCAAGATTCTTCGAGTCCAGTAAGTATTATAAACTTTGTAAAGCTTAACTGCAGCAGCATCCAGTTTGCTGACAGGTCTCAGAGAGAAAAAATATTGTTGGCTCTACAACTGAAATTTTGAGCTTTGGAACTCTTGGTACAATAAGAGAGTTCTGCTCCCCGCTCTTTAAAAGTATCCGATTGTATGATGTTTGCACTATCAAGAACAATATTTTCATATGCAACTGCACTTTTAAGTTTCAATTGTCTATAAATGTCTAATGAAATGAGCGTCTACTAAGGCAAGAACAGATATATCTCTATCCTCGGCATTTTGCTCCTAAGAGAGGGAACTTAAAACTATTTTTGAATCTCTGCATTTGGAAAAGGTTTGTTACTTTATTTCAGCTTACAGTACAAACAACAAAATCAGATGACGCTTCATTATTTAGCATCAGAAACTCAGCAGATTCTGTATTTTCTTGTATAAAAATGTCAACAATCTAGAGAATTTAGAACCAAAAGGAAAGAATAGATAATAAGTAGAACAGAAAGGACTTACAGAATTTGTAATGGTAGACGACAAACCAGGAAATGAGATGAGAAACAGTACTAACAAATTCTCACACATTTACTGCTCCAAAAGCACCACCAAGCACATCGGCACAAGAGAGCATCACCTTGATGATGTGTCCAGACTCTAGAGTTCAAATGCAATTAGACAATAGAACCCCATTTATGCAGACACAATTATCAGGTCAGGTTTTAGATCGCTGGGAGAATGCCTTGCACGAATCTTCAATACTTCTTTCAGACAAAGTTCAGCATAGAGGAGGGGATAATGAAGTCATGCTACCGATTCACCTGGCCAAGAAGACTAAGTGGAGAACATATCCAGGTTGCAAATATCACATGCAAAAGACGGATGCCATGTTTTGAAGCTCACTGACTCTCCATTGATCAAATTATTGGAGTCACCAGACTTCAAAACTGTTTCTGAATATTTTAATATTTCCAACATTTTTTGTAGGGTTCGATGGAGTGGGAAAACGAATTCTACTCTGATCTTTATTGGAAGACCAATATGTCTTGAGCTATTGCAAATGCTAAACTGTGTTAACTCATTATTTATCTAGTCAATGAGCACTACTGTAATAGCATAATAAAGCAAGGTCCTATAAATGCTACAACCTTTTCATGAAGTATTTTTATTAATTTTGCCAAAATGTAGGCTACTTCTTAGCAGGTTATATATGGAGTTTCAGCTGATTGATAACCAATATACAATGTTTGTAAAAGGAACAAGTTTTGATGCCGCATTAAGAACATTTGTGGCTTCAGAATGATGTGACGCATTCCATACATAAGAGACAAATTAACGAGCCATGGCAATTTTAGAAGCCATTGTAGCGAAAACAAAGTTGGAATCAGGACAAAAAAGTATGCGGCAGTGAATTTCTATAACTAAAATGGTCTAAGTTCTAGACATCACTTGCCACATTGATCCAACACAGCGCAGTCTGCAAGGTTCCTTGCTAATTGATCATAGGTTGGTTGTGGTTAATGACAGAACGGAAACTTAGAGAATATAAATTATCACAGAGAATCTAATAATGTGGTATCAAAACAGTAGACGAGAATATGAAAAACTATAAATTTGGATCACTAATATTTGCAATCAGATAATGTAAAGATGTAATTCTCCTCCTGCATATACTTGTTCGACTCCATGTATAAACGAAATAAGTCAATAACGTATGCATCACACGTTCCCATTGAAATAAGGTTGAATCACTAACAAAAACCACAAATCACAACTACACCATATCTAGGATTTCCTTATAGAAAAAAAGCATTACAAAAAAATAGAAGCTAATTTTCCTTACTTAAATAAATGGTTACCCATATGGTGTAATATAATGTGTGAGAATTTTGTCTAACTCTTTTAATCCATTAGGAACTAAAAAAGACTAACAGTGTAAGTTCATTACAATATTTATCCTAACTATTGGCATTTTACACTTCATATTTACTTTGTAATGCAAATACTATGTTACAACCATTGCTAACTCTTTCTATTACTATTAAAATGACCAATAGACAAATGACATATGTTTTTTGGTTCCAGAATTTGGTAACATTATTTCTGTTAGAAATTTTGTTAGGTATGATACCTAACAAATGGCACTTTTCCGGCTTTGACCGTTTCCGGTCGCCGGAATCGATGGAAATTTCCGGTGACCGAAAATCGATGGCGTTTCCGGTGCCGGATTTGATGGCAGTTTCCGGTAGCCGGATTTGATGGCAGTTTCCGGTCGCCGTGTCTGATGGAAGTTTCCGGTTGCCGGGACTGACAATATTCAGTACCCACAAAATTACATTTTAAGCTACAATGAAAAGGATAGAACACTGTAAATACAAAATATATATATATATATATATATTATGAACCATAATACAAGGAGCAATAGTTACCCAAAAAACATCACAAAAAATTACAAAGCAGGATATGTTTCCACTGCACAAAAAGTAGTTATTGAAGCTTTCATTCATGGGCAGACTCCATAAACTGACTCCACTTCACAAAAAGTAGTTACTCGAGAAGTTTTCATTCATGGGTAGACTACACAAACTCCATACGAGACACATGCCAAATTACTGATTCATTTGCAACATATTCTTCCAAATAACATCGATCACCTTGAGGACTGTCAGTACAAAGACATTTACCATCCTCGATGGTTTCAAGACATACCTTTCTCTCTTCTGGATGCACTAAGAGTCCCTCACAATGTTCTCCATCTATGCCATACACAACATGACCTGTGGCAACAATTTCCCTTTTTCTGTTGTAAAGGAGCACAAGTTGATTTCCATTGGGATCTTCAACACCACCACAAAGACCGGGTTTGTCTTTGCAGAATGTTGGTTTTGTTGCGGTTTTGCCATAACTTGCAGCACAATCTATAACAACATAGAAAAAAGTTAATTGTTTGTGTCACCTACAACAGATAAGAGACTAATGTAAATAAAGTTGTAATATAAATTTGCATCAATAGATAAATTTGCACATACGAACACAAATTAGGTTTGCCACTTGAGAATAATAACTACAATCCATATTCCTTTAAGCATTTATATCAAAAGGATGTCCCAAGGAAAAAACAAAAAGGTACAACATCTTAAAAGCATCCACGAAAACATACAATTTGAAATGCTATTGTTCTATATGTACCACTACCTACAATCTAGTATAAACATTCACGCATTTATATCAAAAGGATGTCCAACGGAAAAAGAAAGGTACATCACTATATGTATCTTCAAAGCATCCACGAAAACATACCATTTAAAATGCTAGTGTTTGATATGTACCATCCAAAAGTTATCATGCATCTATCCTTTGAAATATAATCTCAACTAACTAATGAACTATCCTAGTTGATTGATATTTCATGAGCATTAAGATATAATGATAAAAAAAAAACAGAACTTGTAAATGCTTACATTAGTGATTAATTCAGTATGCTTTGGCAGTAGAGCCTCAACCATATGATCAGTCCTTGGCGCATTACTGGTTGGGTTTGTGTTTGCAGACATAACCGCGGTTGCAACACTTGCATATAAGGCTTGCTTCTTCGAGACAAGTGGAGAATAACCCAACAAACCAGCTCTGCATTTGTCAGGTCCAAATACTTCAGCAATCTCATCGTTCTCAAAGTCTAAAGCGGATACCAATCCTGCATCGATTAGCTCCTGCCTCCTAGCTCTAGCGGCCTTTACTTGCTCCTTTTAACATACATTGAACAACATGTATTAAATTCAGAAGTCAATAGGTAAACTACGAGCTTCATTCAACCTGACTATACTCACATATTTCTCAACAGATGAAGGATTTACTTTTCCATCTTTCCCCACATGGCCATCCATCCAAGCAAGCCCTCGTGCAGCCTCAGCTACCAAACCTTCCTTTTCAGCCTGTACATACATTATATATGTATAAGTATAAACAATTAACATTAAACTAGTGTCTAAGTGCAATATGATGTACTTACGAGATTGTGGATTTTATTTGCATATGACTCTCGACCACATGTGTGGTGTATGTTCCTCTTCTTTTGATTTTCTGAATATTTGGCATGTTTTTCCTTAATACTAGGTTTGCTCTCATTCTCGACAAAAAATTTCCAACAATCAGAGTCAAAATCAGCAGGACATGCATCTAACTTCTCTTGCATGGTGACCTTGCCTAGGAGAGGACCAGTTCTTAGATCATGTTTATATGTCCTGAATTTCTGTGGAAGAGACCCCATAACAATAATCTTGGCCAAATGATTTGGCACATTGAACTCAAATTCTTGCTGAAATAAACAAGTTTCAAGTCAGCAAATCAATAGGATTCATAAAGCCATTCATTCATAAAACCAAGATAGAAGAAAAAGAATGAAAACTATAGATTGCATACCAACAACTTATACCACACATCTTCTTTGAAGTTATCTGGAACCTGCATCCAATCCACATATTTGACTGGATAATAGACGCGAACAAGTTTGCCAGCTCGAGTAGCTAGTTTGTCTGCATTGTCACCTACAGGTCTCCCATACAAATTAACTGTTACCATCAACTTTGGCATAGCAACAACATTAGTTTCAGTGGTTGAAGAAGCATAAGCAGGGTCATTAGTTTGTGGTGACGAAACAGTTGAATGTGCACTGTTAGAGGCTTCAATTGTTTCCATCTGCATTCAACACAGAAAAACTATAAGAACATTTAACCGTTGACTTTATTAGTACAAGAAAATATAAGTAAATGAAGGAGAATAAACAGAACATTGAAACCTAAACACAAGCATATCAATACCAAGAGACAGTAAAAATAAAAGCAGAAAAATAATGATCAGTGAACACAAATCATGTTGTTCAAAGCTGCAGAACAAGATAACTTTGATAAGTTTACAATGACTTACTAACAAGAACAACAAATAATGAAGAGGTAAATCCAAAGATTCATGTAAACAAAAAAAATATCAATCAATGATATACATAGAGAAGGGGATTCAGATGTAAATCCAAAGATTCTTCCAAATGAATCTCCAAAAAACTGTAATAGAAATAGAGAAAAACCAGTAAAAAGATGAATATTGACAGAAAACAAACACAAATCCTAAAATCTTAATAACATAATCCAAAACGATTCATATAAACTTAAACCCTAACATCTTAATAACAAAACTCAAACAAACTGAAACCTAAAATCTTAGTACCAGAATTTTTAATATGAAACAGTGAAACATAAATTGAGAATCTTAGTAGACATAGAGATTAATATAAAATTGAAACTGAAATTGAAATTGAGAATATGAAAAATCTAATTATCATGTAATTGATAAAACTAAACTGAAACCCTAATATCAAATCTTCATATCAGAAATTGATTATGTGAAACGGAAACAAAAAGAAAGTTTTCATTATATCACCTTAGAGAGCAGCGATTATGAGAATTGATTTGAAAGATATGCAGACTTGGGAACCCTAAGTTTATTGGAAAAACTAGAATCAAGTCTACAGACCGGATTATATAGAAAAGAGAAAAGAGATTGGGGGAACTAAAACTAAAATTTGAAATCATTCTAAAATTTCTGAGTGATTTGGCGGAAATCTTGGTGGGAAACGAAATTTTGGGGATTTTTGGAGCAGGAGAACAAGGGAAATTTGGGGATCTTTGGTGTTTCTCGAACTTTCTGTCTGCTTAATGAAAAGAGGAAAAGAGAAAGGGGGGAACTAAAACTAAAATTAGAAATAATTCTAAAATTTCAGAGTGATTTGGCGGAAATTCTTGGTGGGAAACAAAATTTTGGGGATTTTTGGAGCAGGATAAGAGAGAATGATGGAAATTTTGGGATCTTTGGTGTTTCTCAAACTTTCATGTCTCGCTTAATGAAAAGAGATGTGGTAAAATAAAGAGCCACGTTAGCAATTTTATTACCATTGATTTTACTTCCCTTAATCAATGGTCAATAATCCTATTATTTCCTCATACGGATCGAATGGAATGGAGGGCTAAAAATGAAGCTTTTTTTCATACGGATTGCACGATCGACGGTTCAAATATCATGGATTTGGACCCGAGCCTCTGATTACGGTGAACTGAAGACTAAATATATCAGATTTCAACATCTCGGGTTCAAAGATCACTGTATTTGGACCCGAGCTTCTGACTACGGTGAACTGGACACCAAATATATCAGATTTCAACATCTCGGGTTCAAAGATCACTCGATTTGGACCTGAGATTCTGACTACGGTGAACTGGAGACCAAATATATCGGATTTCAACATCTCGGGTTCAAAGATCATTGGATTTGGACCCGAGCTTCTGATTACGGTGAACTGGAGACCAAATTTATCGGATTTCAACATTTCGGGTTCTAAGATCACTGGATTTGGACCCGAGCTTCTGATTACGGTGAACTGGAGACCAAATATATCGGATTTCAACATCTCGGGTTCAAAGATCACTAGATTTGGACCCGAGCTTCTGATTACGGTGAACTGGAGACCAAATATATCGGATTTCAACATATCGGGTTCAATGATCACTGAATTTGGACCCGAGCTTGGACACGGTGAATCGGAGACAAATATATCGGATTTCAACATCTCGGGTTCAAAGATCACTAGATTTGGACCCGAGCTTCTGATTACGGTGAACTGGAGACCAAATATATCGGATTTCAACATTTCGGGTTCAAAGATCACTGGATTTGGACCCGAGCTTCTGATTACGGTGAACTGGAGACCAAATATATCGGATTTCAACATCTCGGGTTCAAAGATCACTGGATTTGGACCCGAGATTCTGATTACGGTGAACTGGAGACCAAATATATCGGATTTCAACATATCGGGTTCAAAGATCACTGGATTTGGACCCGAGCTTCTGATTACTGTGAACTGGAGACCAAATATATCGGATTTCAACATCTCGGGTTCAAAGATCTTGGATTTGGAACCGAGCTTCTGATTACGGTGAACTGGAGAACAAATATATCGGATTTCAACATTTCGGGTTCAAAGATCACTGGATTTGGACCCGAGCTTCTGATTACGGTGAACTGGAGACCAAATATATCGGATTTCAACATCTCGGGTTCAAAGATCATTGGATTTGGACCCGAGCTTCTGATTACGGTGAACTGGAGACCAAATATATCGGATTTCAACATTTCGGGTTCAAAGATCACTGGATTTGGACCCGAGCTTCTGATTACGGTGAAATGGAGACCAAATATATCGGATTTCAACATCTCGGGTTCAAAGATCATTGGATTTGGACCCGAGCTTGATACGGTGAACTGGAGACCAAATATATCGGATTTCAACATTTCGGGTTCAAAGATCATTGGATTTGGACCCGAGCTTCGATTACGGTGAACTGGAGACCAAATATATCGGATTTCAACATTTCGGGTTCAAAGATCACTGGATTTGGACCCGAGCTTCTGATTACGGTGAACTGGAGACCAAATATATCGGATTTCAACATTTAGGGTTCAAAGATCACTGGATTTGGACCCGAGCTTCTAATTACGGTGAATATATGACAAGGTCAATCTAATTTCTATTTGGGAATCGATTTGTAAAACGAAATTTGAGGAAATTGAAGTAATTGCACAAAATCTGAAAAATATTAAGAACTATGTAATGTAAGTACATGTTAAGTAGTTGACTAAACAGACTTGCAGTTGTAGTCATACAAAGATTCATCATTCATTCCTGTTAAAACTGTATACTCAAAAATGTGAAACATTGAGGAAATTCGGGAATTGAATTGTCTGTTTAATTTTTATGAAGTTCATCTAATGTGAGGAAGAAAATAAGCGACGAGCATTTCTTATGATGTGAGAAATAAAATCTTCAATCTTTTCTTCTTGAGGTAAATGCCCACAGTTCTTTATCACTTCAAGGTGAGAGCCTGGGATGGCTCTTGAAAATCTCATGACATTCCAAGATGGGACAGTGGTGGTTTTGATTGATTCAGAGTCTGTGAGCATAGCTACTACAAATTCAAGCAAGGCCTTCTCCCTACAAATTCAGAGGTTGCAGTATGAGAATGTCACCTTTGTGTAGCCCTGTAAGATATTATCAGTAACTTGAGTTCCAGTAAAACCCAAGCCTGCTTCTGTCCCCTGCAAATCAAGAACAATGATGGAAATCATATGGTTTTGGAGAAAGTGTTACCTATTTTTATAAACTTTATCGACTTAAGACTAGTTTTCTGTGAAGGATATGACCATCATGAAAGAACTCCATTTTCCATGTTTCTCAGACTTTGTTTTCATATACAAAACAATTTATTCATATGTTAAAAATACATACCTGTTAAGAATACATACATTGTGGCTATTCTCATCTTCTTGGCACCATTCTTGGCCTCTTGGAACCATAAACATTGAGCAAACAATCCAAATAGGGTTCATCAACAAGAACATTTTGAAAGCTGCCGGGACTAGGCTTCTCAAGATCGTCTACCTTTATCGTTAACCCCTTTGGTGAAGAAATAACAACCCATTGATCAGAGCTTTTCAAATCTTTGGAGTAGAAAACTTGGCTTGCCTCTTCAACTAGAATTGCTGGATCGTCATATATTTTACTGGAACTTCTCATACTGTTCAACTTTACCAAGACCAGATTGGAATCTGGACAAATTTTGATTCCACTTCCTACCTTCACCCAGTCACAGTAGAACACAGTCTCGTGAAAAGTGGTATAGTCCAATTCTAGGATTTGGTTAATCACTCCATACCACTTTGATAGGTGAGTTTCGGGAGATGTATCACCTTTGTTCCTCCTAAACGTGGTGTATGCCTCTACGCAGACACCACTATCTTGGGTATCATGGTCTTCTTCATAAGATCTAGGAGAAAACACAAAACCATTTACGCGATATTTTACATACTCTGTCGCTCCAACAGGACCTTGTGCCAATCTCCACAAAACAGAATTTGTTTTTTTCTCTTGCAATAGCTATACAAAATGAAAATAACAATCAACCAAACATTAAATTAAAACTAAGATTTCCATATCAACATAATCTAAACAATATACATAGAAGTCATACCTTTTCAACCAACCATGGAATGAACTTTGTTTGTGTTTCTACCTCATCGATCGTGACCTCCTTACCAGTAGAATCTAGGATGGGTAATAGGGTGTCACAGAACTCCCTACAAATAGCGTTAACCATATAGATATTCAAGCGCAACATTTTGTTTACTTCTCATTAATGAATTTGAAGAAAAATATACAGATCACCAAAAACATACCTATAATAGGCGTCAAGACCCGGAGGGTTTAATCGAAAGAGTACCCACCTACGTATTTGTACAAATTGTACGTTGGTTAGAATCACCTCCTTATCTTTAAGCATAGGACCCACATCACGAACTCCGAATCTGGTCTTAAAAAGGCTTCCCAAGTAGCTTTGTGATTTCCATCACTTGCATTTGGCATGCACTCCATCGCACCCATAACAGACTCTTGTACAAGACGGGACACTGAAATAGACCCTTCAATGTATCTTTTGTTATTTGGTATGTTTTTGCAGTCCTTCATTGCCCTGTTTCAGTTGCACATGTATATATCAGCAAAATCAAAGATTAGGTATATACCTAATAATCAACACCACATAACTAAATGAAGAATTCACCTTTCAAAAGGATACATCCACCGAAACCTGACGGGTCCACAAATCAAAGCCTCATCTGCCAAATGAACCATATTATGGACACTTATATCAAAAAAGGAAGCTGGAAAGTACTTCTCAAGCATACACATTGCCTCTGCAACCATGAATCGAGCCTTTTCGAGATCACTTCTACACAATACTTTAGAACACAAAATTCTGAAATACAAGCTGATTTGGTGAAGTGCTGTTCGCAACTCTTTGTGGCGAGGAAAAGCATGTTGAAGTAGAACTGGCAGCAAATACATCATAATAACATGATAATCGTGTGATTTTAAGCTACTAATAATCAGCGTTTTCATATTAACATTGTTGCTAATGTTCGACGAGAAACCAGTAGGAAGTTTTAGGTCTTTAAGAATCTTGCAGAAATCAGACTTTTCTTGCTTGCACAGAACAAACACCGGTGATGGTTGTACATCAGCTCCAGTAATACGATTTTTTGTAGTCCACTGTCCACAATGGAGACCTAGCTTATTTAACTCTTCCCGTGCATTCCATGAATTCATAGACTTATTATTATGGTCGAAGATTGTCTCCATTATGTGTTCCATAACATTAACACAATGCCGCAAATAGAGCATACGATAAACTTCAAGATCCCACCAAATACACTTCTTGTAGAATGCACCAGTGATTTGATTAACTTCAACGTTGTCATTAGCAGGATCGTATCTCTTTCTCTTTGCTGATTTTCTCTTTACTAACTTACCAGGTGTGTACTCCACAAGAGCTAATTTTTCTAGTGACTCCTCTCCAGTCAGTCGCTTTGGAGCAAAGTTAAACTCATCTGTACTTAGATCCAACTGCCCACCCTTTTTTCTAAATGGATGGCCAGCCTTAACGAATATCCTATAATTAGGATAAACCTCCTTATTACCATAAGGCAAATGGACACTTCTTGTCTTGTCGGCACAACAAACACAAGCAAAATAACCATGAGTTGTACATCCGGACAAAACACCTTGTGCTGGCAAGTCATGAATCCCCCACATTAGGCAAGCTCTAAGTAGAAAATATTCCTTTCTGTGGGCATCATAAACTTTCATTCCATTCTCCCAAAAGTCCTTCAGTTCATCTACTAGTGGTGGTAGAAACACATCTATGTCTTGTCCCGGCGACTTTCTCCCTGGGATCAACAACGACATTATTTGAAACTCAGATTTCATGCACAATGAAGGAGGAAGATTATACATCACCAAGATCACAGGCCAACAACTCCAGCTTAAATTCTGCATACCATGAGGATTGAACCCATCAGTTGCAATTCCAAACCACACATTTCTTCCCTCCTTTGCAAACTCTGGAAATTTCTTTTTCACTAAAGCCCACTGATGTGAATCTATCGGATGACGCATGTACTCACTAGAAACTTCAGCTCGATCATGCCATGTCATTTCTTCAGATATCCAAGGTGTACTATAATACCTCTTAAGTCTTTCTCCAACGGGAAAGTGTCTCAGCACCAGCGCAGGTTCCTTTGTCTGCTTTGGCCCAAATTTCCCTTGTTTGACCTTATATCTTGGTTCTTTACATTGCGGACAACTTGTTGCATATTCATGCTCCTTATAATATAAAATACAATGATTTGGGCATGCATGAATAGCCTTACATTTCATACCCAGACCCAACATAATCGACTTCATCTCCGTATATCTACTGGGCAGCGTGTTTTATTTTGGTAACCACCCTTTTATCATTTCCAACAATTTGGTCACACAATTACCTGATATTCCAAACTGTTTCTTTATATTTTGCAGCTCCATGATCGCGAGAGTGTCTTGACCTTGCCTTCACAAGTAGGATACAATTTACATTCAGCCAATTCTTTGTACTTTCCGTGTCGCTTTTGTGCATCTGGTTCAAACTCAAATGGTTCCTCATTATCATCATGTGTCCCATTGGAATCATCGGTGAAAACACCACCACCATTCCTTCCATGAAATTCAAATGCAGCATCAATAAAAGGAGTCAAATCCGGAAATACATCTTCTCTAACTTGCTCATTAGACACACTCTCTAATGGACGACTCATTACAGTATTAACCGGTTGCTTTTCACCATGAAAGACCCAAGTGATATACGACTTGTCGATACCATACTCGTACAAATGCTGTTGCACTTCCTTAATATCGAGACGACCCCCATTTAGACATCTAGAACATGGGCAAGGACAAAGGGTTTTCCAGGGACCATATGTAGATGCATATTGAATAAATTCTTTTACCCCATCTCTGTAAACTTTACCAAACCTATTAATCTCAAACATCCAAGACTTATCCACTTCTCCCGGCATTCTAAAAATTAAATTCCCCACATTATAGCATCTCATCTGCTGTGAAGGAAAGCAGTAAAGTCTACGATAGCTAATGGCATCTTTAGATACAGTCAGAATTATACAAATAGTTTTGTTCGAACTGCAATGTAATTAAATACAGTTTTAACAAAAAGATACAAATAAGAATCAATCATGTCTAAAACAGAATGAAAACGAAACCAGAAATTGCCTATCCAAATAATATTAGTTTTCCTTCTCATCAACAAGATCATAGTGGGACCTAATTTCCTTTGCAACACCAATACTTTGAGTAAGAAATTGAAATTGGAATTATACAAAGAATGTTTCTGCATAGCTAAGACTAAGATGCCGGTTTTAAAAGTTTGAACATATCTAGCACTTCAACAGAATCAATAGCTAAGCAAAGTGCAAGCAGTAATAAGCTACACATTAACACATATAGTTCCATTAACCATAAAAACATTGTTCATCAGAAAGACTAGGAGTTCTTCCCCTATATATTCTAAGAACACAAACATTTGAAGAACTTCTAGGGAGACAGGCATGAGACAATAGTTTGTTACATGATTTCGACACACACTTGAAGACGGTAAACTGCGATTTTCTTGTTCACATTTAAAATTGTATGACAAACTTGTTTGAGAACGCATATGAAGCGAAGCCTCAACGGTTCGCATCAATTTGATTTTAAATTTTGCTATTTGTGGTTACTGATCGATTTAACATACGAAAGAAATACCTTGGCAGTGGTGGTGGCTCGTGGTTGTGATAATTCTTTTTTCACAAGAGAAGTATACCCCTGTTCCGTTTCAAAGCAAAGCTCTAGTTGTCTCAGATGTCACACCATGATCTTCCTCTGAAATCTGTGTGAGGATATCAAAGGTAGAGGAAAAGCACAGTTAAATATAGAAAAGTTGAACCACAATAACAAAAAGAAGTGAAAGGAGGCGCTGAAAATAGCGCTGAAGTGAAACTGGATTTTGGATGACTAGGCATAGCCATATACCTATGGTAATAAACAAATACTTAGTGGCTATGGTGCATTAGTGAAAATGAAATGCTATGATGCAACAACACAGGTTCAGTAAGTATCGTATTGCAAACGGAATCAACGAATCACCATGGAATAAACAAAAGAATCTGCTATGAGTAACGAATCACGGAATTTGAAATCAAATATCACAGGACATTGGCAAAACATGGAATACAACAGTGACCCACTCTTGTTTCTCCATATTTTTCTTTTGCATTTTCTTCCCTTTATTTAAAAGGGGGGGTACTCTTTTTGATGGATTTAACAGGAGGAATACTAGAAGAAGCCTTGCAGTTTATGGTCCTAAACATGCTTATGAAGGCATACAATTACACTCCACACCCATCAGTCATACAATGGTGAATGGTTAGGATATAAACTTCAGGTTAGTAACAAAAACACTGAATCATTCTACACTGAAACTTCAGGTGACTAACAAAAACTTCAGTAAGTCGAACTCAAAAGCAGTCTACACTTGGAAAGCTACAACACAAATAACCAACCACAGGGCTAAAAATTCTAAAACTAACAAACAAAATTAACCCTCAATTAATTAATTTAACGGACAAAATCAGAAACCCCCAATTTAAACCCAATTTTAAAAATCTCGTTTAAGCCCTAAATTCATAATTGAAAAAAAATAATAAGATTAATCGAAGTAGAAGAAGAGAATCATACCAGAAACAATGTGAATGAGTCGAAGAAGAAGAAGAGAATCATTATACATTTGTAGAATCTAGATGAAACTCCATCTTTGTGTTATTTCTCTTCAGGTTCCTCGAAATTAATGAAATTGAAGAAACAAAGAGAAATCAATCATACGATGACGATGACGATGGGTATTTTATTTAATCAATTTGAACGAAGATGGATTTGGGTTATTTGAGTTCAGTTTCAATTGAAAATAGAGAATTTTGTTCTCGGTTTTTTTTGTCGATGGAAGTGAGATAGAGAGCAGAAAAAAAGAAAATGAAGATATTTCTTCTGTTCTGTCGGCTGGACCTTGTGGGAAGAGTTGGGAATCTGAGTAAGTTAGAATTCGGTTCTTTTATCTTTTGGTTCCAGGTGTAGATTATTCCAAGGTTCTGCAGCTTAAATTGGTTCCAAACAAAAGATATATAAAATCTTAAAAATCTATTTTTCATTTTCTAAATTTAAAAATAAATTATTGTGTTAGCTATGTCAAAGTGTGTTACTAACAAAAATGATAAAATGTTATAAACATGGGGTTCATTTTAGTATACACATAATTTTGGGTAGAAATAGTTGTAATTGTGATTTAGTTTAAAATGTGTTATATATGAATAACACAATTTGAATAGTTATTTAGGTTTTATAAATTAATTCCTAATTATGGTAACTATTACCTAATTTGATAACTCTTTAAATGGGTTACTAGAATCATAATGAATTTCTTGAGTTAGCAAAATAAAATTGGTTAGGAAACCTATTGTTAGGAAAACCTACATATGGTGTAGTGTAAGCAACACAGCTTAACGCAATACAAAGAACAATACTATAAAGTTGGACCAATGATAAAAAGACTGAACAAAAGAAACTTGTAATAGATAACTCACTAAGACAATGCCAATAGCTAATGTTCACCCAAAGTTACTAGTTATCTAATTTCAAAATGAAAAACTCAAAAGTCTGCAGAATCATATGAATACTACTTCGAAAACTCAACGAGAATATTACCAGTTTATAAGAATGTATTCAGGGTTCGCATCGTCTAGATTTGGTTGAGAGACTACTCAAGGCTCTCTTGTCTCCTTCAACTGCTCCATTGTTTGTGTATCTCGTTCCCCTAATTCTTTCAACGAAACCAAGCTATTCTTGTGCGGGATAAGTCTACATTTCCTTACCTTAAGTTCCACAAGCCTTTCTGACGTTAAAGCTTTTATGTCATAACTGTTAAGGTGGTACCAATATAAGTTGAAAGCACCGTATTTCTTCGCAACTGCTAATAATATGCTTCTGTCAATCCTAAACTATTGACTACAACCCAACGACTGATGTTCATCTTGCACTTTCATGCCATGATCGTCATTCTTCGTTTTTAATAGCCATAAGTCATGGAATTTGTGATTAATATTCAGATTACTAATAAAATACAAAAACCCATCCAAAACCCCTATGTGAGAATAACACCAATCACTACGTCTATGTGGTGGCAAAGGAGGTGGTGAAAGATATTCACAAAACTTTTCCTCGACGAAATCGAAGGTACATATCATTTTTAATTTATCATCCATCCAATAAAGAGCTTCACTGGCAAGGATACCAGCATCATTCAAATGATTGAATGGAACTCTCCAAGTTTTCTCCATCCATTGCCAGAGCCTAGAGTGTATATATGCACTTTCCAAGGTTCCGTCCCTGCATATCACTACACCATATCTAGGTTTTCCTAACAATAGGTTTCCTAACCAATTTTATTTTGCTAACTCAAGAAATTCATTATGATTCTAGTAACCCATTTAAAGAGTTATCAAATTAGGTAATAGTTACCATAATTAGGAATTAATTTATAAAACCTAAATAACTATTCAAATTGTGTTATTCATATATAACACATTTTAAACTAAATCACAATTACAACTATTTCTACCCAAAATTATGTGTATACTAAAATGAACCCCATGTTTATAACATTTTATCATTTTTGTTAGTAACACACTTTGACATAGCTAACACAATAATTTATTTTTAAATTTAGAAAATGAAAAATAGATTTTTAAGATTTTATATATCTTTTGTTTGGAACCAATTTAAGTTGCAGAACCTTGGAATAATCTACACCTGGAACCAAAAGATAAAAGAACCGAATTCTAACTTACCTAGATTCCCAACTCTTCCCACAAGGTCCAGCCGACAGAACAGAAGAAATATCTTCATTTTCTTTTTTTTCTGCTCTCTATCTCACTTCCATCGACAAAAAAAACCGAGAACAAAATTCTCTATTTTCAATTGAAACTGAACTCAAATAACCCAAATCCATCTTCGTTCTAATTGATTAAATAAAATACCCATCGTCATCGTCATCGTATGATTGATTTCTCTTTGTTTCTTCAATTTCATTAATTTCAGAGGAACCTGAAGAGAAATAACACAAAGATGGAGTTTCATCTAGATTCT
The DNA here is from genome assembly GCA_023529315.1 of Papaver bracteatum. NCBI lineage: Eukaryota > Viridiplantae > Streptophyta > Magnoliopsida > Ranunculales > Papaveraceae > Papaver > Papaver bracteatum. The sequence continues at coordinate 34,403 of JAJJWX010001987.1, forward strand.
ACAAATGTATAATGATTCTCTTCTTCTTCTTCGACTCATTCACATTGTTTCTGGTATGATTCTCTTCTTCTACTTCGATTAATCTTATTATTTTTTTTCAATTATGAATTTAGGGCTTAAACGAGATTTTTAAAATTGGGTTTAAATTGGGGGTTTCTGATTTTGTCCGTTAAATTGATTAATTGAGGGTTAATTTTGTTTCTTAGTTTTAGAATTTTTAGCCCTGTGGTTGGTTATTTGTGTTGTAGTTTTCCAAGTGTAGACTGCTTTTGAGTTCGACTTACTGAAGTTTTTGTTAGTCACCTGAAGTTTCAGTGTAGAATGATTCAGTGTTTTTGTTACTAACCTGAAGTTTATATCCTAACAATTCACCATTGTATGACTGATGGGTGTGGAGTGTAATTGTATGCCTTCATAAGCATGTTTAGGACCATAAACTCCAAGGCTTCTTCTAGTATTCCTCCTGCTAAATCCATCAAAAAGAGTACCCCCCCTTTTAATTAAAGGGAAGAAAATGCAAAAGAAAAATATGGAGAAACAAGAGTGGGTCACTGTTGTATTCCATGTTTTGCCAATGTCCTATGATATTTGATTTCAAATGCCGTGATTCGTTACTCATAGCAGATTCTTTTGTTTATTCCATGGTGATTCGTTGATTCCGTTTGCAATACGATACTTACTGAACCTGTGTTGTTGCATCATAGCATTTCATTTTCACTAATGCACCATAGCCACTAAGTATTTGTTTATTACCATAGGTATATGGCTATGCCTAGTCATCCAAAATCCAGTTTCACTTCAGCGCTATTTTCAGCGCCTCCTTTCACTTCTTTTTGTTATTGTGGTTCAACTTTTCTATATTTAACTGTGCTTTTCCTCTACCTTTGATATCCTCACACAGATTTCAGAGGAAGATCATGGTGTGACATCTGAGACAACTAGAGCTTTGCTTTGAAACGGAACAGGGGTATACTTCTCTTGTGCAAAAAGAATTATCACAACCACGAGCCACCACCACTGCCAAGGTATTTCTTTCGTATGTTAAATCGATCAGTAACCACAATTAGCAAAATTTAAAATCAAATTGATGCGAACCGTTGAGGCTTCACTTCATATGCGTTCTCAAACAAGTTTGTCATAAAATTTTAAATGTGAACAAGAAAATCGCAGTTTACCGTCTTCAAGTGTGTGTCGAAATCATGTAACAAACTATTGTCTCATGCCTGTCTCCCTAGAAGTTCTTCAAATGTTTGTGTTCTTAGAATATACAGGGGAAGAACTCCTAGACTTTCTGATGAACAGTGTTTTTATGGTTAATGGAACTGTATGTGTTAATGTATAGCTTATTACTGCTTGCACTTTGCTTAGCTATTGATTCTGTTGAAGTGCTAGATATGTTCAAACTTTTAAAACCGGCATCTTAGTCTTAGCTATGCAGAAACATTCTTTGTATAATTCCAATTCCAATTTCTTACTCAAAGTATTGGTGTTGCAAAGGAAATTAGGTCCCACTATGATCTTGTTGATGAGAAGGAAAACTAATATTATTTGGATAGGCAATTTCTGGTTTCGTTTTCATTCTGTTTTAGACATGATTGATTCTTATTTGTATCTTTTTGTTAAAACTGTATTTAATTACATTGCAGTTCGAACAAAACTATTTGTATAATTCTGACTGTATCTAAAGATGCCATTAGCTATCGTAGACTTTACTGCTTTCCTTCACAGCAGATGAGATGCTATAATGTGGGGAATTTAATTTTTAGAATGCCGGGAGAAGTGGATAAGTCTTGGATGTTTGATATTAATAGGTTTGGTAAAGTTTACAGAGATGGGGTAAAAGAATTTATTCAATATGCATCTACATATGGTCCCTGGAAAACCCTTTGTCCTTGCCCATGTTCTAGATGTCTAAATGGGGGTCGTCTCGATATTAAGGAAGTGCAACAGCATTTGTATGAGTATGGTATCGAAAAGTCGTATATCACTTGGGTCTTTCATGGTGAAAAGCAGCCGGTTAATACTGTAATGAGTCGTCCAGTAGAGAGTGTGTCTAATGATCAAGTTAGAGAAGATGTATTTCCGGATTTGACTCCTTTTATTGATGCTGCATTTGAATTTCATGGAAGGAATGGTGGTGGTGTTTTCACCGATGATTCCAATGGGACACATGATGATAATGAGGAACCATTTGAGTTTGAACCAGATGCACAAAAGCGACACGGAAAGTACAAAGAATTGGCTGAACAGAAATTGTATCCTACTTGTGAAGGCAAGGTCAGTACACTCTCGGCGATCGTGGAGCTGCAAAATATAAAGAAACAGTTTGGAATATCAGGTAATTGTGTGACCAAATTGTTGGAAATGATAAAAGGGTGGTTACCAAAAGAAAACACGCTTCCCAGTAGATATACGGAGATGAAGTCGATTATGTTGGGTCTGGGTATGAAATGTAAGGCTATTCATGCATGCCCAAATCATTGTATTTTATATTATAAGGAGCACGAATATGAAACAAGCTGTCCGCAATGTAAAGAACCAAGATATAAGGTCAAACAAGGGAAATTTGGGCCAAAGCAGACAAAGGAACCTGCGCTGGTGCTGAGACACTTTCCCGTTGGAGAAAGACTTAAGAGGTATTATAGTACACCTTGGATATCTAAAGAAATGACATGGCATGATCGAGATGAAGTTTCTAGTGAGTACATGCGTCATCCGATAGATTCACATCAGTGGGCTTTAGTGAAAAAGAAATTTCCAGAGTTTGCAAAGGAGGGAAGAAATGTGTGGTTTGGAATTGCAACTGATGGGTTCAATCCGCATGGTATGCAGAATTTAAGATGGAGTTGTTGGCCTGTGATCTTGGTGATGTATAATCTTCCTCCTTCATTGTGCATGAAATCTGAGTTTCAAATAATGTCGTTGTTGATCCCAGGGAGAAAGTCGCCGGGACAAGACATAGATGTGTTTCTACCACCACTAGTAGATGAACTGAAGGACTTTTGGGAGAATGGAATGAAAGTTTATGATGCCCACAGAAAGGAATATTTTCTACTTAGAGCTTGCCTAATGTGGGGGATTCATGACCTGCCATCACAAGGTGTTTTGTCCGGATGTACAACTCATGGTTATTTTTCTTGTGTTTGTTGTGCCGACAAGACAAGAAGTGTCCATTTGCCTTATGGTAATAAGGAGGTTTATCCTAATTATAGGATATTCATTAAGGCTGGCCATCCATTTAGAAAAAAGGGTGGGAAGTTGGATCTAAGTACAGATGAGTTTAACTTTGCTCCAAAGCGACTGACTGGAGAGGAGTCAATAGAAAAATTAGCTCTTGTGGAGTACACACCTGGTAAGTTAGTAAAGAGAAAATCAGCAAAGAGAAAGAGATACGATCCTGCTAATGACAACGTTGAAGTTAATCAAATCACTGGTGCATTCTACAAGAAGTGTATTTGGTGGGATCTTGAAGTTTATCGTATGCTCTATTTGCGGCATTGTGTTGATGTAATGCACACCGAAAAAAATGTTATGGAACACATAATGGAGACAATCTTCGACCATAATAATAAGTCTATGAATTCATGGAATGCACGGGAAGAGTTAAAGAAGCTAGGTCTCCATTGTGGACAGTGGACTACAAAAAATCGTACATCGGAGCTGATGTAAAACCATCACCGGTGTTTGTTCTGAGCAAGCAAGAAAAGTATGATTTCTGCAAGATTCTTAAAGACCTAAAACTTCCTACTGGTTTCTAGTCGAACATTAGCAACAATGTTAATATGAAAACTCTGATTATTAGTAGCTTAAAATCACACGATTATCATGTTATTATGATGTATTTGCTGCCAGTTCTACTTCAACATGCTTTTCCTCGCCACAAAGAGTCACGAACAACACTTCACCAAATCAGCTTGTATTTCAGAATTTTGTGTTCTAAAGTATTGTGTAGAAGTGATCTCGAAAAAGGCTCGATTCATGGTTGCAGAGGCAATGTGTATGCTTGAGAAGTACTTTCCAGCTTCCTTTTTTGATATAAGTGTCCATAATATGGTTCATTTGGCAGATGAGGCTTTGATTTGTGGACCCGTCAGGTTTCGGTGGATGTATCCTTTTGAAAGGTGAATTCTTCATTTAGTTATGTGGTGTTGATTATTAGGTATATACCTAATCTTTGATTTTCTTGATATATACATGTGCAAGGGCAATGAAGGACTGCAAAAACATACCAAATAACAAAAGATACATGAAGGGTCTATTTCAGTGTCCCGTCTTGTACAAGAGTCTGTTATGGGTGCGATGGAGTGCATGCCAAATGCAAGTGATGGAAATCACAAAGCTACTTGGGAAGCCTTTTTAAGACCAGATTCGGAGTTCAGTGATGTGGGTCCTATGCTTAAAGATAAGGAGGTGATTCTAACCAACGTACAATTTGTACAAATACGTAGGTGGGTACTCTTTCGATTAAACCCTCCGGGTCTTGACGCCTATTATAGGTATGTTTTTGGTGATAATATCTTACAGGCAGAAGCAGGCTTGGGTTTTACTGGAACTCAAGTTACTGATAATATCTTACAGGGCTACACAAAGGTGACATTCTCATACTGCAACCTCTAAATTTGTAGGGAGAAGGCCTTGCTTGAATTTGTAGTAGCTATGCTCACAGACTCTGAATCTGAATCAAAACCACCACTGTCCCATCTTGGAATGCTGTGAGATTTTCAAGAGCCATCCCAGGCTCTCACCTTGAAGTGATAAAGAACTGTGGGCATTTACCTCAAGAAGAAAAGATTGAAGATTTTATTTCTCACATCATAAGAAATGCTCGTCGCTTATTTTCTTCCTCACATTAGATGAACTTCATAAAAATTAAACAGACAATTGAATTCCCGAATTTCCTCAATGTTTCACATTTTTGAGTATACAGTTTTAACAGGCATGAATTATGAATCTTTGTATGACTACAACTGCAAGTCTGTTTAGTCAACTACTTAACATGTACTTACATTACATAGTTCTTAATATTTTTCAGATTTTGTGCAATTACTTCAATTTCCTCAAATTTCGTTTTACAAATCGATTCCCAAATAGAAATTAGATTGACCTTGTCATATATTCACCGTAATTAGAAGCTCGGGTCCAAATCCAGTGATCTTTGAACCCTAAATGTTGAAATCCGATATATTTGGTCTCCAGTTCACCGTAATCAGAAGCTCGGGTCCAAATCCAGTGATATTTGAACCCGAAATGTTGAAATCCGATATATTTGGTCTGGTCTCGATTCTCACCGTAATCGAAGCTCTTAGGTCCAAATCCGGTGATCTTTGAACCCGAAATGTTGAAATCCGATATATTTGGTCTCCATTCAGATCAAGCTGGGTCCAAATCCAGTGATCTTTGAACCCGAGATGTTGAAATCCGATATATTTGGTCTCCAGTTCCGAATAATCTTGGAAGAAGGTCCAAATCCAGCTGTGATCTTTGAACCATAAGAAATGTTGAAATCCGATATATTTGGTCTCAAGTTTCCGTGAATCAGAAGCTCGGGTCCAAATCCAGTGATCTTTGAACCCGAGATGTTGAAATCCGATATATTTGGTCTCCAGTTCACCGTAATCAGAAGCTCGGGTCCAAATCCAGTATTTGGTCTGATCTTTGAACCCGAAATGTTGAAATCCGATATATTTGGTCTCCAGTTCACTTTGAACCGTAATCGAAGTTCCGGGTCCAAATCTAGTGATCTTTGAACCCGAGATGTTGAAATCCGATATATTTGGTTCTCAGTTCACCGTAATCATAAGCTCGGGTCCAAATCCAGTGATCTTAGAACCCGAAATGTTGAAATCCGATAAATTTGGTCTCTAGTTCACCGTAATCAGAAGCTCGGGTCCAAATCCAATGATCTTTGAACCCGAGATGTTGAAATCCGATATATTTGGTCTCCAGTTCACCGTAATCGGGAAGCTCGTGTCCAAATCGAGTGATCTTTGAACCCGAGATCTTACGGGACGTGCTGTGCTTGGGTTTTACCGGAACTCATTCTTGATAATATCTTACAGGGCTACACAAAGGTGACATTCTCATACTGCAACCTCTAAATTTGTAGGGAGAAGGCCTTGCTTGAATTTGTAGTAGCTATGCTCACGCACTCTGAATCAATCAAAACCACCACCGTCCCATCTTGAATGCTTTGTGAGATTTTCAAGAGCCATCCTGTGCTCTCACCTTGAAGTGATAAAGAACTGTGGGCATTTACCTCAAGAAGAAAAGATTGAAGATTTTATTTCTCACATCATAAGAAATGCTCGTCGCTTATTTTCTTCCTCACATTAGATGAACTTGGAAAAATTAAACAGACAATTGAATTCCCGAATTTCCTCAATGTTTCACATTTTTGAGTATACGATTTTAACAGCATGAATTATGAATCTTTGTATGACTACAACCGCAAGTCCGTTTAGTCAACTACTTAACATGTACTTACATTACATAGTTCTTAATATTTTTCAGATTTTGTGCAATTACTTCAATTTCCTCAAATTTCGTTTTACAAATCGATTCCCAAATAGAAATTAGATTGACCTTGTCATATATTCACCGTAATCGAAGCTCGGGTCCAAATCCGCTCGGGTGATCTTTGAACCCGAAATGTTGAAATCGATATATTTGGTCTCGGTTCACCGAAGAAGCTCGGGTCCAAATCCAAGTGATCTTTGAACCCGAAATGTTGAAATCCGATATATTTGGTCTCCAGTTCACCGTAAAAGCTCGGGTCCAAATCCAGTGATCTTTGAACCCGAGATGTTGAAATCCGATATATTTGGTCTCCAGTTCACCGTAATCGAAGCTCGGGTCCAAATCCATTGATCTTTGAACCGAGATGTTGAAATCCGATATATTTGGTCTCAAGTTCACCGTAATCGAAGCTCGGGTCCAAATCCAGTGAACTTTGAACCCGAGATGTTGAAATCCGATATATTTGGTCTCCGAGTTCACCGTAATCCAAGCTCGGGTCCAAATCCAGTTGATCTTTGAACCCGAGATGTTGAAATCCGATATATTTGGTCTCCAGGGTTCACCGAATCGAAGCTCGGGTCCAAATCCAGTGATCTTTGAACCCGAGATGTTGAAATCCGATATATTTGGTCTCCAAGTTCACCGTAATCGAAAAATTAAGCTCGGGTCCAAATCCAGTGATCTTTGAACCCGAGATGTTGAAATCCGATATATTTGGTCTCCGGTTCACCGTAATCGAAGCTCGGGTCCAAATCCTGATCTTTGAACCCGAGATGTTGAAATCCGATATATTTGGTCTCCAGTTCACCGTAATCGAAGCTCGGGTCCAAATCTAGTGATCTTTGAACCCGAGATGTTGAAATCCGATATATTTGGTCTCCAGTTCACCGTAATCGAAGCTCGGGTCCAAATCCAGTGATCTTTGAACCCGAAATGTTGAAATCCGATATATTTGGTCTCCAGTTCACCGAATCGAAGCTCGGGTCCAAATCCAGTGATCTTTGAACCCGAGATGTTGAAATCCGATATATTTGGTCTCCAGTTATTTCGGGTCCAAATCCAGTGATCTTAGAACCCGAGATGTTGAAATCCGATAAATTTGGTCTCTAGTTCATCGAATCGAAGCTGGGTCCAAATCCGTGATCTTAGAACCCGAAATGTTGAAATCCGATAAATTTGGTCTCAGTTCAAAGCTCGGGTCCAAATCCAATTGATCTTTGAACCCGAGATGTTGAAATCCGATATATTTGGTCTCCAGTTCACCGTAGTCAGAAGCTCGGGTCCAAATCCAATGATCTTTGAACCCGAGATGTTGAAATCCGATATATTTGGTCTCCAGTTCACCGTAGTCAGAAGCTCAGGTCCAAATCGAGTGATCTTTGAACCCGAGATGTTGAAATCTGATATATTTGGTGTCCAGTTCACCGTAGTCAGAAGCTCGGGTCCAAATCCAGTGATCTTTGAACCCGAGATGTTGAAATCTGATATATTTAGTCTTCAGTTCACCGTAATCAGAGGCTTGGGTCCAAATCCAGTGATATTTGAACCGTCGATCGTGCAATCCGTATGAAAAAAAGCTTCATTTTTAGCCCTCCATTCCATTCGATCCGTATGAGGAAATAATAGGATTATTGACCATTGATTAAGGGAAGTAAAATCAATGGTAATAAAATTGCTAACGTGGCTCTTTATTTTACCACATCTGTTTTCATTAAGCAGACAGAAAGTTTGAGAAACACCAAAGATCCCAAAATTTCCATCATTCTCTCTTATCCTGCTCCAAAAATCCCCAAAATTTTGTTTCCCACCAAGAATTTCCGCCAAATCACTCTGAAATTTTAGAATTATTTCTAATTTTAGTTTTAGTTCCCCCCTTCTCTTTTCCTCTTTTCATTAAGCAGACAGAAAGTTCGAGAAACACCAAAGATCCCCAAATTTCCCTTGTTCTCCTGCTCCAAAAATCCCCAAAATTTCGTTTCCCACCAAGATTTCCGCCAAATCACTCTGAAATTTTAGAATGATTTCAAATTTTAGTTTTAGTTCCCCCAATCTCTTTTCTCTTTTCTATATAATCCGGTCTGTAGACTTGATTCTAGTTTTTCCAATAAACTTAAGGTTCCCAAGTCTGCATATCTTTCAAATCAATTCTCACAATCGCTGCTCTCTAAGGTGATATAATGAAAACTTTATTTTTGTTTCTGTTTCACATAATCAATTTCTGATATGAAGATTTGATATTAGGGTTTCAGTTTAGTTTTATCAATTACATGATAATTAGATTTTTCATATTCTCAATTTCAGTTTCAGTTTCAATTTTATATTAATCTCTATGTCTACTAAGATTCTCAATTTATGTTTCACTGTTTCATATTAAAAATTCTGGTACTAAGATTTTAGGTTTCAGTTTGTTTGAGTTTTGTTATTAAGATGTTAGGGTTTAAGTTTATATGAATCGTTTTGGATTATGTTATTAAGATTTTAGGATTTGTGTTTGTTTTCTGTCAATATTCATCTTTTTACTGGTTTTTCTCTATTTCTATTACAGTTTTTTGGAGATTCATTTGGAAGAATCTTTGGATTTACATCTGAATCCCCTTCTATATGTATAGCATTGATTGATATGTTTTTTGTTTACATGAATCTTTGGATTTACCTCTTCATTATTTGTTGTTCTGCAGTAAGTCATTGTAAACTTATCAAAGTTATCTTGTTCTGCAGCTTTGAACAACATGATTTGTGTTCACTGATCATTATTTTTTCGCTTTTATTTTTTGTCTCTTGGTATTGATATGCTTGTGTTTAGGTTTCAATGTTCTGTTTATTCTCCTTCATTTACTTATATTTTCTTGTACTTGATAAAGTCAACGGTTAAATGTTCTTATAGTTTTTTTCGTGTTGAATGCGAGATGGAAACTATTGAAGCCTCTAACAGTGCACATTCAACTGTTTCGTCACCACAAACTAATGACCCTGCTTATGCTTCTTCAACCACTGAAACTAATGTTGTTGCTATGCCAAAGTTGATGGTAACAGTTAATTTGTATGGGAGACCTGTAGGTGACAATGCAGACAAACTAGCTACTCGAGCTGGCAAACTTGTTCGCGTCTATTGTCCAGTCAAATATGTGGATTGGATGCAGGTTCCAGATAACTTCAAAGAAGATGTGTGGTATAAGTTGTTGGTATGCAATCTATAGTTTTCATTCTTTTTCTTCTATCTTGGTTTTATGAATGAATGGCTTTATGAATCCTATTGATTTGCTGACTTGAAACTTGTTTATTTCAGCAAGAATTTGAGTTCAATGTGCCAAATCATTTGGCCAAGATTATTGTTATGGGGTCTCTTCCACAGAAGTTCAGGACATATAAACATGATCTAAGAACTGGTCCTCTCCTAGGCAAGGTCACCATGCAAGAGAAGTTAGATGCATGTCCTGCTGATTTTGACTCTGATTGTTGGAAAATTTTTGTCGAGAATGAGAGCAAACCTGGTATTAAGGAAAAACATGCCAAATATTCAGAAAATCAAAAGAAGAGGAACATACACCACACATGTGGTCGAGAGTCATATGCAAATAAAATCCACAATCTCGTAAGTACATCATATTGCACTTAGACACTAGTTTAATGTTAATTGTTTATAATTATACATATATAATGTATGTACAATTTGAAAAGGAAGGTTTGGTAGCCGAGGATGCACGAGGGCTTGCTTGGATGGATGGCCATGTGGGGAAAGATGGAAAAGTAAATCCTTCAGCTGTTGAGAAATATGTGAGTATAGTCAGGTTGAATGAAGCTCGTAGTTTACCTATTGACTTCTGAATTTAATACATGTTGTTCAATGTATGTTAAAAGGAGCAAGTAAAGGCCGCTAGAGCTAGGAGGGCGGAGCTAATCGATGCGGGATTGGTATCCGCTTTAGACTTTGAGAACGATGAGATTGCTGAAGTATTTGGACCTGACAAATGCAGAGCTGGTTTGTTGGGTTATTCTCCACTTGTCTCGAAGAAGCAAGCCTTATATGCAAGTGTTGCAACCGCGGTTATGTCTGCAAACACAAACCCAACCAAAGAATGCGCCAAGGACTGATCATATGGTTGAGGCTCTACTGCCAAAGCATACTGAATTAATCACTAATGCAAGCATTTACAAGTTCTGTTTTTTTTATCATTATATCTTAATGCTCATGAAATATCAATCAACTAGGATAGTTCATTAGTTAGTTGAGATTATATTTCAAAGGATAGATGCATGATAACTTTTGGATGGTACATATCAAACACTAGCATTTTAAATGGTATGTTTTCGTGGATGCTTTGAAGATACATATAGTGATGTACCTTTCTTTTTCCGTGGGACATCCTTTTGATATAAATGCGTGAATGTTTATACTAGATTCTAGGTAGTGGTACATATAGAACAGTAGCATTTCAAATTGTATGTTTTCGTGGATGCTTTTAAGATGTTGTACCTTTTTGTTTTTTCCTTGGGACATCCTTTTGATATAAATGCTTAAAGGAATATGGATTGTAGTTATTATTCTCAAGTGGCAAACCTAATTTGTGTTCGTATGTGCAAATTTATCTATTGATGCAAATTTATATTACAACTTTATTTACATTAGTCTCTTATCTGTTGTAGGTGACACAAACAATTAACTTTTTTCTATGTTGTTATAGATTGTGCTGCAAGTTATGGCAAAACCGCAACAAAACCAACATTCTGCCAGCACAAACCCAGGTACTGGTGGTGGTGTTGAAGATCCCAATGGAAATCAACTTGTGCTCCTTTACAACAGAAAAAGGGAAATTGTTGCCACAGGTCATGTTGTGTATGGCATAGATGGAGAACATTGTGAGGGACTCTTAGTGCATCCAGAAGAGAGAAAGGTATGTCTTGAAACCATCGAGGATGGTAAATGTGCTGTACCTGACAGTCCTCAAGGTGATCGATGTTATTTGGAAGAATATGTTGCAAATGAATCAGTAATTTGGCCTGTGTCTCGTATGGAGTTTGTGTAGTCTACCCATGAATGAAAACTTCTCGAGTAACTACTTTTTGTGAAGTGGAGTCAGTTTATGGAGTCTGCCCATGAATGAAAGCTTCAATAACTACTTTTTGTGCAGTGGAAACATATCCTGCTTTGTAATTTTTTGTGATGTTTTTTGGGTAACTATTGCTCCTTGTATTATGGTTCATAATATATATATATATATATATTTTGTATTTACAGTGTTCTATCCTTTTCATTGTAGCTTAAAATGTAATTTTGTGGGTACTGAATATTGTCAGTCCCGGCATCCGGAAACTTCCATCAGACACGGCGACCGGAAACTGCCATCAGATCCGGCTACCGGAAACTGCCATCAAATCCGGCTACCGGAAACTGCCATCAGTTTCGGTCATCGGAAATTTCCATCAGTTCCGGCGACCGGAAACGGTCAGGCCGGAAAAGTGCCATTTGTTAGGTATCATACCTAACAAAATTTCTAACAGAAATAATGTTACCAAATTCTGGAACCAAAAAACATATGTCATTTGTCTATTGGTCATTTTAATATTAATAGAAAGAGTTAGCAATGGTTGTAACATAGTATTTGCATTACAAAGTAAATATGAAGTGTAAAATGCCAATAGTTAGGATAAATATTGTAATGAACTTACACTGTTAGTCTTTTTTAGTTCCTAATGGATTAAAAGAGTTAGACAAAATTCTCACACATTATATTACACCATATGGGTAACCATTTATTTAAGTAAGGAAAATTAGCTTCTATTTTTTTGTAATGCTTTTTTTCTATAAGGAAATCCTAGATATGGTGTAGTGTATATTCTTAAAACTTTATACTCATCTGTTGAAGAATCATAACATAATCCGCTCATCCATAAAATTTCCATATCATTACTATCTCCATTGATTTCTGGAAGCATCACATATTCCCTAGTGATGGGGTTACAAATACAAACAAATCTTCCTTTAACCTTGACAAGAACCAATAGACCTAAAATTCTTAAATGGAGGTGTAAAATTCAACCCTCTAATTCTCTCAACAGGTGTTATTGACTCATCATGATTCTTATCATATTCAAAAGGGAACATTATCTATATACCCCTACTATGACACCCCTTGCAAAAATACCCTTATGAGCTTTACAAATACCCCTAAGCTTAATACATTACCAAAATACCCTCTTTTGTATAGTGTATATACAAATCCACCAACCAATATTCAAAAAAAAAAAAAAAAAAAAAAAAAACTACCTCCACTGCCCACCACCACTATCCACCATCAACCACCACCACTACTGTCCACCGCCGCCCACCGCCTCCGACCACCACTGCCGCCGCCGACCACCACCACTTCCGACCACCGCCGCCAACCACCACCGCCGTCGCCGCCAACCACCACCACCGTCTCCGACCACCACCACCGCCAACCACCACCACTGTCGCCGCCACCGCCAACCACCACCGCCACCCACCGCCTCCAACCACCGCCGACGACCACCACTACCATGTGGAGTCAACTTGTTGAAGTTGTGTCCATATAGGAGGCAACTATCTCAAGTTGTCTCCAATAAATAATGTCCATATTGGAGGCAACTAGTTCAAGGTATCTCCAATAAATAGTGTACATGAATAAGTTGCAAAAAAAATAAATGGAGACAACTAGTTCAAGTTGTCTCCAAAAGTGGAGGCAACTATCTTAAGTTGTCTCAAATAAATAGTGTACATTAATAAGTTTCAAAACAAAATGGAAGCAACTAGCTCAAGTTGTCTCCGAATCTGAGGCAACTAGCTCAAGTTGTCTCCAAATGTGAAGGCAACTAGCTCAAGTTGTCTTCAAAAGTGAAGGCAACTAGCACAAAGTTGTCTCTAAATATGAAGACAACTAGCCCAAGTTGTCTCTAAATATGGAGGCAACTAGCACAAGTTGTCTTCATATATGGAGGCAACTATCACAAGTTTTCTCCAAAAAATAAAAATTGTACACAAATGAGTGAACCTAGTGTGAGTCGAACACACATATTCTGACATATAGTCAGTTGGGCTACAATTACACCATAGATTCATGCATAACACAAGGTAACATGCATGAAAAGCTACCTGGTTTGGAAAAAACAAACGCACATATACCATCTGAGCATCCATCAGTGAGCTAAAATTGACAAACCGTATGCAAACCCAGCTCTATTGGCCAAACTTCAGCTGCAACATCAAATTGTTCTGCACTTCACTTCAACTCCCATTCCAGTCCACCCTTTTGCTGTAAATAACCAAGAATGATCTCTTTATATTTCCCCTCTTCAAGCCCTCCACCTGCATCAGTATATGCTTCAGTTGTCAAACTTTAAAAATAAAAATAAAAAAACTAAAAGTCTAAAATCTCTGCAACATAAAAAAAGAATTTCTAATTTACTCTAGTTGAGTCTAATTGCTACTTGAACCGATTAATTCGTTCAAGTATTATTTTTGACAGTAAACTCTCTGGAAACATGGAGGGCCAAACCGATGCTTTCCTTCTCTGATATATCCATGGGATGAAAGAATAGAGGCAACTGGTTTAGTTTTGTTATCTTCACTGTACGTCCTAGGTATAGGATAAACATGCAAGCAGGGTACCTTACTAAGGAATCCTATATCATGACTAAGCAGTACGAGGGAAGATAAAGGCTATGAAACTTAGCAACTTACTTGTTGTACATAAATTTGTGTGTCTGTTTCGCAGAAACATTCGAAGATAGAAAACAGTCAATAACACGTCCTCCTCCTGCATCCTTTGCTGCTTCCAAAACATGATTTGTTTCCATGGATAAAATGATCGTCACATATTGCTTAATAAATCCCTGTTAACATCGAGAATAAGACAATGCCGCAAGATTAAACAATTGCAAAGCTTGTAATAATTACATCTAATGAATAACTTCTTGTAGATCACTAATGGTACCTCTTGTAGATCACTAATAGCTTCTTTGCAATTACGACGATAACTCTTCATTTTTTAATTATACAACAGTTTGGTTTTGATAGCGAGCACCAACACTATCTCAAAACAAAGATACCGAGAGCTAACAGTTAGTTAACCAAGTCATAGTAATTGCAAAAGTTAAAAAACTATGCCAAATGCACAATGCTTCCATAATTGCTGCTTGTACACAACTTTGGCTCAATTTTACATTTTCAACCAATTTGAAGTTATATTAAACAGTTCATCACCATCAATGCTAAAAGTAATGGGATTAATCAAATTGGTCTAACTCTTTAAGTCGTCAAGCTCGTAGGTCCACCACCAGAACACAACTTTCCCACTTGGATTATGCAACTTAAGGCAATTTAAAATTAACAACTGCAAACAAATGCAAATTCACAAATGGAACGACGGAAATCAAATCAAAGCCTCACAAAAATCTAGATTTATGTGCAAAGGTGTGAGCCAAAATTTTCCTAAATCAAAGTTAAAAGCATATCAGATGACATTGTTACCATCGATGACCAAAATTTAAAAAATGAATGCTAACACAAATATGTATAAGCAGCTGAAAGAACAAAATTGGATACAATTTTGATATGCTTTATCTATCATTGATAAACACATATATGAAATAAAAACCCTAAAATTTAGTAACCCTAGTATTTAGAAATGAAACGATTTTAGAAATTTGCATACCTAATCGAGGAAGTGAAAAATAACCAACTTAATCCTTCATCTCCGGCATTGATTGCCTGAAATCGTTTGAAACGTAGGTGCAGATTCAGTGGTAGCGACGGATTTAGGTGTTTAGAAGAGAAAGATAGCTAAGGGAGAAGAAAACGATGGAAGATACGGAAAACAAATTAACAGAACGGCTGTGACGACGGTGGCTACGATGAATATGGTGATTGTCTTACGACGATGGTCACGATGAAGATGGTGGTGGTGGTGTCTGTCTTCGGTAGAGGAGGAGACAGAGAGTAGAAATAGGATTTCTTTCGTTTGGTCGAAAAATTAGAAGATAATCTTTATGTCGGTGAGGGCAGTCTTGGGATTATAATTTCAAAAAATCTTTCTCTATAAGGAGAGGGGTATTTATATAATGGATAAGGGTATTTTTGCATGACCCATGGATAGTAGGGGCATAAATAACATTCCCACTATTCAAAATAGTAAAATATTTCATCATCAGTCAAAGTAAGAAAACCCAAATTACCTGAATCAGTAGCAGAACGATGATTGAAATGATGGAAGTGCATCTTGTAGAATGATGGATGATAAGAAATAAGATTATTCCAATTTTTTGATATTGATTTGCATTCCTGAATAGGTTCAGCCTGTAATCTACTTAAAATGTCTACTGTAACATCTGTAGGTAGAATCTTGAAGTAATCCATGAAACCCTTTTCAGATTTATGTAAAGAGAGACAAAAATTCTTCTTAGATTTAAGAAATTGTGATGGAAATTGGAGTTTCAGGTTTGTGGAAAGAGTAAAGCAGATAAATGGAAAAATACAATAAAAATATGTCGGGTCGGGTATAACAACAATGGATTTTAATCTTCACACACACATTGTGTATTTTGGCAGCCATATGTTAGATGTGCCTTGAATATACACCATATTGACATATCTCATGAACCGTCATGGTGCATTATTCTTCTTAAGTGTACAAAAATGAGAAGTTGTTCAGTATGTTCTGCTTGAAGCAATTTCATTCATTCATATCTTAGAAGTAGAAAAAGATTTGTTCTTTAAACTTACTAGGAAGATGAAGCATGCGGCATTGAATTACCAGAACAAAAATTGATAAGCATGATTTTTGTGCATCCACTGCACCAACCTCTCCGATCCAAGCCATATTGACTAAATCCCAAAGAAATGAACATTTTTATTCAAAACTAAATTAAATTACACATGGTTTAAAAGGTATTGGTAGCTTCTTTGCATCTAGCAGGGCCTAATAAGGATGGTTCCTATGCAACTAGCAAAAGGAGAAGACTTGCCACTTTTGAACTCATTCTGGATATGTTAAAGTAGCAAACATAACTCGTAAAGTGGCAAATGGATCACTTAGGAAGTCTTGGTATTGTCTCTACCAAGACTGCCTAAAGCATTACTCGTGAAGATGATCTGGAAATTATTAAATTCAAAGGAAGATTAGTCAATGTTCTTTTCAGCTAAATATAAGGATAAAAATGGTCAGTGGATTAATCAATGGAAATTATCTTCAATGTGGCCAGGTTTTAAATGGGTTGGCAAGAATTAAAATCAAGTGTGAGATGGAGTATGGGTAATGGAGAAATTATTTCACTAAGGTTTGATACATGGGTGGGTGAATGCCCTTTAATAGATACAATTGGTTACACTGACATTGTACAATACAATTTGCATCTGAATGTAAAAGACTTGTTGGTAAATGGTGAATGGAAAATACCAAGTCAATTACAAAATCTTATTCCTTCTTCCTTGCCACCAGTCAGTGGAGGAAATCATATGCCTTTATTGTGTGGAAACATAAAAGATGTATTCTCTACAAATGTTGTTGTTGAAAAAATCAAGAAAAAAACCCAATAATACACTGGCCTTTTCAGATATGGAAACCATTCCAGCATCCAGGGATTGCCAATAATGTCTGAAAAATTCATCATGGAGTGTATATGGATGATGATATGATCCTAAGTAAGGGATATTCATTTTCTTTTATGTGTTGCATTTGCAGGAAGGATCAAGATAGTATGAATCACCTTCTTTGGTTCCGCAAATTCAGCAAAAAGTATATGGCACTGGTTAGTAAACATCTTCAATGACTACTTTTAGTAGTATCATCATCAGGTCTGACTCAAAAGTAGTCATTGAAGATTTCAAAAAAGGGATAGTACCATGGTCTCTTCTTTCAAGATTGTTGAAAGAAAGAAAAAAAAAAGTTGAATGAAATCCACTATGAACATTGTTACAAAGAAATAAAATTTTCAGCTGTAGAGCGAGCAAAGAAGGGTGCAAGACTTGATCGAAGTGAAATAACAATAATACATAAAGGGAGGACAACAGATCCACATCGGAGATACCTAAACGGCAAAATAAAGCCGGGGGCAGAACCAACTATCAAGACAAACGATCCAAATATGGAGATGGAAAAAGAGGCAAAGGAAGAGAATAATTCACTGACAAAGTCTACACAAAGATCAATACAACTTTCTCTCACATCCTAATCAAGGAGGGAGAAAAGCTAGGCTTTCCTTACCCTAATTCAAGGGGAAAGAAACCAGAAAAAATGAAGCAGGCTAAGGAATATTGTGCGTACCACCAGTACTTCGGACATACCACAGATTCTTGTTACCACTTACGAAGTGTGATCCAAATATTCATCGACGAAGGCAAGTTCATGGAGTACATTCAACTAAAGCTAGCGGAGACGGAGGAGACCCCAAAGAAAAGGGTGGAGCTACCCTGGGATAGGAAATACATAAGCATGATTGCCTTCTCTAGCGGAAGCAAATAAGAAACGCTCGAAGACATACTCGAGTTGGCTCGTAACAGAAAGAAGATTCAATCCCATGAGGTATTCAAGCTAAGTGGACCACCTACCAGCACTTGGGAGGAATGGATGGCCACGCCATTAACATTCTCAACTAGGGATGTCAACCAGGAGGTTGAAATGCATAATGACCCACTGGTCATCACTCTACCAATACATGGATGGAATGTTACGAATGCCCCAGTGGATGGGGGAGTTCGTTAAATGTGTTATTTTACGAACCCTACCTATGACTGGGTCTGACAGCAGAGAAAATGGATTCTTTCACTTGCATAATATACGGTTTTAACGGAGCGATCTCTAGACCAAAAGGAGAAATTATCTTGCAGGTACATGCAAGAACCTTAGTAACCAACACACGCTTCTGTGTGGTAGAGGCACCTTCGCCTTAAAATGTCATCATGGGAAGACTATGGGTCCATAAATTACGAGGAATAGCCTCGACGTACCAGAAGTACATGGAAATCAAAGGTGGCCAGCAGGACGCAAGGCTGTAAAACTTAGCAGAAATCAGACTCAACGAAGAGAGAACTGTAGCTCCGCAACACGAAAGAAAGAGACGCAAGGGAAGCAACAACAAAGTACACGACTAGGCCTCACTCGTACCCAAATCCATCTCAACACCATAAGAAGGTACCTCTGCCACTCCAACCGCGGACATCTTCTCCAAATTACAATTGCATAAAAGCACTCCTCAACGACCTCAACAAAAAATCTGCTCACCGGTTGAACCAACGAAGAGGATCAACATCGGAAGGAAGGTAGGGCCAAAGATTCTTAGTATCGGAACTTTACTTGAAGAGGAAAAGGAGGTGCAACTACAGAAATATCTATAAGAATATGGGACGTCTTTGCATGGTCAATGGAGGACATGCCAGGAATTGACCCGAATTTGGTCTCACACCACCTTCGGATCAAACCAGAGATACCACCGTTTAAACAACGCATACGAATAGTTACGGACATCTACCACGAAGGGGTAGAAAAGGAGCTACAAAAGATACTTACAACAGGATTCATACGAGAAGCAAAATATCCCACATGGATATCCAACATGGTAATTGTTCCAACGAAGAACGGAGGCGTACGCAGCTGCATCGACTTTAGCAACCTCAACAAAGCGTGCCCCAAAGATAGCTACCCGTTTCCAAACATTGACCAACTGGTCAACGCAACCGAAGTCCATCAAAAACTTTCCTTCATGGATGGATACTCAGGATACAACCAGATATCCCTTGCAGAAGAAGACCAGGAGCATACTGTGTTCTTTACCCCACGAGGACTGTATTTCTATACAAGGATGCATTTTGGACTAATGAACGTGGGAGCAACATACTAGAGATTAGTAGACAAAATCTTCAAACCTTGGATATGCAAAATACTGAAGGTCTACGTAGATGACATGCTCGTCAAAAGCAAAGAAGCTGAAGACTATCTCTCACACATAAGGGAGATATTCGAAGTCATGAGGAGGTTTCACATGAAGGTGAACCCGGAGAAATGCACGTTCGGAGTTACCTCAGGAAAATTCCTGGGATATCTAGTAACTCAGCGAGGAATTAAATTAGATCCTGAAAGGGTCATAGTTATAATGGGAATGCCATCCCCATAAAATCTGAAAGGAGTACAAAAGCTCAATGGAATTCTAGCTTCCATGGGAAGATTCGTAGCAATATCGTCATATAAATGCAAAGAATTTTTTGATACGCTAAGAAAACGAAACAGGTTCATATGGACCGCGGAGTATGAACAAGCCTTTCACAAGATCAAAGAATACTTGACGTCCGTACCTATTCAACAGAAGCCAGAGCCTACTCACCTTATATCTAGAAGCAACAAGCTATGCTGTGAGCGCAGTATTGGTACGAGACCAAGGGCAAGGAGAACATCCCATGTACTACATCAGCAAGACACTCAGTCTAGCAGAGCGTAATTATACCAAAGTGGAACAACTCATATATGATTTAGTAGTGGAAACACAAAAGATAAGAATATATTTTGATGCACACATTATCCGAGTCTTTACAAAGGCTCAGATAAGTCAAATTCTCGACGGCACGGAGAAAATTGGAAGAGTGACAAAATGGAATGCCATGATCAAGCAGTTGGACATAATTTTCGAAACCAAGAAAGCGGAGAAGTCACAGATCTTAGCATACTTCTTAGCGGACCTACCTCTGAATGACGATGCAGAGATGGACTACATCCCAGGAATGGAGGAAGAAAAGACGGACCCAGGATACCTCTTGGATTTGCAAAACTCACAAAGGTGGAAAATATTCGTAGATGGATCCTCCAACGGAGAAGGAGCAGGAATAGGGATTGTGATAGCAACCCCCACCAGAGATAGACTCGTCTACGCATTCAGGTTAAAATTCAAGCAATACACTAACAACATCATAGAATATGAGGCAGTCATACACGGCCTACGCCTATCTTGAGAGCTGGGCCTATCAGTCTTTCGTTTGACTAGTGACTCACAATTGGTCATTAGACAAATAGAGCTCAAATACCAAATAATAGATCCAATATTATCTTAATACCTAAAGGTAGCACAGGAGCATGCATCAAAAATCAACAAGGTCATGTTTAAACATGTCTGTCGGAAAGATAACAGACACGCAGATGCCTTAGCATTTATATCATCAAGGATGGGGGACGGAAACACCACCTCTGTCCAAATTGGGAGAATTTATGAACCTTCGATAGAAGGACTGACCTCAGCAGAGGAAGCCATGGTCGTTCATACCAGGGACATGAAAGAAGCAGAAAAAGAAAAGGAGGTTGCGGAAGAAACCAATAACAAAGCCGACGAGTTTGACGAAGATCAATCCATGTCAAACGTAATCAACGAAGGAAAGGGAGAAGACGATTGGAAAATCCCAATCCACCTATACCTCAATAAAGGTACCCTGCACACAGATGTTAAAGAAGCTCAAAAAATCAAATCGAAAGCAACAATGTACATCCTAGGGAATTGGGTATTGTACCGAAGGTCATTTATTGGACCTCTGATGCGGTGCCTCTCATAAAACGAAGGGAGAAGAATTCTACATGATATACATAGCGGATAAGCTTGGAATCACAGCGGAAGAATGTCTCTGTCGTTCAAAGTCAAAATGCAAGGATACTACTGGCTAAGCATGGACGAATATGCCAAGAATGTTGCAAGGCGTTGCGAAAGATGCCAACGCTTTTCCAAGAAAATTAAAACACCGGCAACGGATCTGAACTCGGTCATCATCCCATGGCCATTCTATAAATGGGTAGTTGAAATTATTGGACCCTTGATAGAGGGGACATCGTAAAGAAGGTACCTCATAGTAGATACGGATTATTTCACCAAATGGGTGGAAGCAAGGGCTTTGGCAAGGATTAGGGATACAGATGTCTTCAAAATCTTGTTTGAGCAAATCATTTGCAGGTTCGGGATACCGGCGGCCATAGTCTATGACAATGGAAAGCAGCTGGAAGGAAAGAACATAGACATTATGTTTAACGCTTTTAACATTCAGAAGAACAAGTCTACTCTGATATACCCTAAGAGCAATGGACAAGCGGAGGACACAAACAAGATGATAGAAATGAACTTAAACAACAAGCTGGGGGCATACAAGAAACGATGGTGCGAGCAGCTACACAATGTCCTATGGGCCTACCGTACCACAAGAAAGTCATCCAAGAGAGAAACTCCGTTCTTACTAACCTACGGAGCCGAAGCAGTCAACCCAACGGAGATAATGATGCCAACAACAAAGACAGAGTCATGGTAAAAGAACCTAACAATGTATCTTATGATGGAAAATCTAGCTGACCTCGAAGAATGGCGTGAAGTAGCTTTGCAAAGTATGGTGAACTACCAGCGAAGGTTAGCTCGTGAATACAACAAACGGGTAATTCCTAGAAACTTTGTGGTTGAAGAATATGTACTACGTCAAATACCACCATACCAAAAGAACAAAGAGTGGGAAAAATTATATCCAACATGATTTGGTTAGATAAACTTTTTGTGGGAGTACAAAGAAGGTGCAAACACCTCTCATTTGGTTAACTGGGATTTGGTTAGAGCAACTAAAGAAAGAGGTGGTCTAGGAATGTGTAATCTTAGACTCGTGAATTTAGCTTCACCAGCTAAATGGTGTTGGAGATTTAGGGTTGAAAAAACAAGTTATGGTACAAGATAATAGAAGATAAATACGAATAATTTTTCTCTTATTGGATACCCGGTAAAGTTACTCAAACCTATGTTGTGTCTTGTTGGCGCGCTATTACTGAAGTTGGTGGGGTGGTCAATGAGAACTCAATACTACACTTGCATTCAGGTAATTACATCACCTTTTGGAATGATATTTGGTGTGGACATCCCCCATTAGCAACATCACATCCTAATCTCTTCAAGCTGTCGAGAGATAAAAATGTTATAGTTGCTACCATGATATCTTTGGAAGGAAGTTGGAAATTTGATTTCAAGCGAATTCTCACAAACTTAGTAGTGGAATAATATGCTAGTATCCTTACTGTGATTGGAGATAATCCCCCAGCTCGTGATGGTGTTGCAGACAATCGTAGGTGGAAACTAAATTCTACGGGAATCTTCACGATCAAATCTTTGTACTCTAAATTAGTAGCTGAAGTTGGAGTCGGCCAATTCCCATCTCAATTCATTTGGAAACAGGCTATACCTTCGAAAATAAACATCTTAAGGTGGTGTGTGATTCATGGTAAACTAGACACCATAGATATGCTAAATCACAAAGGTATGAGTCTTCATAACTCTTTTATTTTATGTGGAATGGGTCTTCAGTCGCAAGATCATCTTTTTATACATTGCAAGATTGCATACAAGATTTGGTTGGGTCTCTTACCTAGTACAGGTTGGGTTAGGGCTGTTCCAACTCCATGAGAACACTAGCATAAATCTGGTATCTTAGCCATTTCTCGAATTCAGGGAATTGCATTTGGGGTTTAATTCTAGCGGCCATTGTTAGTACAATCTGGAAAGAAAGGAATAATAGAATATTTGAAGAACAATATATTTATAAAAATGACAATGATCTAATCTATGATACACAGTCTTTAGTTTTGTCTTAGGATGCTGCAGCAGGACATCAGGTTCATTTGAACTTTTCAAATTCAGTTTTGATATCTGAAATGCTATTTTCTTGTAAGTTTTTCTTTTCTTTTGTTCTACCACCAGTATATATCTCTGTACATCCTTTACTCTCTTAATAATTTTTCTCTTTCGATCCAAAAATAAATAAATTAAGAAAATGATAACTTATGTTGTAAATTAATATGCTCTATATATATCTCATTGGAAATGCAATGAATGCTTGTGGAAGTATCTAGAATAGAGACTCACGCTTCAGGTGGATCCGAGTTGTGTTATTAGTTATTATTTTTATCTTTAGACGCCTTCCGTTCTTATTCGTATCACTTTTTATAACTGGAGTCTATCTTTCTTCTATGTTTAAAATACTATATATTAGAGTCTTTTTCTTTCTCAATTAATTGGACGCAGTGCATGCTATTTCTTCAGATAGTTTCTCAAGTCTTTCAAAACACATTTCCTATCTACTTCTTACTTCTCCTTCACAATGTCATTGTCTTCATCTAACACAAAGCTTTGTCAATGTTTTTTTTTTAATCCAAGGTTCTACATACAGTTTCCTTGCATACTAAAAATTTGTTAATTTTTGTAACACCTTTAGTTGTGAGAAAGCCATGCAAAATGAATACTCAATGTTTGTACCCTATTAAAATAGTGTACCTGCGTAACACACAATCTATTGGGTATGGAAAAAATACGGTTTATTGTGGAAACCGGTGGGTTTGTTGTGGAAACCCACATGGCTTATTGTGGAAGCCTAGTACGGTTTATTGTGGAAACCCACATGGATTATTGTGGAAGCCTAGTACACTTTATGTGGAAACTGGTGGGTTTATTGTGCAAACCCACATGGCTTATTGTGGAAGCCTAATACGGTTTATTGTGGAAACCGGTGGGTTTATTGTGGAAACCGGTGGGTTTATTGTGGAAACCCACATGGCTTATGGTGGAAGCCTAGTATGGTTTATTGTGGAAACCGGTGGGTTTATTGTGGAAACCTACATGGCTTATTTTGGAAGCCAAATACGGTTTATTGTGGAAACCCACATGGCTTATTGTGGAAGCCTGGATTTGGGTTGTTAGGGAAACCAGTGGGTTTATTATGGAAACCCACTAGGCTTATTATTGAAGCCCAAGAGTCTTGAATATTTATTTATTTATAATTATTAATATTATTTGAGATAAATACAGGATCCTAAATAAAAGGGGATAATTATCTTAAGTATTAATAATTATTCAAGATAATTATTATTTAAGATAAATGAGGATTATGATAAATATTAGGGTTTATCATGAATCTGGATGTTATTTGAGATTTATACAAATGAGGGAAGTTATTAAGATAACTATCAAAACCCTAAAGCTACATCTATTTCTACCTATATATACAGGCTAAATCTCAGCACAAATGGTACACAATTTGTATTTCTTTTCTTAAAAACGTACTTGCATAGAACTCTTGTTAATTTTAGCATCGGAGTGTCTTTGCAGGTACCCCCCACCATTTTCAATCAAAAATTCTTTGGAAAATCTAATCAACAGCGGCGATTCGATCATCATACACACATCTCGAAGATTTTTCGGGTGATTAATTTTTGCACCAACATCTTTTGGCGCCGACTAAGGGGATCACGAGAAAAGATCGTGTTCTCCGAGTATTTTCGAAACTAGGAAGACTGTTCGCAGGAAAATCTCAAAAATATCTTCAACGTTTCTGAAAGTCTCAGAAATATCTCAAGTTTTCCGAAAGGTGCAGAAGTAGCTCAAGTTTTATGAAAGGTGCAGAAGTAGCTCAAGTTTTTAGAAAGGTGCAGAAACAACACAACTTTTCAGAAAGTCTCAAAAAGATCTCAACTTTTCTGAAAGGTGCATAAATATCGCAACTTTTCAGAAAGTCTCAGAAAGGTCGCAACTTTTCAGAATATCTCAGAAAGATCTCAACGTTTTTGAAAGTCTTAGAAATATCTCAAGTTTTATGAAAGTCGCAGAAGTAGCTCAAGTTTTCTGAAAGGTGCAGAAACAGCGTAACTTTTCAAAAAATCTCAGAAAGATCACAACTTTTGATTTGTCAATAACTTCTTCGTTTTAAGTCCGAATTGAGTGATTTTTGGCTCGTTGGAATCATTGTTCAATTCCCTACAGCGTGGAAGCAAAAAATCCAGTGTTCGAGAAACTTTTATATGCACTTTAGACAGCAACATAATCGAGTTCGAGGTTCGTGGAAGCAACATGATCGAGTTCGAGGTTCGTGGATAGCGACATGATCGAGTTTGAGATGAGGATTGCTTATACCCTTCAATATTTGGCCTTACTTCACATCACAAGCACCTAAAGACATACCTTGCACGTGAGCAAATAAGTCTTGCTCTTATCGCAAGCATAAAATCTCATCTAGCACGCAAGTATGAAATACTTGCACCTTGGCAAGCATAAAGTCTCGTCGAACCACGAGACCAATGCCCGATATTGGTCCAAACACTCGTACTCAACACAAGAAACTGCCAGCCTTCCAGAGCAGTGAGCGCCTCAGCCTTGTTACGTTGCGAGAAAAAAGCCTTGCCCCGGCCGCAATCACACACTGCATTCCTTTTAAGACTCGACCCAGCGAGCATCACAAGTCCACCACGTGGAAAAAAGTCTCGTCTAGCACATAAGCAGAATTTATTGCATGTTATTACAGTTGGGGACGTCTTTATAATGTCACGCTTGAGCGATTCCCAAAGGAAAAATCATGATGGAACCAGAAATGAGATGGCAACGGAAAGGATACCTGATCATAAGCGCAAATCCATATAGAAAGTGAGGAACAAATATAATAGATCTAGTTCTTGCTTCCCGTGGGGGCATCTTTTCTACTTGGGAATATCTCTACAGATATTGGGGGCGGCTAAAGTGACCCCTAGCATGCAAACAAAACCATCATGGTTAAGAAAGTAAAACAATTATGCGCATCCTTCCATTGGTAATGCATCATATAAGATGGGAAATATTCTTCCCATCGTTATAAGCGGCGATAAGTTTGAAGAAAGACGGATACGAGCAGTGGGTATGTATGCCTACTAATCTAGATGGCCAATAAAGACGAATACGAGCACGAACAAGTTTTCCTTGCATGACATTCAGAGCTTCATTAACCTCAAGAGAATAAAAACGACAGTTTTTTACCTTCACACCTACACAGATGGTGCCAATAGGAGCACGCCATTTATATGGGAAGTGAGTGGTGTACAAGGAACGAACACATGACTTCAAGCCGTGAATTATTTGGCGGCTATGATTCCAAATTTTTCAGTTAGGGAATAAATCATAGACTTGTTTCACGTGACCGCATACTCGCGTTGGGGAAATGTTTCACTCCGAACAGGTGCTTACATGGGAAAGAGAATAAATAAAATAAAGGCGAGTGGCACCTGCGTGTGAACACCTTCATGTCTAGGAAAGGAAGACGGGAAGCTGCGCAAAGAAAACTGGCGACCTGTACCATATGGGCAACCCCCAGTCCTTATCTAGCAGTTTGTTTCTTCGTAATGTCGTTGGAATTGGAGGCGCAAGATGACATACTGAAAAATAGGTATTTTGCATTAATAAAAGCACCTCGTACCAAATTTACGGTAAGCTTTGAGTTTTGATCAGTGTGATTCAAGATATATAAAAACGAAAGTTAGTTTCTTTCTGAGGAAACAAAACTTCAGTAATAAAAATATTGAAGACAAATTATTTACTTGAGAAGAATAATAAAGATGATGATCGTCGTTTATGAAGAATACAGTGAATGGAGCACCACTTTTTTAAGGCAAGATTTACTACCGTACAAGATAAAATTGTGGAGGAGTTCGATGCGATATTTTTTATAGTTCCTCCCTCCAATATAATATTGACGCATCAATAACAGTGACGTGTCAACTAGTATGAAAGATAATTGAACACTATGACATCTGGCACCAGTTAGAAGACCGCACCAAGGCATAGAGTTATTGTGACATTCATATTCACGAATGAATAATCGGATCAACATGGCATAAAGCTATGCAGGAGTATCACGTGGGCCTTTTGCTGGAAAATGGGTTATCATTGCCCTGCTTGGCAAGCTAGTACGTGAGTATTTTGTATAAGGAATTTTTGGAATACATCTGAGTACTTGAAAATGTTGATGCAAGCCTGGGCGCATCTCAATATCATTGTACGTATTGGGGCGACTAAGATATAGGAAATACTTTCAGTGTCTTTTCTATAAAAGAGAAAGACAATGGAGAAGTATTTTGGTTATAAAGGAAAATTGTACGATGTCCTTCTAATAAAGAGAAAGAAAAAAACATGTTGTTTTAACATAATTAAGCAGAAGCTAAAATGGAGCGAAAGGAGAAAAGAAAAAATATGAAAGAAACTCATGTGGCTTATTGTAGAAGCCCAGCTGGCTTATTGAGGAAGCCCAACCGGACTTATTAATTAAGGAAGCCCGATGGTTTATTAAAGAAACCAAGTCTGGCTTATTCAGGAAGCCCAACCGAATTTATTAAGGAAGATCGGTGGTTTATTAAAGAAATCAATGGCTTATTATGAAAGGAAATGTATGACAAAAAGCTAATGAAAGTCAACCTGTACACCAGAGATTGTCGCACATTTATTATTCGCTGACACAAGAGCGTTGATTCAGCAAGTTCTATGCCAGTACAGGAACAAATGGGCAACCAATGTGCCTAGCAAAATATGGGAGCAAACTACATACGAGTGAGGTATTTTCTCAAATTCAAAGTTGAGTTATTAATTTAATCCTGAATATTTTTATATTAAAGAGATAAACTGGAGCATTTTTTTATCAAAGAGAAAAACCAAGGAAATAAATTGTCATGCAAAGTCAAGTAGTTCTAGTAATATCTTACAAAGAACAATAGAGAAAATGGCAATAAATGTGCAGAGCAAGACCGGAACGACTAGGAAATCATGAATATGGGATTCAAGATCCTAAAGAAGTGTTGGAAGATTTACAAGACCAACACGTAAGTCATTTGTTAGCTAATGAAAGAGCAAGAGGACATAACATGCTGATATGTTTGGCGTTTGGGTAATTACTATACTATATGGAGTTTTTAAGTACATTTTTGGTACTTTGAATTATTGAGCGACCGTGGGGAAAATCGACACAAGAAGCTGGCCAAGTCCATGAAAGGTTATCCGATGAACTGCATAGGTCGAATTTGAACGACCCAAGAAGTTTAGTTCTATTGATTTTCTTAATCCATCAACAAGCTGGCCAAGGCCACGAAGGGTTATCGGATAAGAAACATATGGCGATTTGGAACGACCCACGAAGCCGAGGACGAGAATGAAGTTGGCAAGGAGAATTGATCCATATGTGTACTACAATGAGACATGATTCATTCGTGCAGTTGTATATGCCGGTATCAGACATAGCCTTGATCTTCTTAACTCTTCGATAAGTCGAGAGTTAAGAGGGGGCGATGTTTGTACCCTATTAAAATAGTGTACGTGCGTAACGCACAAGCTATTTGGTATGGGAAAAATAAGGTTTATTGTGGAAACCGGTGGGTTTATTGTGGAAATCGGTGGGTTTATTGTGGAATCCCACATGGATTATTGTGGAAGCCTAGTACGGTTTATTGTGGAAACTGGTGGGTTTATTATGGAAACCCACATGGCTTATTGTTGAATCCCACATGGCTTATTTTGGAAGCCTAATACGGTTTATTTTGGAAACCGGTGGGTTTATTGTGGAAACCCACATGGATTATTGTGGAAGCCTAGTACGGTTTATTGTGGAAACCGGTGGGTTTATTGTGGAAACCCACATGGCTTATTGTGGAAGCTTAATACGGTTTATTGTGGAAATCGGTGGGTTTATTGTGGAAACCCACATGACTTATTGTGTAAGCTTAATACGGTTTATTGTGGAAACCCAGATGGCTTATTGTGGAAGCCTGGATTTGGGTTGTTAGGGAAACCAGTGGGTTTATTATGGAAACCCACTAGGCTTATTATTGAAGCCCAAGAGTCTTGAATATTTATTTATTTATAATTATTAATATTATTTGAGATAAATGCAGGATCCTAAATAAAAGGGGATAATTATCTTAAATATTAATAATTATTCAAGATAATTATTATTTAAGATAATTGAGGATTATGATAAATATTAGGGTTTATCATGAATCTGGATGTTATTTGAGATTTATATAGATGAGGGAAGTTGTTAGGATAACTATCAAAACCCTAAAGCTACATCTATTTCTTCCTATATATAGAGGCTAAATCTCAGCACAAATGGTACACAATTTCTATTCCTTTTCTTAACAACCTACTTGCATAGAACTCTTGATGATTTTAGCAACGGAGTGTCTTTGCAGGTACCCCCCACCATTTTCAATCAACAATTCTTTGTAGAATCTAATCAACGGCGGCGATTCGATCATCATACACACATCTCGAAGATTGTTAGGGTGATTAATTTTTGCACCAACACTCAACAAACGCAATTAAGATACAATGTTCAAAAGATGTATCAAAATTGATGGTTGAAATGAAATGTAATTCAATACAGTTTTAACACAAAGCTAAGAGTAAGAACCAATCCACATCTTTAAATAGAATGTAATTCAACATAGTTTAGATCCGACCATCCATCTTGTCTAGTACCAAAAAATCCACATCTCAATCTACTCTAGCATTTTCACCAAAACATCCCAAAATAATTAACATCAACAAGAATTACAGTTACGTAAGCTTTAAAATTACCTTCCAACGTTACATATAAGAACATTTGAATTGATCCTATTCCATTTAGCTGCACAACATTTCTTATCGAAGACATGGTCTGCGACAATCTTTGTGATTTGTTTCTTCATATCCAGTTGGATGAGTCTAAGCATATTTTTGCATATATCGCAAACATATTTGATAATTGAAAGCTATAAAGCTATAAGGGTTTAACTAAAAATTCCTTCCGGGGTCCAGGGACGATCCGGAAGGGGAAGCAGGGAAAGCTCCACTTTGGGGCATCATGCCTAGGAGAGCAACATAATAGCAGTGCTCTGTTGAGAAATTTCCGGTCAATTGCGAAAAAAATTAGGACGAATATGGAGATTGAAGAGAATGAAGAGGCATCTTTCCAACCAATATAAAATTGGGACGAATATGGAGATTGAAGATAATGATAAGGTTACAACTAAAACAGCAAAAAAATAGGAGTTTCTAATGAATAGGACGACTAAAACTAAAACAGAAGAATAGGTAAGCAAGAATAGTTACATAAGAATAGTAGGGAGGCCTAGTAGAATACAACAACTTGAGATATGTACGTGTGAAGTTTAATACCCCCCTCAAGTTGGAGCGTTAGATCCTGAACGAACACCCAACTTGCCAACTAGTCAACCAAATTGGGGAGCTCCCAGAGGCTTAGTGAAAACGTCAGCCAATTGATCAGAATATTGTAGGTGCTTTGGAAGAATTAATCCACATAATAACTTTTCGCGGAAAAAATAACAATCAATATCAATGTTCTTTTGTTTATAGGTGAAAATAGTTTCTACTGATTTTGGTACTTGCGGGTATGAAGGTGAGAAACTGTTTAAACCCTAAACAATGTACTTTAAGGGAGTACTTTAGATTCGAGAGAACAATCTGTACAAGTCCGGCCTAAACCAAGAAATGGCCGTTCCAGACTTGCTTCGGTCACAAATAGGAGGAGAATGGGTTGGTTTTAGGGAGGGAAGTAAGGAGAGTGGTGAGACCAGAATAGTTGATTCTAGAAGAGAAGTTGGGTTTCTATGACTTGTTATTAGAAAATATATGAGAGCTCTCCTCGTGATACCACCAAAAGAAAATATAGAAGAGCAGTTGGGTTTTAGGGAAGGAAGTAAGGGAAGTAAGTATTTATGAGTATTGTCTTGTCCGAATGAACTTGATGTTCAAATGGAAATAGGTAAGACCTATTTATACAAGTCGAGGTAGAAACATACCCTGGTCTCTTTAAGGAGTGGGGAAGTAAATGTGAGGAGGTGGTAACCGTATGCATGGACATGATATCCCATAAAGTCGTTAACGTATGAAACTGTTAACGTTTATGGAATTGATGTTCCAAAAAGTTTTTTATGGAATTGATGTTCCATAAAGTTGTTAACTGACGGCTTTATGTCCCATGAACGTTTCCCACATAACTCCCATATTTACTAGGCGCCTCACCCTTATGACACTTCCTTATGAGGGGCATAGTATACGCTGCACGTTGTAGACCACCAAACCAATACCCAAAGAGAATCCCCCTATTTGTGTTGATGTCTCGATTGTTTTGGAAAAACATATAAAATGTTGTTGTGGCTTGGCAAGTCGAGATTGGGGAACTTGCTAGCCAGGTGACCTTCGACGGCCGAGATGTTGTATCTTGAGAGGAGGGGCAACCGTTGATCATTGCATGCCTTCGTTTTGGTAGCCTCGTAGTGAGGTCTAACAGGGTGTCACGGCTAGGGTGTGTTTGTATGAGGATCCAAGGGTTTGCCATGGGCGTATGGCACAGATAGGGCCAAGGCGAGGGCGCTTGGCTTGGCATGTCGTGACTAGCATGGCTAAAGCCATGGAAAAGTGCATTTGGCATGGCGCGGATAGCTTGGATAGGTTAGGTTTGGCTTGGCATGTGGTGCCAAGAGGTAGCCATAGGATCATGGCGTGACTAGCTTGGGTTAGGTGCGCGACCAAGCTAGGGTTTTGGACCTAAGGGCGTGAGGGGACATTAGACGGCCAAGATTTGCTCCTGGGATTGAAGGGAAGCCATGGATTGTCGCCTGGCTCCACTTTGGTAGTCGGATGAGGAAGTACAGCATGGTACCGTGGCATGAGGGTCCATGGTTTGGCATGGCGCGGCTAGCTTAGCTAGGTGTGTGACCAAGCTAGGGTTTTGGGCCTAAAGTCATGTGGGGACTTTAGATGGCTAGGATTTTCTCCTGGGATTGAAGAGCAACCGTAGATTATCGCCTGGCTTCACTTTGGTAGCCGCATGTGAAAGGACAGCATGGTGGCGAAGCAAGAGGGGCCATGGTTTGGCATGGCGCGGCTAGCTTGTCTAGGTGCGTGACCAAGCTAGGGTTTTGGGCCTAAAGTCCTGAGGGGACTTTAGACGGCCAGGATTTTCTCCTGGGATTGAAGGGAAACTGTGGATTGTCACCTGGCTTCACTTTGGTAGCCACACGAGGAAGGCCAGCATGGTGGCGTGGCATGAGGGGCCATGGTTTGGCATGGTGCGGCTAGCTTGGCTAGGTGCGTGAACAAGCTAGGGTTTTGGGCCTAAAGTGATGAGGGGACTTTAGACGGCCAGGATTTTCTCCTGGGATTAAAGGGAAACCGTGGATTATCACCTGGCTTCACTTTGGTAGCCGCATGAGGAATGCCACCTTGGTGGCGCGGCTAGCTTTGGATAGGTGCGTGAACAATCTAGGGTTTTGGGACTAAAGTCGTGAGGGGACTTTAGATGGATAGGATTTTCTCCTGGGATTGAAGGGCAACCGTGGATTGTCGTCTAGCTTCACTTTGATAGCCGCATGAGGAAGGCCATCATGGTGGCGCGGCATGAGGGGCCATGGTTTGGCAAGGCGCGACTAGCTTAGCTAGGGCCATGGCAGAGTGTGTTTTGCATGGCACGACTAGCTTGGGACAGGTGTGGCTGGCATGATTCGCCATTGGCACGGAGGTGGGACTAGCATGGTTGGCATGCTTTGGCACAGTTTGTGTGGCTGGCATGATTTCCCATAGGCACAGAGATGCAATTGGTGTGGCTAGCATGATTTTCCATTGGCACAGAGGTGCAGTTGGTGTGGCTGGCATGATTTTTCATTATCATAGAGGTGCGGCTAGCATGGTTAGCATGCTTTGGCGCGGTTGGTGTGGCTGGCATGATTTGCCATTGGCATAGAGGTGCGGTTGGTGTGGTTGGCATGATTTTCCATTGGCACAGAGGTGCGGTTGGTGTGGCTGGCATGATTTGCCATTGGCACAGAGGTGCGGCTAGCATGGTTGGCATGCTTTGGCGCGGTTGGTGTGGATGGCATGATTTTCCATTGGCACACGTGGGAATTAGGGTTTGGTTCGTCGTAACCCTAATTTTGGAAAATATACCCGGGTAATTATTTTAGAGACACATTAAAAGTTTCAGTAAATGTGCCTAGTAAATGCTTATTGCTTTAAATATCGTGACATTACTGTCTACTAGGGTTTAGTGTTTACGATTTTAACCCTAAGCTAAAAACCACCATCAACATTAAGTCTTGCAAACCGTGCAACCTAAGTCAAATTGTCCACGTATGCCATTGGCACATGCCAACATGCTCGCTTGTAGCCTATGCTTGCAACATAAGGCCAACTTTGCCGTGCGTACCAATGGCACATGACAACATGATCGATGATAGCCTAAATTTCAAACCGTGCAACCTAGGGCCAACTCCATATTGGTAAAACACACTTTATGGCTTCATGAAATGGGCGAGGACTTCAAGAAATCTGTTATCATAACCAAAATGAGGACTTTCCTATACTTTTGAAATTAGGGTTGTTTACAATTTCAATTTTCTGAGAATGATAAAACAATAGCCATGTTAATTCACATCTACCAGCCATAATGTTCACGATAATGGAAAATCACTTCAATCATAACTTAAGCGGCATCATCCCAACCGTTCATCTTTTC
This sequence comes from Papaver bracteatum, assembly GCA_023529315.1. Lineage (NCBI taxonomy): Eukaryota > Viridiplantae > Streptophyta > Magnoliopsida > Ranunculales > Papaveraceae > Papaver > Papaver bracteatum. Next base: position 68,229 of record JAJJWX010001987.1, read on the forward strand.
GCCAATGCCAATGGAAAATCATGCCAACCGCGCTAAAGCATGCTACATGCCAATTCCGCTTGCAGCATTAGGAAAGCATGTGTTTTGCACTCAATGGAACTGTGCGTGCCATTGACACATGCCAACATGATCGTCTCTTGATTACATCTCCTTGACTGTCTCTCTTAGCTTCGCACTCAAGGTGTAACCGCAACTTCAAGTACATCACAAGAATTCCGCACATACCATTGGCACACTTGGGGGTATTTTTTGAAATTAGGTTACAACGAGCAAAACCCTAATTCACCTTTGTGATAATGGAAAATCATCCCAGCCACACCAACCGCGCCAAATCATGCCAACCGTGCTAGCCGCACCTCTGTTCCAATGGAAAATCATGACAGCCACACCAACCGTGCCAAAGCATGCCAACCTTGCTATCCGCACCTCTGTGCCAATGGAAAATCATGCCAGCCACACCAACCGCGCCAAAGCATGCTAGCCGCACCTCTGTGACAATGGAAAATCATGCCAGCCACACCAACCGTGCCAAAGCATGCCAACCATGCTAGCCGCACCTCTGTGCCAATGGAAAATCATGCCAGCCACACCAACCGCGCCAAAGCATGCCAACCATGCTAGCCACACCTCTGTTCCAGTGGAAAATCATGCAAGCCACACCAACCGCGCCAAAGCATGCCAACCATGCTAGCCGCACCTCGGTGCCAATGGAAAATCATGCCATCCACACCAACCGCGCCAAAGCATGCCAACCATGCTAGCCGCACATCCGTGCCAATGGCAAATCATGCCAGCCACACCAAGCCAAAGCTAGCCGCGCCATCCCAGAAGATCTCTGCCTTGGACCTAGATATGCAAGTCGCACCAAGCTAAGCCAAACACCCTTACCTTGCCCCGAGCCGCACCACCATACTAGCCTTACCATTGCCGCTACCAAATTGAAGGCGTTCAACAATCAACAGTTTTCCTTCAATCCCAAGAGAAAATCCTGTCCGACTAACTTCTCGTCATGGCCTTTGGCCCAAAACCCTAACTTGGTCACGCACCTAGACAAGATAGCCGCGCCATGCCAAAAGCACCATCTTCTCAGCTTGCCAAACCATGCAACCAAGGGACCAAGCCGCCACGTGACATTGGCATATGCTAAGGTATCGCCCACTTCTAACATGCCAAGCCGTGCAACATAGGCCTAATTAGCCACGCATGCCATTAGCACATGCCAACATGCTCGCTGGTAGCCTATGCTTGCAAACCGTGCAACCAAGGTCAAATTGGCCACGCATGCCATTGGCACATGCCAACATGCTCGCTTGTAGCCTATGCTTGCAAACCGTATAACCTAGGGACAACTTGGCCGTGCGTACCATTGGCACATGCCAACATGATCTCTGGTAGCCTAACTTGCAAACCGTGCAACCTAGGGTCAACTTGGCCGTGCGTGCCATTGGCACATGCCAACATGATCGCTTGCATCCTAGCTTGCACTCAAGGTGCAACCTACAACCAAGGCATTCCGCACATGCTATTGGCACATGACACACACGCCACTTGCATCCTGGCATTGCCACTTGCACTCAAGGTGCAACCTGCAACCAAGGCATTCCGCACATGCCATTGGGACATGCCACACGCGCCACTTGCATCATGGCATTGGCACTCGCACGCAAGGTGCAACCTGAAACCAAGGCATTCCGCACATGTTACACGCGCCACTTGCAGCCTGACATTGCCAATTTCACTAAAGGTGCAACTTCCAACCAAGGCATTCCGCACATGCCACATGCACCACATGCGCCACTTGCATCCTGGCATTGCGACTTGCACTCAAAGTGCAACCAACACTCGAGACATCAACACAAACTAGGGGATTCTTTCCAGGTTCTTGGTTTGGAGGTCACAGTGTGCAGCGTACACTACCTTCGCATTAAGAAAGCATGAATAGGAATAAAGCGGTCAAATAAATGAGGAAATAATGGTGAAAACGTTTTCACCCATAAACACCATGCGGTTACCACCTCCCCTCATTATTTCACCCTTTACTCTCTTCCTTAACAAGACCAGGGTACATTTCAATCTCGACTTGTATAAATAGGTCTTACCTATTTCCACCAGACAACAAGTCTCGGTCAAGAGAAAACACAACACTCTCAGAAAAGACAACTTTGCAAGCTCTCCAAAAATCTTTCATCTCTTGCAAGCTTCCGAAGCTTTCACTTTCTGATACAAGTCGAGACACTACTCTTCAAGAACTATTCTGGTCTCAACACTTTCTTCGCTTCCCTCCCTAAATCAACCCTTCTCATTCACTTTGTGACCGAAGCAAGTCTGGAACGGCCATTTCTTGGGTTAGGCCAGAATTGTACAGATTGGTATCTCGAATCTAAAAAGTGCTCACTTGCAGCACATTTGTTTAGGGTTTTAAACCAGTCTTCTCATCCATCTACTGAATTTACCAAAATCGGCAGAAACGGTTTTTACCCATAAACAGTAGTATAATTGTATCGTCGGCAAACTGAAGATGGGAAACAGTAATACCACCCTATGAAACTTGAAACCCGCCAATTTTATTTTCTAAAACTGCCTCATTTATTAAAATCGATAGAACTTCCACCACCAAAAGAAACATAAAATGTGATAAAGGATCACCCTGCCTGATCCCTTTAAAAGGCTTGATTCTTCTAGTTGCTTCTCCAAATATAGAGAAATACATCAAACTAACCCAGAAAACCACTGCAAAGCCATCATACCACAACCATAAATACCTCATTCAATCATTCAAAAATAATAATTTATAAAGCGAAATGTTGACTAATGAAGAAGAAGGTAAATATGAGTTTACGAAAAACATCAGGGGAACTAAGTAACTAATAGGAATAACAATAGGGAGGAACTAGCCCTAGAAGGATGGAACACGGGTCCCCTTGGTCAAGTCTATCTTCAAGCACTTTCCCCAACAATCTCTCGGGCAACAAAGATTCCATTCAACGGTGTTAGCAGCAGCAACCTCAACATCCCATCCCGAAGCAACCACAGCATCAAAAGTGACCACTTCGAAGACCGGTTCAGTATACGCCACCATGACCCCTCCAATATCGCCAACGACACCTCTGGCGTCAACTCCAAAGGCTACTTCGGTCCCGTCAGACGCTCCCTTGGAGGTTTTCTCATTGACCCTTCGAAGAAGATTTTTTGATTCATCCGCATCAAAATCGAGAACCACCTCATTTTCCTCCAAAAGATTCACATGCTCGATTTTCCGTTGCTCCGACATAGAAATAGTTTAATCCGCCCTATAACTAAACCGGGGAAAGGTTTTGCTGCACTTGAACTTTTCAACACGGCAAGGTTCTTCCTTATTTTCTCGTCCCTCCTCCATGTTCACCGAACCCAAGAAAGTCCGAACACGCGCCTGCACTTCATGGAGATATAGATGGAAGGGAGGTCCTTGATGATTTTACCAGCTTCATGGAACATAGATTCGACTCTATCTAATGCCTCCTCATGAGAAGAGGAGCGGTTTCTGCCAATTCTGAAGTCCTTCTCCGAAGAATTAAAGACATGGATATCCCTAGAGGGTCCCATCATACACTACAAAGAACAAGGAAAATGGTCAAGTTCCATCCTATCTATACACACATAAGAAAGAGGATAAAATAAAAATATGAAGGAAATGCGAGGCGTGATGAGCACGAAAGTGCGACGCATTTTCACCCATAAATACATTAGTTATGACTCATTTTATCACTAATAATCTTGTTTGTAGGTGTTTTTGTCAAATAAGCTCTTATGGAAAAAGTTGCTCGAAAAAAGTACTTAATGCGCCCCGAAGGAGTTCTAAAGGCGTCCTAGAAATGTGTCTGGAACACCTCAGAAAAAGTGTTAAAGGCACCCCAGAAAAGGTGTTAAAGGTACCCTCATTTTGGATAAGGGCACCCCCAGGCATCCAGTTGTTAAAGGCGCCCGTGTTTTGGATCAGGGCACTTCATCTTCAACAATTCGAATTTCAAATTTTGGCGGGAAAACTGGTTTTCATTGGAACAAAATTAGGGTTTAGCTTTTGGAGGTGTTCGAACGAGATTCAATGGCTGAAATCAAATGGGTTTGTTGCTAGGTCCTAAAAAGAGATGGTATTGTGCTCCGATTCAGTTAAGTTTGGCTGGATAATCACCGGTTGATGAAAACATGGAAGAACAATTTTGGCGGGAAAGTATTGCAGTGAAGAATAGAATTTAGGGTTTGCATTTTGAGACGTTTCAAGGGGTCTCAATGGCTGGAATTGTTTGGGAAGATTTCAGTGAGCTTAACATGCCTGGTAATGAGTTTGGAATCGATTCAAATTAGTTGGAATGACCGTTGGAAGATAACAGGGGTGAATGTATGAGAGAATATTCTCCATTTATCTTGAGAACATTTTGGTGAGATTTTCTCGTTCAAATCAATTCATACCTGCCTGTTACACTGAATCAAAGATGATAAATGTTCTGGATTCGAAAAAATAGGAGTCTTTGTACAGTTTGAAGTCAAACAAGAAAGCAGCTAACTGAAGACGTGTGGGAAGAAAGTATAGTTATTCACGGACTTTCCCGTGTTTCTCTGTGTTTGGCATGAGTTGGAAAACACTATGACTGAATCTGAGAGATACTAGAGTGTGATATCTTGGATAAAACAGCGTGAGAAGAAATAAAAAGAAAGTAAATCCGGTGGCTTGAAGAGAAAATAAAGAACATATTCTCGAATAATATTGAGTTACTGTGGAGATTTCTTGGAGTTATTGTGAATATTTGAAGGAACTGAAGAGTATAAAAGAGCTTCTGGGATGTTGTAGAAAGATATCGAGTGATTGGGGAGAAGAACAGAAGGTTGCAGAGAAGATTTCTCTGCTGCTGTAGAGAAGAAGAAAAAGAAGAATATTTGACGCCTACTGACTGTCGCAGAGAACTATCGTTTATAAACAGTACTCGTAACAGTCAGTTTGGCACACTTGTTTAGAATTTGCAACATCTCTTGTAACGGTGACTTCTGTAACGCCAATACAGCGTTTCAGTTTCATTGTAATGTTAGTTTTCTTCAACAAAACCACCATTTGAGCTATGAGTTATATTTTTGAGTGTATTTTCATTATGAGAAGCTAAGCCCAACACTGTGTCTACGGAGGAAGCCGAACTTCATACATGGGTGAATTTAATTTATTTTCTATTTGACTTTTGCACTAATTAAAATAGAATTATGATTTGATTAAATTGGTTGTCATTCAATTAGATAGGTTATGCTTTGTTTAGATAATTGATGTAATTTTAGATAGTGGTAAATAGAGTTGTCGTTCACTCGGACTTGATGAGATTGATTTTAAGAATTAATAAACTAAAATAAGATAAAAATATATACAAAACTTGTCACAGGATGAAGAGAGGTGCTGGGACTAAGGATTTCGCCAAACTCATAACAAAAGGTTCAAATATTAATTCTTTTAACAATTACCGCTCAACAAATAAAACAACATGGACTCTTATTTTTTCCAAGGTATATTTTCAAAATATTAGTTATAATTCGTAAGCATGGGACATCAAACACCTAAGCAAGAATGACCCATCTAATAAAATGATAACTAATTAATTCAAATCATAATTCTATTTTAATTAGTGCAAAAGTCATGTAAAGAATTAATTAAAATTACCCATGTATGAAATTCGGCTTCCTCCGTCGTCCCAGTGTTGGGGTTTAGCTCATCACGTCGAAAACACACTTAAAATATTTATTCATGGCTCAAAGTGTTTACAAATGATGAAAAACAAATAATAACGAAACAACAAAACTACAACCTTTTTTTCTTTCAACTCTCCTCCCCCCAAATGTGCTCTCTAGCTCTCTATTTATACACACCAACCCATTACTCAAATATATTCTTCCATAACTCCAAAATCTTCTTCTTTTTAATTAAATATATTTTCAGGAATTTTGTTCCTTTTTTTCCTTCTCTATTTCCCTTTATTAAACCCAAATCTTCTTTAATTCGCATAATCAAATCCAGGAGAAAATCCTATAAGAATATCTTTCTTGTTTACTACAAGATAACTTCCTTTTTTTCAAAACTCCCGTAATTAATACTCATATATTTCTTGTTTATAAAGCAAGAAGATATTCTTGTTGAAACTCAAATTTCTCGCCATAATTCTTTTTGAAAATGAAGAAGGTGGTGCCCATATCCAAAGTGCATGTGCCTTTATCAAAATTTCTGGGTGCCTTTAGTAATTTTCTCATGGGGATGCAAATGTAACTTTCCGAGCAACATTCTTCACACAAGTTTATTTCTCCGAAAACACCTACACAAACATAAAAACACCATAATAAGTACAAAATCAAGCACTAACAATAGAGACATTGAAGACAATTCAGACACAAAAATGTGTCTATCAATAATCTATGCTTAGGGGATACAATTAATATTTTGAGAGTCTACCTTGGAAAAAATAAGAGTCGGTGTTATTTTGTTTATTGAGCTTTAATTGTTGAGAATAAATAAATTGAACCTATTGATATGAATTCGGTGGAATCCTAGGCCCAGTAACTATCGCCTTTGTTTATTATTTTCATTAAACCTTTAAATTTAATCTTCGCAAGTCTGAGAGAACGAATCTTAATTACTACAACGAAAACTTCGAAAAATCTCCAATCAAGGCGATACCTGTAATGAGGATGGAAGAAAACGAACTACGCGAATGCAGAGTTCAAGATCATATTTTATGTACAACAAGATGACGCAACCTCAAAAGGGAAAGCTTTTATACCGGCCGTGAGTCAAGGCATGATATCCGATCTTAATTAAACCTCATTCCTGGCTGTGAGAAATAATTATGGTTGGTGATAAAGCGTGGAAGAAAGTGCTCGAGGCACACTAGATCGTGTTTTCCTTTCCCACCGCCAACGCTAAGCTTCGGAAGAAAAACCGACAACATAACCAAAGCAGAAAGAGAAACGCGTTTCCTCTTTTTGTGGGCATAACGTTTTGGGTTGAAGAGAATAAGAACTTCCTGGTCGAGTCAAATAAGGAAAGAGTCAACCAAGCACTTGAAGATAAATCACCAAGAAATCTGTGCCATGTCTCATCCTCACCGCTACTAGTCATCTATGCACATCTCACCCCACCAAACCGCGCCTTGTCATAGTCACGCCAGGACAAGCCATCACTCCATTGCCGCGGCCCCACCATGCCTAGCCGTCCGTGTAAGTCTCGTCTTTCCAAGGACACACTATGCCGAGCCTCCTTCTCTACTGACACGACCCTATCATCCACGCGTGTTTTCCTTACCAAGACCATGCCACCTCTTGGCCCCTCGAGCCAAGCCACCTGCGTCTCCGTCCAAGATCGCGCGCCCTTTGCCTTGGAGATGTATGACCATAACAAGCCTGTAACTTTCATCTCACCACTCCAATGTCTGCATTCCCAGTAAAACTTACGCAGGGCCGCCAACATGGGAAGCCAAAACTCTCTTTACCAATCAAAAAGGTTAGTCGGATTCTCTTGACAATCTTTGCAATGATTTACACCTCGATTTCTTCCTTGTATGTCACCATCATATGCTTACCTCGCAACAAGGAACCTGTTCCGAGCTAAGCAGGGGACTTAATGTTGATGGTGGTTTTTAGATTAGGGTTAAAATCGTAAAATACTAAATCCTAGTAGATAGTGATGTCACAACATTTAAAGTAACAAGCTTTAACTAAGCACATTTACTGAAACCTTTAATGTGTCTCTAAATAATTACCGGGGTATCTTTTTCAAATTAGGGTTACGACAAGACAAACCCAAATTCCCACGTGTGTCAATGGCAAATCATTCCAGCCACACCAACCGCGCCAAAGCAAGCCAACCATGCTAGCCGCACCGCTGTGCCAATGGAAAATTATGCCAGCCACACCGACCGCGCCAAAGCATTCCAACCATGCTATCCGCACCTCTGTGCCAATGGAAAATTATGCCAGCCACACCGACCGCGCCAAAGAAGGCCAACCATGATAGCCGCACCTCTGTGCTAATGGAAAATCATGCCATCCACATCAACCGCGCCAAAGCATGCCAACCATGATAGCCACACCTCCGTGCCAAGGGCATATCATGCCAGCCACACCTACCGTTCCATGCCAAACGCACCTCACCATGGCCCCATGTCGCGCCACCATACTGGCCTTCACTACTCGGCTATCAAAACGAAGGCGTGAAACAATCAATGGTTTCCCTATAATCTCAGGAGCAAATCCTGGCTATCTAAGGTTACCAAACGACCTTTTCCCTAAAACCCTAGCTTGGTCACGCACCTATCCCAAGCTAGCCACGCCATGCGCCTATGCAACCCCTTGGCCCCACATGCCAAGCTAAAACCACACCTAGCCCAAGCTAGTCACGCCATGCGCCTATGGCAAAGCCTTGGCCCCACATGCCAAGACAAAACCGCACCTAGCCCAAGCTAGTCACGCCATGCGCCTATGGCAACCCCTTGGACCCACATGCCAAGCCAAAACCGCACCTAGCCCAAGCTATCCGTGCCATGCCAAACGCACTATGCCTTGGATCTAGCTATTATATTCACACCATGCCAAGCCAAATGCCCTTCCCTTGGCCCTAGCCACGCCATGCGCCCATGGAAAACCCTTGGACCCATATGCCAAGCCAAACCAAACCTAGACATGCCAGCCGCGCCATGCCAAGCGCACTTTGCCTTGGCCCTATAAATGCTAGTCACATCATGCCAAGCCGAACGTCCTTGCCTTGGCCCTAGCCACGCCATATGACCATGGAAAACCCTTGGCCCCACATGCCAAGCCAAAATCCTACCTAGCCAAAGGTAGCCACGCCCAAGGCGAACCCTTGGCCCCACATGCCAAGCCTAACCACACCCTAGCCGCGCCACCCTGTTGGCCTTCCTTACGTGGCCACCAAAACGAAGGCGTGCAACAATCAACGGTTGCCCTTCAATCCCAGGAGCAAATCCTATCCATCCAAGGTTACCAGACGACACATGGTAACCTTTGTCCCGAAAACCTAAGTTTGGCGACGCCAAACCATGCCATGCCAACCTAGCCGCGCCACCACGTTGGCCCTCACTATGCGGCTACCAAAACGAAGGCGTGAAACGATCAACGGTTGCCCCTCCTCTCAAGATGCGAAATCTCAACCGTCGAAGGTCACAAGGCTAGCAAGTTTCCCTAGCTTGACTTGCCAAGCCACAACAACATGCTACATGTTTTCCAAAAACATTCGAGACATTAACACAAACTGGGGGATCCTCTTTGGGTATTGGTTTGGCGGTTTACAGCATGCGGCGTACACTACGCCCGTCATAAGGAAGTGTCATAAGAGTGAGGCGGTTAGTAAATACTGGAAGTTATGTGTGAAACGTTCATGGGACATAAAGCACACACGTTAACAATTTTATGGGACATAAATTCCATAATGTTAGCAGTTTCATGCGTTAACCACTTTATGAAACATCAATTCCATGAATACGGTTACCACCTCCTCCCATTTACTTCCCCAATCCTTAGTGAGACCAGGGTACGTTTTTACTCCGACTTGTATAAATAGGTCTTGCCTATTTCCAATGAACAACAAGTTCATACGGGAGATACAACACTCAGAAATACTTACTTGCTAGCTCACCTTGTTAGCTCTCTCACTTTTCTGATAACAAGTCGTAGTAACCCAACTACTCTTCCAGAATCAACTATTATGGTCTCACCGCTTTCCTTGCTTCCCTTCTCAAAACCAACCCATTCTCCTCCACTTTGTGACCGAAGCAAGTCTGGAACGGCCATTTCTTGGTTTAGGCCGGACTTGTACAGATTGATCTCTCGAATATAAAGTACTCCCTTGCAGTACATTGTTTAGGGTTAAAATTGTTTCTCACCTACACATCCGCAATTACCGAAATCAGCAGAAACCATTTTCACCTACAAACACCAAGGTACCCTTTATAGCCCAATGTCTATACATGGATAGCCTGATGTCCATATATTTATAGATGATGTCCACATTTTATAGTTGAGGTCCACATATTTATAGCCTGATGTCCACATATTTTATGAATAGTATCCAATGTCTAGACTTCGAAACATGGATGTATACATTTATCCAACATATGATTATGCCTAGATTTTGGATATCTACATATAATATTTACACATCCACGTGGCACCAATAAAACAATGGTGGGGTCTCATTCAAAAGTAAACTTACTTTAATATTAAAAAACAATTAAAAAAATCCGATGTGTAGACACGTATAGACATGACAAAATTAAGTATTTCCATAAAAGATTAGGGCTTAGATGTCCGTTGACTGGCCATGATCACACTTTTAGAACATTTTCAAAAAAGAGTACATTTTTGGAAGAAAGTGTGAAATCAATCACACTTTCGGGAAAGATCCCAATAAAATCAGGATGAGTATATTTATTCTTCACCCTAGTCCCTTATTGGGCCTATTCTTGTATCCAGAGAATTATGTCCTGCCCATTTAAACCTTACTGGGCGGCAGTTTCACGTTCTTTGTGGGTGCTAATCTGCATGTAAATCAGTGACTTAAAAGGGGTTAACATACTGTTGGGGAAGATTTCTGCGTACTAGGAGATCGAATGTCCCGGACAGTTATGCTTTTCGCGATTTTCCTAATGAGTCTGCAGACTATTACCAAATGTGCATGTGTTATATATCCCTGGCCAGGGTTAATTTGACAGCTAGCTTTTTAATGGAGGCACCATACTTTCCGTGATACTGGTGGTACCTTTTTTACTTGTTACATAATGTTAAATCTCTAATGTTTGCTTGGGTGTTAGGCTTATCATTCAGATTTGAGTTACAATTTCTCTTATCGAAAGATTGGAGAAGCTATGGCTAGCTTTTGTAATGCTTGAGACATTTTCAGCTTTTGTAAGCTATGGCTAGCTTTTCTTACATGATGAAACAGTAAATGCGAGTATCTTTTCGATCAGGTAGATAATAAAACCCATGTAACGCCCGTAATCCTCCCATGATGATCGATGTCATTACTAGTAAACACGCCCACAAATAATAGCCAAGAAAACAATAACAAGATTACCCCAAATTTTCCTTCACGTACAAGGTCTGAAAATAAGAGTAGTATAAGAAATAATATATGAATTTTCAATGAAGATTAAGATGAATGTTGAACGGCCAGAAACCAAACTATTCGTCCACCAGGTCCTAGGATGAAGTATAACTTGGAACACGATTACGACGAAGTAGTTCCGCTTCCTTACGAAGTTTCGCTTTCCTAAGAATTTCCTCCCGCCTTGCCTGTACCATGGGGGCATATGTTGCATGTAGATCCTCAACGTCATAATGCTTTATAACGATTGTTTCTGCAGTGGCAACACAAACGTCAACTGCGTCAACTGCCTCAACTGCCCATCCTTTCGAAAAAGCAACAAAATAGATAGCTCCTAGGGCGACGTCTATTACCTCATCTACTGGCATGTCCTTGTCAAGGACGGACTGTGAAATAATCGATCCTGATCCAGTACAGCAGGTCTCCGGAGGGTTAAAGGAAAAACTATGGCTTGCATAAGATAGACAAGGAACAAAATCACGCTTCTCTTCATTCCAATCCCGGCCAACAGCAAGAATTTCTATAAAATCCCGAATTTTGGTCTGCGTGCTGAACTGGGACACAAATTCAGACGCCCTTTCCACGGTCAACCTTGGCCTGCCTTATTTTTCCAATACCGACATGTTTCCAGTAAAAGCCCGTAATGCTTTCTCTGCTGATACAGGTACTTCTCCAATCATTGCATATACCAAGGCGTCCTTCAAGCTAGGGGTTGCAGAAAATATATCCAGATGGTGTGCTGCGAAAACCACTGCATTATTTAGACGCAAACCCACGGCTCGATCGCATTCTACAACAGATCCGGACGGCGAATGTTCTTCGCTTATTATAACCGGTGAGTTCACCATGATTTTCGGGGGATAAAACACCCTCAAGGACGGATCGGTGGATCTACGGACACCGAGAGAGAGAGGGCGGAGATGACGGTAAGGTTTTGTTTCCTTTTATGATAAAGAATGAGTTTGCGGATTGAAAGGATTCCCAATTAAGTTTATTTATATAGGGGCAGGGGCGGAGCCGGGATTTGGAAAGAGGGGTGGGGAAAAAAAACACTCAAAAGGCTTTTCCAACTGTTACATAATGAGACATCCCAGTTCAAGTGCATCAATTATCAGACTGTCTTGGCAATATGTTGATGTCATATAATCTCGTAGCAATATACTGGATAATTATTACCGGGAAGCCACTTTTATTAGAGGGAAAGCTGACCGTGGTCTAGGTTATTTGATTTCAGGTCAACATTGGGTGGATCTAAAATAAGCTTCCCCTATCAAAAGATACTTTCAAGTTTTCCCATAATTTAACCAAGAGCATAGATTTCCTTGTGTTGATATGGATGCCAAGAGACTGGATGACTATCTTCGAACATAGTAAAGGCCGAAAACAAAAATGAAACGATGGGAACGATACATGCTACGCATGCATATCACTTCAGTATGAGAATTACATAATGACTACTTGACTTCATTCTATTACGTGTTATTGTCAAAATTATTGATGACTGCAGACAAACTTTCCTATTCATAACTATCATTCATGCAAAATACAAAACAAACATAATTTGGATCCCTGTTAAGAAGCAAGAAGATATAGAATTCCTTGTATCACTGCCATACTGTGAAAGCTCTCTCCCTCTCTCCATGATTATTTATTGCATGCATACTTGTCGAAATCCGAGTACAATAACAAAAAATTATATATGCAAATCAATGTAGGCTATAAAATGATTGGACAGAAACAGACTAATGGTAACATCACTTAGACATGTAAATGGAGAATCGGAGTCCAATAATGTCCATAGCATTAGAATTGCAAATCGGATCTTTGTTATCCAATTTCAACATGCAGCAACCCATATATAATATTTCTTCAATAATCTAGAGGAAGATTACCAGTTCTATACTTCTATGTACCCCAGAGATATCTTTGAATTATCGACAGCTGCTTGTTTTGCTGATCATGGCCTTTTCGCTTCTTAGTTTATACTGACTGCACAATTTTTGTACCTTCTTCCCCTAGGTCTTTTAGAGAAACAAAAGTTCTCTTGTGAGCGAATACTTGACAAAATAGTTGCTTAACTTCCACCAGTTTTTCCGAGGTTAGCGTTTTTGGGTGGTAGATCTCGAGATTGCTCGAACTGTAACCTAAAACATCACCACTCTGGGTAAATGCTAACGGCCTGTGATATGCAGTAAACTCTAGGATCCAACTCAATGATTGGTGTTTGTCCTACTGCTCTTTCATGTTATGATTATCTATCTTCTTTTTATATAGCCATATATTGTAAAACGAGAACTGTTTAGTGACTGAACAGAAATATCTATGTGCACAAAATAAAACCCCACCCACAACTCCAAAATCTAAAGAACCGTCTGCTGGAAAAGGAGGTGGCACAAGATGTTCAACAAAGGTCTCATCAGCCAAATCGAATACCAGAATCATCTCTGCTTTTCTGTGCATCCAGTGAAGAGCTCCATTCACAAAGATTCCAGCTAGTTTGTTATTAAGATTATCAAATTTAAGATAGAATTTTCCTATGTTTCTCCAACCATTGCGGCTGCCAAGAGTGTAAACCATCACGTCTACAAAATTCGGTTCTTTCTTTACCTTATCCACCACTACAACTTTGTACTCATTAGTTGAAGGAAGGTAACCAAATCCAATCAATATATAGTTAAACAGACTAGAATATCTCTTGTGGTCAGGAAGAATAACATACTCTTTTGTAATGGGGTTACAAATAAAAAATCTAACAGGCCATTTGTTAAGGCATATCAAACCATTAAACGAACCAACAAAATAAGTAGACTTAAATAGAGATGTTATCAGTTTGATCCTTGTAATTTTATCAATGGGTATCTGATGATTCTCAGTATATTCAAAATAGTAGAATTGATTATCCCAACCCAAGACAAGAAATTCGAACTTACCAGAATCATAAGCCGTTGCAGAAGATTTAATTAGACGACTTGAATGCATCTTATTGAATGATGAATGCTGAATAATGTTTCTCCATGTTTTAGATACTAACTTGCATTCTAGAACTGAATCAGCAGGTAAACAGGTGAGAACATCAAATATGATCTCTGGTGGGAGAATGTTGAGATTATCCATGCAAACCCTTGCGGTTTGAATTGAAGGCATAAGGTTTCAACTTGTGAACAATACAAATAAGGGATTCGAAGTTTATATTATTCGTAACTTCAGATGTCATGCCCATTCTAACCTCCGGGGCGGCAGATTCTCGGTTCCTGGGTCAATTCATTGTTAACTATAATTGTCAGACAACTGCTTTTAAGTATAACTTAATGCCATGCCACAAAAGTTAACATATTGAACCATATGTATGCTATTGAACCATATGTATGCTGAAAATTCTTCAGTCCTAACAAAGTCAACCAAGGTCACCACTAAGTCTAGGTAAAAAATCATCATAACTGAACAAATACGTCTAAACCCTGTGTTTGAAAATAACCAGAGCTAGAATTAATCGGTGACTCGGTGTTATATGGCAATTTTTATATTGCCGTAAATAAACACATATATTTGGAATTTGGTTATTCCTTCAGTCCTATAAATATTCAATCTCTACGAGAGATCTGCTTTCTTCAACAAAAAAGGGGGTTTCATGGATAATTTAAACAATCTTCCATCAGAGATCATATCGGATGTTCTTACCTGTTTACCCGCTCAGTCCGTTCTGGATTGCAAATTGGTATCCAAGGCATGGAGAGATCTCATTAAGCATCCATTGTTCTATAAGAAGCACACAAATCGTCTCATCAATCATCCTGCAACATCAGCTTATTCTACTGATTCTGGTGAGTTTGGTTTTCTTTCCTTGGTTGAGAATGAAAAGTTCTACTATTTTGAATATTTTGGGAATCATAAGAGACCCATAAAGATCAGTCTAACACCTCCAATTACGTACTTTGAATATACCTATGTTGGTTCGTTTAATGGTTCGATATGTCTAAGGGGGGTGGGAGGGAATATTTGTATTAACCCCATGACAAAAGAGTACGTTTTTCTTCCTCATACTAAGATCGATCTTTCTCGGATTAAGGAAAGGTGGTTTGGATTGGCTATCTTCCTTCAACCAATGAGTACAAAGTTGTTTTAATGTATGAGGTTCCCAAATTTGTGGTAGTCATGGTGTACACTCTTGGAAGTGCACTACAAGAAAGTTGGTCATATAGGATGTTCTTACATGTTTACCTGCTGAATCAATTTTGGATTGCAAATTGGTATCCAGGACATGGAGAGATCTTATTCAGCATCCATCGTTCTCTAAGATGCACTCCAATCGTCTCATCAAACGTTCTACAACAGCCTCTTCTGCTGATTCTGGTAAGTGTGATACTTTCGTTGCTTTTGCTAAGAATGATATACTCCGCTATTTTGAATATACTGAGAATCATGAGAGAGCCATTAGTAGAAGAATGATCAATCTAACACCTCCTTTTAAGTGTGATACTTTCATTGGTTCGATTAATGGTTTGATATGTCTTAGGGATAGTAGGAAAGAGAGGTTTTGCGTCTATAACCCTATGACAAGAGAGTATGTTATTCTTCCTCAACCAAAGATAAATTTTCATCAGTGTAAGAATAGGTGGTTCGGATTCGGTTACCTTCCTTCGTCCAATGAGTACAAAGTTTAGTTAATGTATAAGGTGCCCAATTGTGTGGAGGTCATGGTATAGGGTCCATGGTATACACTCTTGGCAGCGGCAATGGTTGGAGAAACATTGGAAAATTTAAATTTAATTCTGATTGTTACTATGCTTACATCGGACATGGTACCTTTGTGAATGGATCTCTTCACTGGTTGCACGGAAATGGACAGTTGATTCTCGTCTTTGATTTTGCTGTTGAAAACTTTCGTGAACATCTCTCACTACCAATAGCCAGTCTCAGTAATTATAGGATTGGAGTTTTGGGTGAGTTTTTATTTTCTGCAGATAGATATTACACTGCAAACACTAAGCAGTATCATTACGATGTATGGCTACACAAAAAGAAGAATGATAATTATGACATGAAAGAGCAGGACGACCAACAGTCATTGAACACTAAGAGCTTCTTCATAAGACTCTCGGTTCACTCTGCATCTCGTGAGCATTACATACTCATGTGGTGGATACTTTGTTGAAGGTAAGAGAGTCTGGATTTGGATCCAAGGTCATATCATCTTGAAGCTTTGGCATCTCAATCTTCTCAAAGTCTTCAATTGTCTGGTCTTGAATGAGTGCTTTGCTTTGTGGAGCTTTGATTCGATCTTTTGGGATATGAACAAATGACTCGCAACCAAACACTTTCAAGTGATACTCTTTGTCTCTCCATACCTTTTCTGCTACTTCTCCATCTAGCGGTCTTGAAGGAGATCGATTGATCAAATACACAGTATTCAGAAATGCTTATGCAACTTGAATGAGATAACATGCACCTTATTCTCAAGAATAGTGCGGGCAACACCATTATGTTGTGGAGTCTTGGTACTGATTGTTCATGATGTATACCCATGCTCTTGCAATACACTTCAAGTGGCCCAATGTACTCTCAAGTTGCCGAACGTTGAAAACAAAGAATGTCAGAACAACATCATCTTTGGTCTTGATTGCATATGACCAAACCTTCCTTGAAGCATCATCTATGAAAGTAACAAAATAAACAGCACCACCAAGTGTTTTGACCCTTAAAGGTCCACATACATCGAATGAACAAGATCAATAATACGAATTGCGCTGGGTAAAGCTTTATGAAAGGAAACTCTAGTTTGTCTAAACAATGAGTGCACTTACCCAATTGCATACCTTTGGCATTTGGCAAAACTTGTCGTTTGGTGATTTGAATTCCCTTCTCACTAAGGTGCAGCTCGGAGATTGAATCTTTGTCAACAAGATTCAACTCACCTTTCAACACCTTCACTTGTGTCTTGTACAATGTGCCACACTTTTTGCCTCTTGCAATAACCATGGAGCCCTTGCTTAGCTTCCATTTGCCATCACCCAAGTGATTGTTGTACCCTTCATCATTACACTCCTGGTGACATTAGATTCAAACGAAGATCCGGTACATGTCACATGAGAACCAGCGTCGGTGGGTCTGGTTAAAGAGCCTTGTAGGAGGTAAATACATCTTTATGAGGAGTAGCATGATAAGATGAATCAACTATCATGTAGAACGCAAAACATGCCAATAATATCAGGTGTTCCAACATTCAACTTCTTCTAAAAGAGCTTCTGGAATGAGATGAGTCAGTGACCTTCTTCTAACGAAAGATCATGTTCAACTTCTTGTGGTGGAGAAAAACCTCTTCGTGAATTTTGAGGTCCATAGAGTATTCACTTCACATTTAAAATTGAATACTTTTTTGAGCTTTTCACAAGGAGACCGCTGATCATATATCTCCTCTACTTGGTCCAAAAGGGAGAAAAAGGTTCAAAAATAGCGCAGTCAGTAAAAGCTAAAAAGCGAAAAACCCGTGATTAGTCAAACAAGCATGCACCGTTAATCAACGTCTAGATTTTTGAAGAAATATTATAACCACGGGCAAATCTTCCACTATAACGGATTGGGGATAACAACAACCTCAAGGTGCCTATAGACTTGGATATCAATTTGCCTAAAATAAGGATGGATCATTCAAATCCATTTTGCTAGATTTTTCTTTAATTATTGACATTATCCTTTCAATGCCTCTAATCTCACCAAAAAAAATTCTCTCTATCTCACTCACTCTCTTTTCTTCTTCCTCTCTTTCTCTTTCTTCTCAAAAATAAGAAGAAGAACCCGTATATTTTTCTCCCGGATGTTTTGGAAACACCACTTGTTTAGCTCCCTTAAATGGTTAAGGGGATGCACACTTGTTGGACTCATAAGGAGTGACCAAGCCCAACAGTATTCACTCACAAGAATACTTTTGTTACTAGGAGAAAAAGGTTCAAAAATAGCGCAGTCAGTAAAAGCTAAAAAGCGAAAAACCCGTGATTAGTTGTTAATCAACTCAATGTTTTGCATTTTGCAATTCTAATTATTGACATTATCCTTTCAATGAAAAGTTCCATTGTCACCACTTAGCTATAATGATTTGTGAAACTACACAGACGTCTCCTTCTAAAGTTGTACTCAATGTTTTGAAGAGACTTTGCTGCATAGATGTTTTGTTAATGGTAGTGCCAGTGGGCCGAATCATTCTGCAAAGTATGACTCGAAGCACTCAATGTTGTTTGTATCGATGGTTGGTTATCCTGCTCTTGATTTAGGGAAACATCAGATTGATCTTACTAGGTTGTTGCCGCTTAACTTGGAGGATTTAGAGGAGGAGAAGAGCTCAGGGAAGTGGACGACTAGTTACAAATTATCTGGTAAAGGTAAAGGTGCTAGTTTAAATGTTAGTTTTGGATATATGATAGTCGGGGATGATCAGGTTGAAACACGTGGGAATAGGAATCCTCCTCCTGTGGCGTTGAACTTAAAGCAGAATCAACCGAGTACTACCAGAAGTGTAAGTGTGTAACGGGGTTAGGTATTCGCGATGGTCAAAATTTACTTATCCGTGCTGGAAGTCCTCCAACAACACCTAATGAGCAATCTCATCGCTCGTCACAATCTGTAGAAGATGCTAAGATACTTCATGAGGTTTTTCCAAGTTCAAGGCTAGACCTCTCTACTTCATCTCATTACCGTGTTCAGAATCTGATGATGGAATGGTGACTGCAGCTTTGGATGATTCTAAGACTGAGCCTGAGGTTTTCTCTGAACAAAGAAATATGGTGACAAGGTTTTTTTTCTCTCACAACTGTGTGGAGAATCAATTCATTGATAAGTGTATATATACACGGTTACAATCACAGTAGGTTACAAAGATAAAAATAGAGTACCAATACAACAGAAGAATAGGTCAGAACATGGTGCCTGTTCACAGTAGGTTATCAGTCTTCCTTTTCTGTCCAACTTACTTAAAATTGATCCAATTTTTTATTTCTTGGTGCCTGTTCACAGTCAGGTTTTGATGCATCATGAACCAAGTTTAGGGCTAGATGCCCCTGGAAAGAAAAGAAAAAAAGCCAAAGGAGGTTCCTCTGGTCACAGGTCTAGTTACTCGATTATGAAAGAATCAGGTTCAGAGTATGTAAATTTGGAAGACCTTGCTCCATTAGCAATGGATAAGATTGAGGCACTCTCAATAGAAGGATTGAGAATACAATCTGTGATGTCAGATGAGGAAGCACCATCAAATATCAGTCCTCAAGAAATAGGCGAAATTTCGGAACTCGCAGGAAAGAGGGCTAACATCAATGGTTCTCTTGGTTTAGAAGGAGCTGGAGGATTACAGCTGTTGGATATTAAAGATGGTGACAATGATGTTGATGGGGTGATGGGTCTTTCAATAACTCTTGATGAATGGATGAAGCTGGATTCTGGAATGATTCGTGACAAAGACGATCAAATCAGTGAACGAACCTCCAAGATCCTTGCTGCTCATCATGCTTCCTCCACAGAACTGTTTAATGGAGGGGGTAGAGGAGACCAGAAGAAGGGCAAAGGTAAGAAGTGTGGTTTGCTAGGTAATAATTTCACAGCAGAATTAATGGTACAACTGCGAGACCCGTTGAGCAATTACGAACCTGTTGGAACCCCAATGCTCGCTCTGATTCAGGTGGAGAGGGTATGTGAAAATGCCTCCTAACCTGTTGGAACCCCAATGGAGTGTTCTCTGTTAAGACTCTTTACTCTCATTTAATCAAGACTGATGGTGTGGAAGATTTTCCATTTCGGTTTGTCTGGAATTCAAAGATACCTCCTAAGGTGATTTTCTTGATGTGGTGTGCTGTTCATGGCAAGCTTAACACCAAGGACATGCTTATGCGAAAGGGAATGGACCTGGACAGAGGTTGCAGTTTGTGTGGTGATGCTGAAGAAACAATTAGTCATCTGCTACTTCACTGTAAAGTAGCTTACAAAATGTGGCTAAACTTGATACCGTCAGGATGGTATTGGATTATCCCTAATACTTTGAATGATTTAGTACATCTGTGGCCTCATATGAATCAGAGTAATAATAAAAAAAATTGGAATATGATACCTGCGGCAGTGGTTTGGGTTATTTGGGGAGAAAGAAATGCGCAAATTTTTGAGAGTAAACATATTTTTAAAACTGATGTTGATCTCATCATTGAGGCGAAATCGTTAGTTACTGCTTGGGCGTCTGTTTTTGGCATTCACATTGTCTCGGAAGGTGATAACTGAGATGCTATTTTTCACTAATTGTATTGTTACTCTTTTGTTTTTGCTACTACTCGTAGCTTCTTTGTAAATTCTCTTCTTTAATATAATCTCTCTTTTGATCAAAAAAAAAATGTGAAAATACCTAAAAGTGTGACTGAAAAGTCAATTCCAAAAGTGTGAGTGAAAACGAATATCTTCCAAAAGTGTGACTGATTTTACCTAATACCCAAGGTACCCTTTTATTACCCGATGTCTACACATCGCGTAAGGATGTCCACATATTCATAGTTGATGTTTACACATTATAGATGATGTCCACATATATATGGCTTGATGTCCACATATAAATGTATATGTCCGATGTCTATACATCGGAACATGGATGTCTACATTGAGCCAACATATGATTATGCCTAGATTATGGATGTCTACATACAATATCTACACATTGGACACTATTCATGGTGGGGTATCAGTGCCCGATATGTGGACATCTGAGGACAAAATCACAGTTTCATAAAATCCGAAGAATGAAGATGATGATGATGAGACTGCAACAATAGTAGAGGTTTTGAAGGATGACAAGAAAGAAGAGAAGAAAGAGGTAGTAGAGGAAGTTATCCCTCAGTTCAAAATCACAGAAGTTCATGTTGCTGGTTTAAAAACTGGTGGAAGGTAAAACCCGTTTTTACTTTTGTAAATTGAACATGTATAGGAAGTAATTAGAAAGTTGATGCAGCATGTCCTCTAGCTTGTAATATCCTTTTCTTTGTGAATGAGAAGCTTGTTGATTTGTGATCTTGTTCCCATCTCTTTGTAACAGCTTGTTTTGTTTTCGCGTTAGAAATTCGATTTAGAGATTTCTGTATCTCGATTTTAATCTTGATATAATAGAGTTTGTCTCTCAGATTGCTAGTGGGTAACTCCCGCTGTAACTCTTCACTGGATGCACCCAAATAATAAGATGATTCTTGTCTTTGATTTGGCTGAAAAGTTCCGCAAACATCTAGCACCACCTCCTTTCCCATTTTGGATTTGTTTTTGTATTGCGCACACAGATGTCACGGTAGAGTCAGGAGAAAGTACATGTGTATGTTCCTCCATCACCATCTCTTATTTTGCCAGCAGTACCCATAATCCGATTCCTGGCATCGTCAACCCAATCTGAACCAAGTGGATCTTAAATACTTGTACATCAAGGCAAACCAAATACCCAGATCAATAACCTATAAAAAACCAACACTACTTATCAGCAGAATTGTTCCTACTGCGACCCAAATTGGACTTGATATCATAATGAAAACAAAAAAGATTATGCCAAATACTGCACTAGTCGATGTTATTCCTGCTAAACATAGTAAAACTCCTCCATATATTAGCAATTTCATGAATCCCGTCATCACTTGCTCTTGCCCAGTCCCACTCACTACAAGAAAACATGGCTTAAGCAACTAAAATCTTAGCAAGCACCCAAACTTTTGGTCGCTTTAAGAATCAAGCTACTAAACTTGCGACCATCAAACTAGCGGCTCGGTATTCATATATATATCCACTAACTTGAGCGACCACATAGAGTAGTTTAGTCGGTAAAATGCTTTTCCCTGTAAGAATATAGCAACTAAAATTTTGGTTTGGTAGCTACCTACTTCGAGCTAGGATGACCAGCGATTCAATTAGTATTTGGTTGGTCAAACCTATTTGAGCGACTAAATTTAGCGACCACCCGTTCATTAGAGAGATTATATGATATTTTCCGGTATGTTTCAAGCAACTAATGCTGCGACTACCGGATTACTAGGTCGCTCTTAATATATATCCACTAATTTTAGCGACCCCAATAGTTGTTTTGTCGGTAAAATATTTTTCCAGCTAAATATATAGCAACCACTTTTTCAGGGTAAGTAGCTACTTACTTTAAGATATGATGACCAGCGACTCAAAATGTGTTTGGTTGGTCGAACCTGTTTGAGCGATTAAGCACTACAAGAAAACATGGTTCAAGCGACCAAAATCTTAGCAAGATCACAAAATTTTGGTCAAGTTATCAGTTAATTTTTCAAAAAAAAAAAAGTAAAGAATTTGATGCTTTCCTACTTTTTTTTTATTATATAGAATATAGTGGACGAGTGGATGGGAGTCATCCACTTTTATATCCCAATATTTCCGTTGATCTAGATTATTTTGTCGTCCACTACACAGACCATCCACTTTTACGCCAAATGAAAAATGGAAGAGTCAATCTTCCACCGTTGGAAACTTGGGTAAGGCATTAATCCGTGTGAACTTTTGTGTGTGCATGGTAAACCATACGGGTTGGGTTCAAACATAAAATGAACCGTTGGATAAAGAACTAATCCGCGTGAACTTTGTTTTTGCACTATATTGGATTAAAAGCTTTACTTTTTTATTGGCTTATCATATAGCATACGGATTAGCTTCAACATAAAAGTAAAGAAACACAAACTTAAGGTTCAAAATAGAAAAAAATATCCGGTAAGGGTGTGTCAATATCCTAGTTAGAAATTTGGGGTACGGGTGGTAGTTCGGGACGGCATATATACGGGAATTATACGGATTCAGATAGATCAGATTCGGTCAAAAATCCGGTCAACGGTTCGTTGTTCGGACAGTAGTTCGGAACGGCATACGTACGTGCATATTCGTTTTAAAAATGTGAGTTCGGCACTTAAAATTCGGCTAACATATATGATAAATTGATAAGTATTATGACCTTATTACGAGACTAATTTGATTTTTATATGATTTATAATATGGAAAAAAAAAAATTTAACGTGATTATTTAACAAGAAGTAAACAATTTAATCGCGTAAATGTATTATAAAACTTATAGACTTTTAAACAAAAATCAACACATAAAACACTGGTTAAACAACTACCAATATCAAAATTTAATTGAATAATTATATTTAATTATAAAGTATATACAGAATCAAACAAAAACCAATCAACAGAACTCTGGTGAGAGAGTTACCTATGGGATTTCTAGTTCGGAAATATCATTTGGATACGGTCAGTTCGGATACGTTCGTGAATCATTCGTGAGGTCCATATAATCCGGGAACTAGGTTCAGAATTCAAATAGTTCGGAAGTATCATCTGGATTCGGTCAGTTCGGATACGTTCGTGAATCATTCGGGAATGATTCGAAGAATTAAACACACACAAATTCATCAACTTTGATAAAGAAACTAGCTTCGAGATCGAAACATGGCCAATACCGGACTACTATAAGTCTGAAAGTTCGTAAGAACGATGAATCACACCATTTACTAGTAAGATTCCATTGAAATATTCTCAGAACCGTTAAACGCACACAAATTCGTGAACTTCGAAAAAGAAACTGGCTTAGAGATCGAAACCTGGCTAGGAATGGACTACTATAAGTCTGAATGTTCGTAAGAATGATAAATCACACCATTTACTGGTAATATTCTCAAAAACCTTAAACACACACAAATCCGCCAACTTCGAGAAAGAAACTTGCTCCGAGAGTGAAACCTGACTAGGACCGGATTACTATAAATCTGAATATTTGTAAGAACGATGAATCACATCATTTACGGGTAAGATTCCATGGGAATAATCTCAAAAGCCTTAAACACACACAAAATCGTCAACTTCGAGATCGAAACCTGGCCAGGAGCGGACTACTATAAGTCTGAAAGTTCATAAGTACGACGAATCACACCATTTATTGGTAAGATTCCATGGGAATATTCTCAGAAACCTTAAACCCACACAAATTCGTCAACTTCGAAATAAAAACTGGCTTCGAGATCGAAACCTGGCTAGGAGCGGGCAACTATAAGTCTGAAAGTTCGTAAGAACGATGAATCAAACCATTTACGGGTAAGATTCCATGGGAATATTCTCGGAAACCTTAAACGTCAACTTCGAGAAAGAAACTAGCTTCGAGATTGAAACTTATCCAGGAGCGAACTACTATAAGCCGGAAGATTGGTAAGAATGATGAATGTGTACCATTTCTGGTTCACGAGCAACTGACTTATTATGGTATTCATACCGGGTATGCATACCAAAAATTTGTTGACAACATATAGCTATGTCGGTATGTGTATTGGTTACATCTCTGAACGTAAGATGATAAAATATTTTATTCCATATCTTCATTTCCTCATAATAAGGGATTGAAGTCTATATCTAGTAATCTCTGAGCCTAAGATGATAAAATATGTTATTCTACATCTTTGGTTCCTCTTATTGTAGTACTAAAGTCTATATCTAGTAATCTCTGAACGTAAGATAATAAAATATGTTATTTTATATCTTTGGATCCTCGGATTAGTTTCTGTACCAGGTATAAATACCACATTAGTTTTAAAACCAATAGTTTATGTATCTAGGAATATCTGAACCTGAGATAGTAAAATATGTTATTCCACATCTTTGATTCCTCAGAGTGACCAGGTGTCGATAAAAATTAACTCGCGACCAGGTGTCGATCTCTGAGCCTGGTATGCATACAATATGCAAAAATAGGTTTGTTTAAGGTTTCGTAGAATATTCCGAAGGAATCCTACCTATAAATGGATAAATTCGTCGTTCTTACCAAGTTTTTGGCTTAGAGTAGTCAACTCACGGTCAGGTTTCGATCTCGGAGCATGGTCTGCATAGTTTCTAAAGATATTTATGGATGGGAGTTCTTAGATTCCTAGCCGAAAGTTAATGTTTCGGCTTGGTTATCCCAACCGAAATAAGTTTTATGATTTTTTGGGGTTTTCAGAGTCAGTTACTGCTGGGAAAGCCCATTCGTAACTGATTTTGAAAACCCAAAAAATCATAAAACTTATTTCGGATAGGATTTCTTTATTTCCCGGTCGTAAATAAAAAATACGGCTTGGAACACCATAATTTCCCAACCGTTTTTTGTTTCTACGGTTGGGTCGACAAATTATCCTAACCGTTTTTTGTTTTCGTAATCGCACTTTCGGTTAGGTTATGAAAATGAAAAAAAATCGAAAATCTTTCGGTTGGGAAAACCAAGCCGAAATACGGAATTTCGGTTGGGTCGACAAACTATCCCAACCGTAATCTTTATTCACAGTTGGGAATCTAAGAACTCAGGTCATGTTCAATTCTGATATATTTCGTAGTCAGTTCATCAGAACGAGAAACTCAGGTCTAACTCTAGTAATCTTTGAACCTGTGATGTTCAATTCTGATATATTTCTTCTCCAGTTCATCCAAAAGAGAAACTAAGGTCCAACTTTAGTAGTCTTTGAACCTTTGATGTTCAATTCTGATATATTTCATCTCCAGTTCATCTTAATCAGAAACTTAGGTCTAACTCTGGTAATATTTAAACCTGTGATGTTCAATTCTGATATATTTCGTCTTCAGTTCATCCAAAAGAGACACTCAGGTATAACTCTGGTAATCTTTAAACCTGTGATGTTCAATTCTGATATATTTCGTCTTCAGTTCATCAGAAAGAGACACTCAGGTCTAACTCTGGTAATATTTGAACCTGTGATGTTCAATTGTGATATATTTCATCTTGAGTTCACCCGAAATAGAAACTCAGGTCCAACTCTAGTAATCTTTAAACCGGTGATGTTCAATTCTGATATATTTCTTCTCCAGTTCATCCGGAAGATAAACTAAGGTCCAACTCTAGTAATCTTTGAACCCGTGATGTTCAAATCTGATATATTTCGTCTCCAGTTCATCCCAAAGAGAAACTAAGGTCCAACTCTGGTAATCTTTAAACATGTGATGTTCAATTCTGATATATGAACTCGGACTCTCAATCTACCATCGTAAACCAAATGATACTTCATAACCTATGTGACAAATCGAAAATCAAAGCAAAAATTCAAAATCTGTCATTCTGGATCGAAATCTGCTCTACCACATGGCTCGAAATCTACTACCATGGATATTCAAATCTAGACGTGGACTAAAATATACACGACACATATTTATATACTTAGTCATAATGAAGGTTCTAAATATGCCGAATGCGCGAATTAAGTTTAGCAAATAAACACAATTTGGCAAATAAACACAAACTTCTCACACACTAGGGTGGATCCGTATGAATACCCGGAACCAAACATCAGCCGTCCGATAATTTTGGCGATCCTTATGCTAGCAGTTTAGATTAATCTTAACCGTCAAACACTTCTATCAAAATCCAAATTCATCTTCTCTTACCTCATTTCATCTTCTCTTACCCGGAACCAAACATCAGCCGTCCACTTGAGCTTTCTCTCTTTCTTTCTTTCTTCGTCTCCTCTTCCTCTCCCAAGAAGAACACCTCTCTTCTTCCGGTGCTTCATCACCACCACTGTTCTCAATGAGATCGATGAATTTATGGAACTCCCCCAAACTTATCTCGTTACTGTCAACACAGATCTAAGAAGGTGAGTCTATAAATTCCTAGATTCTTTGTTTTTGATTTTAGGAGTCTGATTTCTTTTGTATTGTAAAATTTCTGTAAGAATTCGTAGTTTTCATGTTTGTTCACTGGATTTCGTGTAGCTTAAAAATGGGTTTGGTTCTGATTTCAATTTTATGATATGATTTTAGAGTTCTGTTGCTGTATTTCGGGTCTGATTCGAAATGGGTTTTTGGGTTGAATCTGGAAGAGGAAGCAGAGAGAGTTTGATGATAGGGATTTATGATATTTCAGTGTAGCTTCTCGTTCTCCCACTCCTTGAATTTCTTCAGGAGAAACAAATTCATCCTGATGTTCAAATCCTCAAAGCGAAAGACGCTCTTCTCAGCCAGACCAATATGGTTGATTATGCTATGGATATCTACAAGTCTCTTCATCAAACTGATGATGTTCCTCAAGGTATAATAATAGCAATTAATATATTTTTTTCTCTCTAATTAGGGTTTTTGAATTCTTAGGGTTTTGATATGTAATTGGGGATTTTTTTTGTTGATTTTGTGATGCAGAAATGATTAATAGACGTGCTGAAGTGGTTAGGATATTGAAATTGCTTGAAGATGCAGCTGAATCGATTATTACGTTCCTGCAAAGCCCGAATATGATTAATGAACCACGACCTGATAAGAAGTGCAATGGAACTGATGTGTGAGGTGTTTAATATATGACCAGTTGGTTAAAATATTAAGCTTGGTGTTGAACTGGAGCTATTGCGAATGGATTGAGCTGAGTTGGTGGTTTAGCCGACTGCCGCAGGAATTTATTGGTTGTACTTGCAGATGTGAAATGGTATTGCTGATGAGATGGAGGTTTGAAATGGTATTATGTGCAGTTTGGGTTTTTTATGAGGTTTCTGTGATTCAATTGGGTTAAAAATGGTTCATTTTGTTGATTGGAATTGTGAAATTTATCAAAATTTAAGTTTTTGTTCTCCGTGTTTCGTTGTGGGTTATCTCTGTTTAGGGATTTTGAGCTTCAATTATTGAGTATGTGTGGTTTGTGCTTCTGTTTTAGTGTGCCGTATATACTGATCACTACACCATATGGAGGATTTTCTCATAGGAAAAAAGTGTTACCAAAAAATACAAGCTAATTTCCCTAACTAACCTAAATGGTTACCTATATCCCGTTATATAATGTGTGAGAATTGTGCCTAACTCTTTTAATCCATTAGGGAAACTTAATAAGCTAACACCTTGATTTCATTACAATATTTATCCTAACTATTGACATTTTACACTTCATATTTACTTTGTAATGCACATACTGTGTTATAATGTTTTCTAACTCTTTGTATAACAGTTCAAATTACTAGTAAGGAGATGACATGTGTCTTGTTTTGTCAGAATAGTCTAACGCATTTTCTGAGTTAGGAATTCGTTAGATTTTAATTAAAAAAAACTGGCACTTTCCGGTGATCCAGGCACGGAAGCCGGTCACCTGAAAATGCCAGTTCCGGTCACCTGAAAATTTCAAGCCATCCATAGTTTCAAATTCAAATTTTGAGACTGCAAATTATTATTACCATTCTTATTTCTGAAACTACAATACACTCAGCAACAATTTACAATAATAATCATTCACCAAATTGAATGGCTGAAACACATACTAGACATTCAGGTGTAAATAAAAAAAAATGATTCATTTCATGTGCCATAATATACTAGACATAAGCTATCCCTGCTTTATATCAACTGGTATTCCAACATCAGCAGGATAAATTACCTCTACCCCTAGCTTAACAATGTGCTCAGTGCAAGAGGACTTCTTCATTAATATTCTGAATTGGTTCCTCTTGATGGAGTAGTTGTAATAGCGCAAGGATTCAAAGCTTGATCATGTATGGGCATCAAAATAACACTAGGTGATGGTGTATCTAGTACCTGCACGGTTGTTGTAAGAAGTTAGGTGTAGTCAACATACATATAAAGATGGATATAAATACACTAGACTCTTCTCAGTGTTGCTAATCACCACATAAAATCTCATAATGCATCCACACAGAACTAGAACACAGGTCAGTGACCATTTCCTATAGTTCTTACAAGTTTATGTCGGCACGTAGGTAATACAATCACATAGATTTCATGATTAGTGGATTGTTGCTTACCATTCTAAGGAAACTACTTGAATCAATTGGTTTGACAACTTTATTGGGATGCACAGTAACTGGGAACTGAGTCTCAATCCTCCAAAGACGCTCTTTCAAGGTATGAACAGCTTCAGATGCATGCAAACCATGTAGGTCTAGCTTCCATATATCATTTTTGTGATTCCTTATACCTCAAATTTCTTGGGCTGCCTTAAAATTCAGACTTTCAGCAGTTATCCACTCTGGATGTGCCTTCTGCGAGAGTTCTTATGCAGAGTAATGATCGCCCCTTAGGAAAGCATTGATGGCTGCTCGAGAATGTTGGGCTGCTGACCTGCAGGGAGACGAAGTAAGTGGTTAGTTTAACATTTTTCAACCTCTGAATAGCTGCCAGTTGACTAGCTAATTCATTTTCCTTTGGGCTTGGTTCCAATCCGGACATGAATACCATGGGAGGGCAAAGAGGAAAAAGAAAAAGAGAACTGAAAGGGAATAGAGTGCAGGATGTTAAGATATCCTTATCTCCTAACTATCTCTCCGGTTCTTGATTTTTTGCTTTCTTCTTTACGTTTATAAATAACATTAATTTTCTTTAATTAGGAAATGTATACATTTAAATTGAATCAAAGTCATATCCACACAAAATGGCCTGTCATGTTGTAATACGATGCAAGATAGAAACTTCCCAAGTGTTATATTTTATATGTATAATATGTGATTTCGCTATAATTATATTATAGTCTTCAAGAGATTACAGGCTTGATTATTTTCTGGGATTCACATTTAAGCTTGCACACATAGGGAATATCGTCATGACGCTCTAAAAGACAATTTAGACTCTCAATTGTATAGGCAATTAATTCCCTTGCCATTTGCAAAAAATCTGAGAATGAATCATTCCATGTATAATTGATACAGAACTATTATCAGTTGATAGCTAGTCATTATCATGTTGGGTTAACGAAAATGTGATCCACAAAGATTTGTATATCTTTATTAGTACAACTAGGCCATGTATTGTTAGTTCTAATTAGGTGTTAATTATGCAAAATATGACATAAGCGGCGATATATACCTGACTATAGACGACTTACATAAGGCCAGCTGAGCAGAGATTGAGTTGACATATGACAGTCGTGATGATATATCTGTAACAGATACCAGGCTTCGAGAAAAAAGACAGATAATCAACAAGGATATACCGAGACTTAGTAATGTCTATGCAACAGACAACTAGCAGACAGAAACGGCCTAACTTCGTCCAACCCAAAACCTTTGGACTGGAACAGAAGGGGTACTGGAAACCTTGTGCAGCCATCATGTTCTCTTCCCAAATGATATGCTCGACCTAAAGAGGAATAAAAGCACATAACATACATGAGAACTCAATCAACATCTAAATTTGGTTACTTAAATTTCATCAACTACGCGTGTGAAATCCAGTAAGCTCCAAACACTGCTCCAAAATCCAACTTCTTCCGAGTAATTTTACATTAAATGTTAAGAATCACCAAAAATCAGAATATAATATCATTAAGAAATATCCCAAATCAAAACCTTGACAATCACTCTTATTACCCGTATACGAGTTGTTGCCTCTTGCCCATTCTCGAGTAGCTTAGCAATGTTTTTCCTCGTTTCCTTTAACTGAATTTCCCTACGATTCCTTAGTAGCTTTACTCGCGGAATCGTCAGCTTAAATAAAGTTTTACTGAAAAATCTAAATCAAGTATATTTAAGCTCACAACCCAAATTGATTATAGCAAAATTAAACAAATTTTAGATTTTTTTCTCTCCAATTATAATCAACCCTAAACTAATTAATCTGGGAACTCGATCATGCATCAACAAATTATACATAACCTAGAACATCAAAGAGGTGTAATCAAGCAAAGGGTTTGATCTCCATACAAAAAAACATTGAAGAAAGTTAACAAAGGAAACAACAAGAATTGGTTTTATACGTATTACCATTTAGCTCAATTGAATCTCTTGCTGAAAAAAGAATCAAGCATCGACATAGTTGTTACTTATGACTTGGAAATCAGAAAAAGCTTTGCAACCCACCAAAGGTAATACGACGAACAGTTTGGGGTTAACTACCGGAGTCGGAATTGCCATCCCGTTCCTCAATTCATCTTGTACATCCCCAAATCCAATTTGAATTAATTCTCTAAGAAACCCTAATTCTTAAATTCTTCTCTGAAGTTTGAGAATTAAATTCCAACTCATCTTCTTTGAGTTCCACAAACAATACCCATCATTAATTACTTGATTTCCTCTTCAGTTTCTCATAAATCTTCAAAAGATTTCATATCACATAAACCCTAATACAACTTCTCCCTGATTAACCCTTTCGGTTGAATTCTAACTCAACTACTCAAACATCACCACCAACACCAACCGTTCTATAATCTTTCCCCTCATATATTAATCTCAGAATCCTCACAGAATCGCCATAGGCGGAGAACAGAAGAAGAAGAAAGAAGAAGAGAAGAACGGAGAGAGGCGAAAGAAGAGATTAGAAGAGGAGAGACCGAGAAAGAGAAAGGAAAGCAGAGAAAGAGGAAAGTGAGAGGATAAAAAAAAATTACGTTTTTATATAAAAAACCTTGGACGTTAGATTCCTCCTCATACGGATTGCAAAAATTTATCAACGGTAGACAATTAGTTTTTGATTCTCCTACGGATTGAGAAATGTGTGTTTCTTTAGAACACAAGTGTATTTCTTTTGAACCTTCGTAAGACCAAAATCCAAAGTTTCATATTTCGAAATACTCTCATTTTTTGTAGGAATGTAGATTTTTATAGGAGACACATATCACCAAAATCTTAGCTTCAAATTAATCGTCGTTTAAATGTTTTAGATAAAAATGTGCCATCATGTCAAGATTATGTCATTATAACCATGTCACGAATTATACCCTACATATAACCATGTCACGAATCATACCGCTACATATAAATCAGAATAAATTTGGATATTGTTATCAACCTTCTGACTATATATAAATCGAAAAATATATAAGAATGAATCAAAAGAATCAGAAATGAAATCAATAATTGTTATTCTATTTGTATTTTTGTGTTTTCTCTTTGAGCTTCATGTTTGAATTTCGACTAGTCATAGAGGTCATGAAGTAGTTTCGACTAGTAATACAGTTCATGAACTTCAAATGTGGTATAACGGTATACAAACTATGAACCAAGAAGCTCCGGGATGGTTTTGACTTCAAACGTACGATGACACGTCATCGAAATCGATAAATATAAAGCTCAGTGTCGATCGGTTCGAACTTCAAATGTGGTATCACGACAAACAAACTATCAACCACAAAGCTCCGAGAGGGTTTTGACTTCAAACTTAACAGGATACATCATCGAAATCGATAAATATGAAGCTCGGTGTCGAATCAAACTTCAAATATGGTATCACGACAAACAAACTATGAACTACGAAGCCCGGAGAGGGTTATGAGTTTCTCATTTCGGATGAACTTGAGATGAAATATATCAGAATTGAACATCACATGTACAAAGATAACTAGAGTTAGACCTGAATTCCTCATTCGGGTGAACTGGAGATGAAATATATCAGAATTGAACATCACAGGTTCAAAGATTACTAGAGTTATACCTCAGTTTATCGTTCGAATGAACTGGAGATGAAATATGTCAGAATTGAACATCACAGGTTCAATTATTACTAAAGTTAGACCTGAGTTTCTCGTTTCGGATGAACTGGAGATGAAATATATCAGAATTAAACATCACATGTTCAAAGATAACTAGAGTTAGACCTGAATTCCTCATTCGGGTGAACTGGAGATGAAATATATCATAATTGAACATCACAGGTTCAAAGATTACTAGAGTTAGACCTCAGTTTATCGTTCGGATGAACTGGAGATGAAATATATCAGAATTGAACATCACAGGTTCAATTATTACTAAAGTTAGACCTGAGTTTCTCGTTTCGGATGACCATACTACCCTTATCAGAAATAAGTACAGTAATTCTTACAGAATGGAAAATGACCATAATACTCTTATTGGAAAAAAGTGCTATAAATATTATGGAGACTGTGAAAATGACCATATTACCCTTATCGGAAATAAGTAAAGTAATTGTTACAGATTGTGAAAATGACCATAATACCCTTATTGGAAAAAGTCCAATAAACATTATGGAGATTGTGAAAATGACCAAACTACCCTTATCGGAAATAAATAAAGTAATTTTCAAAGACTGTGAAAATGACCATATTACCCTTATTGGAAAAAATTCTATAAATATTATGAGACTGTGAAAATGACCATACTACCCTTATCGGAAAATAAGTAAAGTAAATCTTACAGATTGTGAAAATGACCATAATACCCTTATTGGAAAAAGTCAATAAACATTATGGAGATTGTGAAAATGACCAAACTACCCTTATCAGAAATAAATAAAGTAATTCTCAAAGACTGTGAAAATGACCATATTATCCTTATTGGAAAAATGCTATAAATATTATGAGACTGTGAAAATGACCATACTACCCTTATCAGAAAATAAGTAAAGTAGATTTTATTGATTGTGAAAATGACCATACTACCCTTATCAGAAATAAGTACATTAATTCTTACAGAATGGAAAATGACCATAATACTCTTATTGGAAAAAAGTGCTATAAATATTATGGAGACTGTGAAAATGACCATACTACCCTTATCGGAAATAAGTAAAGTAATTCTTACAGATTGTGAAAATGACCATAATACCCTTATTGGAAAAAGTCCAATAAACATTATGGAGATTGTGAAAATGACCAAACTACCCTTATCAGAAATAAATAAAGTAATTCTCAAAGACTGTGAAAATGACCATATTACCCTTATTGGAAAAAATGCTATAAATATTATGAGACTGTGAAAATGACCATACTACCCTTATCGGAAAAGAAGTAAAGTAAATCTTATAGATTGTGAAAATGACCATAATACCCTTATTGGAAAAAGTCCAATAAACATTATGGAGATTGTGAAAATGACCAAACTACCCTTATCAGAAATAAATAAAGTAATTCTCAAAGTCTGTGAAAATGACCATATTATCCTTATTGGAAAAAGTGCTATAAATATTATGAGACTGTGAAAATGACCATACTACCCTTATCGTAAAATAAGTAAAGTAGATTTTATTGATTGTGAAAATGACCATACTACCCTTATCAGAAAATAAGTAAAGTAAATTTTATTGATTGTGAAAATGACCATAATATTTAGTGCATTTATTTCCAAAAAGGGTAATATGGTCATTTTCACAGTCTGTAATATTTTGTTTATTTTTTTTCGATAAGGGTAGTTTGGTCATTTTTCACGATTTCCATAATATTTATTGCGCTTATTTCCAATAAGGGTAATATGGTCATTTTCACAGTCTATAATATTTACTATATTTATTTTCAATAAGGGTTGTTTGGTCATTTTCATATTCTCCATAATATTTATTACGCTTATTTCCAATAAGGGTAATATGGTCAGTTTCACAATTTGTACGAATTATTTTACCTATTTTCGATAAGGGTAGTCTGGTCATTTTCACAGTCTGTTAGAATTACTTTATTTATTTCTGATAAGGGTAGTTTGGTCATTTTCACAGTCTCCATAATATTTATTGCACTTTTTTCCATTAAGGGTAATATGGTCATTTTCACAATCTATAAGAATTACTTTACTTATTTCTGATAAGGGTTGTATGGTCATTTTCACAGTCTTCATAATATTTATTGCATTTTTTTTTCGATAAGGGTAATATGGTCATTTTCACAGTCTGTAATATTTACTTTACTTATTTTTGATAAGGGTAGTCTGGTCATTTTCACAGTCTCCATAATATTTATTGCACTTTTTTCCAATAAGGGTAGTATGGTCATTTTCACAGTCTGTAATATTTACTTTACTTATTTTCGATAAGGGTAGTCTGGTCATTTTCACAGTCTCCATAACATTTTTTGCACTTTTTTTTCGATAAGGGTAATATGGTCATTTTCACAGTCTGTAATATTTACTTTACTTATTTTCGATAAGGGTACTTTGGTCATTTTCACAGTCTCCATAATATTTATTGCACTATTTTTAATTAGGGTAGTTTGGTCATTTTCGGTCCCCTAATATTTATTCCATTTATTTCCAATAAGGGTAATATGGTCATTTTCACAATCTGTAATATTTACTTTACTTATTTTCGATAAGGGTAGTCTGGTCATTTTCACAGT
This sequence comes from Papaver bracteatum, assembly GCA_023529315.1. Taxonomy (NCBI): domain Eukaryota; kingdom Viridiplantae; phylum Streptophyta; class Magnoliopsida; order Ranunculales; family Papaveraceae; genus Papaver; species Papaver bracteatum. Next base: position 103,376 of record JAJJWX010001987.1, read on the forward strand.
CTTTATAATATTTATATCACTTATTTCCAATAAGGGTAATATGGTCATTTTTACAGTTTTTACGAATTACTTCACTTATTTTCGATAAGGGTAGTTTGGTCATTTTCACAGTCTCCATAATATTTATTGCACTTATTTCCAATAAGGGTAATATGGTCATTTTCACATATAAGATTTGTTGGTGAAGATAATGGAGTTATATCGGAAAACTTAAAGATCAGATTTTTTTTTTTTTCCGAACAAGAGATAAAGATAAGATTTGGTCCTTGAAGATATTGAGTTGGGAAGTAGTTAAGTTTTTGCGGTTCCCATATCATTTTGGTTCCATGATGTAAGTTGTTCTTAGGTTCTAGAACTGAATTTGGTTCCAAAATTTTTTTTTATAAAATCCTATAATTTCATTTTACATTTTCTAAATTTTAAAATAAATCAATGTGTTAGCTATGTAACATTGTGTTACTAATAAAATGACAAAGAGTTAGAAAGATGGGGTGGATTTTGGTATACATGGATTTTGGGTAGGAATATTAGTAATAGTGATTTAGTGTAAAATGTGTTAGGGATTTGTAACTAATAATCTAACACTTTCAATAGTTATTTAGTTTTTATTTGCTAATTCCTATTTATGGTAACTAGTTCTTAATTTCCTAACCCTCTATATGAGTTACTAGACTTATAATGGATCATTTGAGTTACTAAAAAAAATTTAGTTAGGAAACTCTTTGTTAGAAAAACCTTGATTTGGTGTAATGGATTGTGCAATATATTTGGCCTTCTTTGTGTGTGCTTTGCAGACAAGATTGTAAGCGCAGGCTGCGGGTGTTTCATACTCAAATGTAACGGAATATATTTGTGCTCGGATGACAGCTTTCCAGACGAATGGGGTGTGTATTCACCTATCTAACATCTCTTTTCATTCTCTTCCTCCGGGTCTCACTGACTAATTTGCGCAAATGAAATTATTTCTCCTTTCTCTGGTTTTCTCACAATGAATTTCTGTCCTGTTCTGTAGATCAAACTTTCAATTTGTTTGGCCATGGGAAGAATGGATCCATGTCTTAGACCTCCCGAAATGGGCCCCATAACGGGTTTTTGTTCAGGAAGTATTAGAAAGAGAAGTACTTTTATCATACTAGGATCAAATCAAACAGGTAAGACATGCTATACTAATTTCTTACATAGTAGACTCACTCATGTTTGTAGTTAATGCCACTGTCCAGTGCCTAATTTCTTACATAGTGGGAATTAAATTATCTGACCTATTTGTGTGTGCAGTCAGTAAAAGATTTGAAATTAATAACCTGGTTTGGTGCTCTTTAACTGGAGGTCACAGTTTTTAACCCTGTCTGAGTTATTTTTGGTAAATAGAGCATAGAGAATGCCCCAGAGTTAGAAGAACTACTTCCAGCAAAGGCTGGACCCAACTTCAAATACAGCGCTGAAGGTGACAAGGAAGGCCCAGAGTATGCACTATCCTCGGAACTCAGCCGCTTGGTGAAGGGAAGGAGTGTTGCACGTGAGGTTATTTCATGGATAGAAGAGACAATAATTCCTGTTCACGGTCCACAGATTGCGCTCGAAGTGGTCATTCACACCCTACATGACATTGGGTCGAAAAGTTTCACTCATCTAATCACCTTATTGGAAAGATATGGTCAAGTTATTGCTAAGCTATGTCCTGATCAAGATGGTTGTTAATACAAGGGTCTTGAACACCAACGTTAATACATTGCATGGTGGAAATCAATGAATTTTGAAGTTTAACTTTGGTTTTGGATTTCTCGTTTCAGATATTCAGATTTGAGATGTAGTCCATCATGTGCTCGTGCGGCACTATTTGGTCCATCATTTATATGCCCTCCTGATTGCTTTACATACAAAGGAACGCTAGACGTTTTCAGTAAAATTATTCAACAGGTATGTATTTACTTATATTTGTTTGCGCGTGAACATAATAAAAAAAATTGCTGAAAAATGATAAATACGATGATAGTTTATGTGATATGTTTGTGAGCTTAGAGTAAGATGAGAGAAACCGAAATCTAGTTGTTGTCTCAAATCCTCTCAGGTCACAGCCATTTTGTCCACAAACTTAATTCTAACATAAACTGTTTTGTAAGGAATGGACTAGTTAGTAAATGATATTTCAGTCCCAAAGTACTAGGAAGAGAATTTAGTTGTCACATGGTTGTTTTATCACCAAAAGCGAGTGTTCGCTCATATTGTATCTGGATGAGTTTTGCAGGAAGGAATTGCAAGGTTGTGGAGGGGTACAAATGCTGGCTTAGCACTAGTTGTACCAACTGTGAGTTTCGTTTGCTTTCTCCATGGCTATGCCCTGATCTTGTGTCTTGTAATTGTATTTCGGATTATTAATTGCATTTTACTGTTAACCAGGTAGCGATATATTTACCCATGTATGATGTCATTCGCAACTGGATGGAAGATCTTACCATCAGGAATGCTCCTTCCTTGACAACTTATGTACCTTTAGTTTCTGGCTCGATGGCACGCTCATTAGCCTGCATTTCTTGCTATCCTATTGAACTTGCCAAGACCAGGATGCATGTATCGATTTGTTGGAGGTTGTCTGAAGTAAATTATAAGACTTTTTTCCAGGCGTAGGCGCCTAATGACTTTTTACCAAATTTGCTGATCTAGGCATTTAAAGAGGTCCAAGGTGGTGTGAAGCCGCCTGGTGTGTTGAAAACTTTAAACGGCGTTCTCCCATCTTCTGGGTACGCCAATAACATGCAAAACTGTAAGTCGTGATCTTTTTGATTATTGGTTGATGCTTATATTAAAATTAGACTTGGATAGGTATTTTTATTTTGCTGAAACAATTTTCTTGTTTTGTAATCAGTGCAAAGATACACTGCATTGTGGACAAGAGTTGGAGCACAACTTACTTGATGGTGCTTCAAAGTTGAAGTAGTGTTTTTGTTTTAGTTTTAAAGAAATGATTAGATTGTATTTTTGTGCTTTTTTTTCTTTCGTGTAACAGCAAACACCCTTCATGTAAAGAATGTAATTTCTTTTAAAGATATGATGTAAATTGAATTCTGTGATATAATAAAATTTAATTCTTTTTAATTTTGCTTGGTTCATAATTTTTGAGTATTAATTTTAAATTATAATTGTTCAGTATTAATTTTAAATTATAATGACGTTTTGGGATTATTTGAATCAGAATGAGCTTTGAGCGAGCACAAACATTTAGTAGCTTAAAAACATAAGCAACCAACTTCAGGCCAAGTTGTTCCATGTATCTATTAACTAGGTATTATAATTGCTAATAGGGTACTCGGTCTAGCTATGAAGCCATCGGTGTTTCACTTGCTCTATTATGGTTGGTCTATCTATCAAGCGATCAGAGTTTCACTCGCTCTCTTATGGTTGGTTTATCTATGAAGCGATGGTTAATTTGCTTGCTCCATGGAGGTCGGTCTAACTCTAAAGCGATCATTATTTTGCTTGCTCTAAGAAGGTCGGTCTAGCTATGAAGCAATTAAGAAAATAGACGCTACATGATAGTTGGTTGATTACTAAAGCGATTGCGTAGCTGCTCTAGACTTGTACAAATCGCACCTTTTACAACTAACGAGCGAGAGCCAAATTAAGTAGCTATAAGGGTTAGAGCGACTTAATATGAGCTTTTTGCAACCAAAACTGCTATGTTGCTAAAATCAGTTTTTCTTGTAGTGACTTGATATTTGGATTACGATTCTGGAGGCAGATTATGTGGTAGCTATGGAGGCAATGGTGGTGTTGAGTTCATCATCACTTTGCATTCTCTGGTGGTGGCCCGGTACGCCTTCCGCCTTTGCTAATAGGACTTCGTCGAAGGATCTTGGAGAAGAAGGTACAAAAACAATGCATGCAGTCGGTTAAACTTGAGAAGAGAAAACGTTGTGGGTAGCTAAACAAGCAATTGTTCGTATTTCGATGACATCGCTGGAGACAACTGGTAATCTCCATCTAGGTCTCGGAGAAGAACCTTATTTTGGAGACCATTGATTTTTTGTGGGGACCATGATTCAATTTTAGGCAAGACATTATAAGTAATCCTAAGTCATCCCTTATCTAAATATTTTTCTTAATACCAAACTTATCCTTCTTAATTAAATGTTTTAGTTCAATGATTAATTAGTTATTAGTTAATGATTAGTGATTAGTATGTTTAGTAATGGTTAGTTACCATTAAGAAGTTTTATTACAAAAAAAATTAAAAAAATTCTTTGCAATCAAACCAAATTATATATTTGGTGTGACCAGTAAAAATTTCGGTTAGAAAGAAATTTTAAATATTTTTTGGTTACCGAAATTAATGACCACGAACTTAATGATTAGTGATTAGTATGATTAGTAATGATTAGTTACCAGTTACAAGTTCGGTTACAAAAAAATGAAATTTTTTCTTTCCAGTCAAACTGAACTTAAAGTTCAATTACCCAAATTTATTACCAAAAACCGAACTTAAGGATTATTATGATTAGTAATGATTAGTTACCAATAAGAAGTTCGGTTACAAAATTGAATTTTTTATTTTGCCATCAAACCGAACTATATAGTTCGGTTTCAAAAAAAAATTAAAAAATTTAAAGATCAAACCGAACTTAATAATTAGTATGATTATTATGACTAGTACGACCGTTTCCACGGTGTGAGGGCCGACCGAAGAAGAATCTGAAGATGGGGTTTGTCTGCGATTACTTTCGTCCTGTTTAAGAAAAGGTGATACTTTCACCCCGTTTCAGAAAAAGTGATACTTTCGCCCCGTTACGGAAAAAAGTGATACTTTCTCCCCGTTTCGGAAAAAATGATACTTTCTTCCCGTTTCAGAAAAAGTGATACTTTTTCTGAAACAGAGCGAAAATATCACTTTTCCCGAAACAGAGCGAAAGTATCACTTTTCCCGAAACGGAGTGAAAGTATCACTTTTCCTGAAACGGGATGTGAAAGTATCACCTTTTCTTAAACGGAAAATTAGTCGATCAATAAACCAAAATATGGTTGCATGATGTGTTATGCATCCTTTGTGGTGGTTTGCATAATGGATGTGCATTCAATTTTCGAGAATTATGCCTAAAATGAAAGTATCATTTTTCTTGAAACGGAGGAGTACATCGTTTTATTAGTTGCAACGGAAAATTAGTTGATGAATAAACCAAAATTTTGCTACATAAACTATTATGTATCGTTTATGGTGGTTTGCGTAATGGATATACACTTAATTTTCTAAAATTGTGCCTAAAATGATAAGTACCTCTGAATTTTTCGTAAAAACTCAAAATTTGATATTGTTGTTTGTGCTCGTTGGATAGGTTTTTTTATTAGCTTTCCAACGAGATAAAATTTGTAAAATTCCAAGGCACTGATTTTTAGATATGTTATATTCAAGTTTGCTTTCCAATTATACCCCTGAAAAGATAGGATACACAAGGAGTTATAATAATGGGACTAAAAGGGAGTGACATTTTTGGTTTTTCGTCCCTAACCATTTCCAATCTTTTTGTGTCAATTGATCACTTACATTTTACAAAAAAGTGGTCATATAAAGGTCCTCCCTCGCTTCGCTCGGTCGGCCCAATTAGCAATGATTAGTTACAAGTAAGAAGTTCGGTTACAAAAATTTAAATTTTTTGCTTGCGATCAAACCGAACTGTATCGTTCGGTTACAAAAAAAAAAAAAAAAATTTACGATCAAACCGAACTTAAAGTTCGGTTACCCAAATTTATGACCAAAAACCGAACTTAATGATTAATAATGATTAGTAATGATAATTATGATTAGCAATGATTAGTTACCAGTAAGAAGTTCGGTTACAAATATTTAAATTTTTTGTTTGCGATCAAACCGAACTGTATAGTTCGGGTACAAAAAAATTAAAAAAATTAAGGATCAAACCAAACTTAAAGTTCGGTTACCCAAATTTATGACAAAAACCGAACTTAATGATTAGTAATGATTATTATGATTAGTTAATGATTAGTTACCAGTAAGAAGTTCGGTTACAAAATTTGAAATTTTTTCTTTGCGATCAAACCGAACTGTATAGTTCGGTTACAAAAAAATTTAAATTTTTTTACGATTAAACCGAACTTAAAGTTCGGTTACCCAAATTTATGACCGAAAATCGAACTTAATGATTAGTATGATTAGTAATGATTAGTTACCAGTAAGAAGTTCGGTAATGAAAAATTGAATTCTATTTTTTACGATCAAACCGAACTTAAAGTCCAAGGGTCTAATCGGTGGTTGGTGGTGGTGATAATCGAAGGTGGTGGTGGTGGTAATCGGTGGTGATAATCGAAGGTGGTGGTGGTGGTAATCGACGGTAGTGGTTGGTGGTAGTGGTGATCGGAGGAGGTGGTGGTGGTGGTGGTAATCGGTGGTTGGTGGTGGTGATAATCGGAGGTGGTGGTGGTGGTAATCGGCGGTGGTGGGAGGAGGAGGTGGTTATATATTTATATATATATATATATGGTTATCAGGTTGGTTTTAAATTAAATTAGGTTAAGGGTAGGTTAGTCATTTCAACGCTTTAAGACACCCCTTATAACTATTGAGAAAGTGGCATAATAAAACCATGGTCCCCTTATACTGGCTTCTAATTGTTTCGCGATTCTCATGCTAATATTGATCTGTGTGAACTTCGTTATGCATCCAGCCCATATTTGGCATCTGTGCCTAATGGGCCAATAACTCGCACACTGACGTGATTTGATTATTACTAGATAAGGCCTATTCCTATGGGTATGACAATAAGAAAAATTATATTTGGCATACTAGGTGGCATGCCAAATGAGTTTCCCCATTATGGTAGATATGTCAAATTTGATTAAAACATTTAATTGTATTGGGTGGGACCCTAATGAATAAAAAACATATTTGTGTTTGTGTGATGGGTATTTATAAAAAAATAGTTTTATAATATAATCAGTAGGACCCTTTAAACATACAAATATATTATTGTGTTTGTGTGGTGGGGTATTTATAAAAAATTAGTTTTATAATATAACCAGTAGTAAACATAAAAATATACTCCCTCCGTCCAACTTTACTTGCCAAAATTGTGTTTTTTTTTAGCAAATTTGTACCAAAAAATTGAAATATTTCCCACTAAATTTTTTTAATTATCAAGACAGAAACAAAAACTAGGATATCAAAATTTGTATATTAAACAAACAATTTGGAAGATTAATGGTGTATGTGGAAGTAATTTGAATTTCTTTCAAGTTTTTGCAAAATCCAATTTTGGCAAGTAAAATTGGACGGATGGAGTATTATGAAAGTGAAAAGTAGGAGAGAAGGAGAGATTATATAATTGCTTGGAGATAAAGTCTTTATTGCTGGAGATAAAGAGAATATCGTCAGCGATAAAATCTCTATCGCTCATCAAAGCGACGCAATCTCTATCGCTCGCTGGGAACTCCATCGTGTATACCTATATGTCAAAACTGACATATAGGCATATAAATTTGGCACTTTGGTATATCCATAGTGAGTGCATATATGCCAAATATATGAGTTTGGCATACCCATAGGAGTAGGCCTTAGTAGATTTGAATAAGAATAACATGTCTATAATCACTAGACTAGATTTGTTGGATTCGGTGTTTCGTCGTGTATATGGTTCATCTGTTTGAAAATGTATCAACCATTACATTGCAAGAAAATCACCTTGCTACTGGAGGTAGGGGTGAGCAAAAAGTCCGCAACCGCGGATTTCATCCGTATTCGTCCGCAAAATTACGGGTGAAATTCAATCCGCAAGATCTATGGTCCGGACATGGGTGAAATTTTCAAATCCGCACTTTTAACGGTTTGATTGCGGGTGGGATTTGAAATCTGCTGATTCACCCGCACCGTAGAGCAATAAGGGAAACTAATAGAAGTATATGGGAATGTTATAAACATAATTGTTCTCTTGTTAACGCCTCAACTAATGATTTGCATCCTAAATATTTGGTTGGTTGTAGCGATCAAGGGGAAAAGTTAATTGATGCCACCTCTAATAAATCCCAACCGATCAAATCCAAAAATCCGCAGGCATCAGAGAAAGAAACGTTAGGAGTTAAACAACTGATGAAGCAAAATAGGAAGTGCATTACATGCAAGAAAGGATGGCATTATACAAGTACATGTCCCAAGGTAAAGTTCTGAGCATATACTTGGTATGTCAATACTTAAATTTATGCATCAGAACCCACTCCTCTAGATTAGTTTTTTTTCTTCTTTTCTTTGACCAAAACCGTGGTTAATCCGCAATCCTTCCGTATCATCCGCTGATCCGCGGATGTCAAATCCGCATGTAATTAGACCGGACACGGTTGGATTTTTTAAATCCGCAACTTTGACGGTTTGGACGCGGGTAACCCCTAATCCGCATCCATCCGTCCGTTACACACCCCTAACTGGAGGCGAGCCAACTTGCTTCAAGCATAGGTGTGCAGTTGCATCGCCAAATTAGCTTCCAAACCTATTACTATTTTAAAATTGAGCTTCTAAGCCCATTTATGCTTGCACTCTTATAGCAAGTATTTACGTCCAAGTCCAATGAGAAATTAGCAGAATGACTGGTTTATATTGAACGACTTTTGGGGGACCATGGGTTTCTTGGAATTATCCCAACCACCCCATAGTTATAAGGGGGTGTCCTAAAGAGATAAAATGACTTAGTTATTTAACTTTTTTTTTCTTAACTTTTTCAACTTAAAAAAAAAAAAAATTATTTTATTATTTTTCCAATTTCATTTTTTTTTTTTTTTTTTTTTTGGGCAATTCTGAGTTTTATTAATAAGAAAATTCATCTACAGGATTTACATCAGACAAGAAACTTGTCGAGAGCCTAGCCGCAAGCTGGGAAAAAATAAATAAAAACTAGCCGAATTATATGAACAAAAAAGTTTGGTTAGGGAAAAAAAATTGCGAGCTAACCGAACTAAACTGATAATAGTTCGGTTAAGGAATTTTTTTCTCGAACTAACCGAACTAAACATTTGAATATAATGATGGAAGATAGAATGAAATTTTGACACTACAAAAGTTAAAGTCTTTTATGTCATGATTTTGATAAAAAGAAAGGATAAAACTTTTGTGTGCAAGGATTTAGTCTATTATATGTCATTATGCAAATAGTGATGAATCCTTGTTTATTCTGCAGTATTGGTCGATCTCCGATCCACATTTTTGTGCAAATACTGTGTTGCTCCGTAAGTTTTCTTGTGTTTGAGCATAAACGATTGAGTTGATAATTCTCTTATGATTAACTTAGTTGTTGCTCCGTAAGGTTCCTCATGATTGAGCATGACCAACTAAATTAATCAATCGTTTTTGGTTATTTTAGTTGTTGCTCCGTAAGTTCGCTTACGTCGAGCATGACCAATTGAATTGATCACGTTGTGGTTAGTTTAGTTGTGTAAACCTATTAAATTAATTATGAGTTTTTCTTGTGATTATTTAGTTGTTTTTTTTCCGATTGAACTAACTGTGGGTCCTCTTGCGGTTATTTCAATTGAATATTTTGGATACAAATTCATGTTTTCATGTGATTTGGTTTGTCTAAAGAAATCCTTCTTTTCTTGTGAAAGTAAGGTCTCCTTTGTTATTCCTTCGGGGATGACATTATATGGGGGAGAGAGTTCATTTTGAACTTGTGCTTAATTGCCAAATCTTTGTGGGGAGTGCGGCTGTGGAATATTTAGGGGTTATCTTGTATCTTTATTAACTCCTTGATGAATGCATTTAGCTTCGGCTTTATGATTGCATCTAAATTTGTTGGTATGTTAATACACCTTTTGGTCATGAAGTATCTCCATGGAAATTTCATTAGGATCCCACTAATTTTCGTACCTTTGCCAATTTTTTGGAGAAAGAGGTGGAGAATTAATGTATAGTTCACACTACAAATACATATGGTTTACGGATCATTATGTAAGGAGGAGTGGTTTTCATGTTGAGATAATGTATTGACTAAGGTAGAGTGATACATATCACCATAGTGTTATTGTCAAAGTTGTGATACAATTGAACTTTGATGTTGTGTAATAATACTATGACATTGTATAACAATGATTGAGAGCATTTGTTCATTGTTATAGCTAAGGATCTTCAACTAACGATGGTGCTAAACTTACAACCTTTGGAATCATTGGAGTACTTGGAAGTGACGAAGATTTCGAGTCTTGTTGAAGATGCCAAGGAGATCAAGCATGTTGATGAGAAGCTACATTTTTTTTATCTATTTTATAATCTATATGTATTGATAGTTTTGTCACTAAAATTGACAAAGGGGGAGATTGTTAGAGCATTGCTCAGTCGAACTCGCATGCGTTTCTATCTCAAGCATGTTTGTCAATGTTAGTGATCAAAGCTATAAGTCTTGATTTCTAGACTATTTATAGATGTCTCGGACTAGGGCATAGATAGTGTATCTGAGCTTAGATTCTCGGCGTTTATCTCTTGAAGACGAAGAACTACTAAGGGGAGCTTGTGAAACTTCTTCGACAAAATTTATGTGTAGACTTGAACTCATCTATCACTTGGAAAGTTTATTTCTACTCTATCTCCTATATTGATACATAATTTGTGTTACGTTATAGTTTTATCTATACACATTTAAGATTTCGAACTGAGTATATCTCGGTTACATATTTCTCGAAATATGTGTTGGTAAGCTTTCGCTTCGACCAAATTCATCTTACATGGTTTGTGTGATACAATCATTTGATGTAGGCTTGGAATGTTTCGATAATGATTATTTCAATATCTTGAAAATTTCTTTGATGATAATAGTGTGTGAAAACGGTTATTTTCATTATAGAAGAATGTTTCAATGATTGAAATAAATATTTCATGATTTAACCATCTTTGGATATAAGAATATATAGTGTATTCGCACATTAGTGTATAAATCTATAAAACGGGAGGCAAGAGTATGCTTATGAACAGGTTAAGTATGCGTACCTGTACGCATACTGGTGGAAGTTTTCGAACCGAATTTTTTTACTGATTTGGTTTTGACAAACTCTTAACTAGTCACCTAAAGTATGCGTACCCGTATGCATACTGGCGGAAGTTTTTAAACCTAAAATATCTGCTGAGTTTGGAAACTTAACAAACTCAAATATTGTTGCTTATGTACGCATACTTAAGCTGGTTATTTTATCAAATCGGTCTGTTCATGAACTTAAATATTTAAATCTTAAAGAATGCAATCTTTGCAAACCGTGGCTATAATGTTCTTGATTGATTCGAGTGAATCAAACCGATTTTGCTTCAATTGTGTTCTTGTATAATTCATGAGAATATGGCAATTGAACAACTCATTAACTAGTTTCATTTGAGTCATTCGAACTAGGTATGGTTAAGATGAATAAGGTTGATATGAGAGTAATCATATGGATAACTTCCGTTAACTATTTTTGAACCAACATGGTGTACACGTTTAGGTACAGTTACACAAACCTAAATGAGGGTACATTTCATTTCTGTGTAACAAGCTAAGTTCGATCTAACAGTCTAAAGATATTATCTTAGCTGAATCAGGTTTTTAATCTAATGGTGAATATTGAATGCTTTGTTACCAAGGTAACTTAATTGGATTGAAAACCCTGATTTGAAATTATATAAAAGAGAACTCTAGAAACTAGGAAGACTAATCCCCACACCTCCTGTGTGTTACTAGTTGCATAACTAGAGTCGATTCTCCTTTAACCTTAGGTTTCTTCTCGAGACCCTATAGGTTAACGACTTGAAGACTTCATTTGGATTGTGAAGCCAGACCCAACTATTATCTTTATAGTTACGTGATCTGATCTTGATGTTTCTATCGTGTTGAGTGAAATTGAAATAATTGGCTCGAGATTTTATATCTCCGATAGGCAAGATAAAAAATTAATCACAAACCAACTTCGTCTCATCGTTTGTGATTCCACAATAACTTGTTTCACTAGTCAATTAAGTTTATTGTGAGGTGATTGATAATTATAGGCTATTCTTCGGGAATATAAGTCTGGGTTATCAATTGGTTCCTGTTCTTGGGTATTTCTGTGGGAGACATATTTATTCAATCCTATAGACTTTTCTTTGTGAGACAAATTTGTCTATAAAGTCTTCGACTTTGGGTCGTAGGAACTCTTGGTTGTGGGTGAGATCATCTAAGGGAATCAAGTGCGTAGTATATATCCTTCTGGGACCAAAGACGTAAGGAGAGAAACTGTACCTTGAATCAGTGTGAGATTGATTAAGGTTCAACTACAGTCCAGTCCTAAGTTAATTGGAAGTAGGCTAGTGTCTGTAGCGTCTTAATACAGTGTGGTGTTCAATCTGGACTAGGTCCCCGGGTTTTTCGGCATTTGCGGTTTCCCCATTAACAAAATTCTAGTGTCTGTGTTATTTATTTTCCCCATTATATTTTGTTGTATAATTGAAATGTCACATGTTGCGTTAAGATCAATCAATTAGAATATCCAACCTTTGATTGTTGATTTTACATTGATTGACACTTGAACATTGGTCTTTGGTACCGTTCAAGCAAATCCTCTTATATTCAATCAGGCTCGCAGATTTCTATTTATTGATTGCGGATTGAATTAAGAGTTAGATATATTAAAACTATTTGATATACTTTACTCTAGATTGAGTCTGACTGTCTAGTTGATTCTCTAGAAAGTGTATTGGAATAAGTCCTCTCGGATTGCAATACGAATTTTTGGGTGTGGTTGTTAGACCCCCCTCATTTTCATGCACCATGAACGAAGCGAAGATCGGTACCACTAATGACATCAGTTGCAATACTAAGGTATATGTCAGAAACATGAAACAAAATTATCATCTAGTAACAGATATATATGAAACACAATGCGAAAGATACAAATCTGATTTTTCCTGAGAGGTTAATTTTTTTCATATGTGCGTTTCTCTACCTTGGTAACATGACAATTGGAAAATCAAAATTTAATTGTAGAATGGATGAATTAGATTTTACTTCCACGTTTTTTTTAATAAAATAAAATAGTGTTTCCAAAGTTGAAGTAGGAAAATAATTTGTTTCAAAGGAGACATAGGTTTAAAGTTATTACCTCTTCGTTGATGGCTTCAAATGGTTGTGTTTGGGAGTATTTCCACATCAAAAGAGTTGTTGTATGAAACCAGATTTCAAAGTGTCATCTAGTAGAACAACCTGATATTTATATTTTGGAGGATGGTTTTCTTATTGATTCAATCGATTGATGCTTACATAGAGACACATGGTGAGTTATATACTCGACTCAATTCCACTATTCTCTTACAGGTTGTCATTCACTTTCTTACAGCTCATACACTCAACACTTAATACACATGCTCATGGAACACACTCAGCACACTCATAAACCTTACTCTATTATCCCCCCTCAAGGTTAATGTGGCTTTGTGAAATAAACGTTGATCTTGCATAGATTCAACACACTCACAAACCTTACTCTTTGCAATAGACTTTAATGGCTTTGCGATATACATGAGTAGTAGGAAAAACAATAGCAGCAGCAGTAGAGAGTAAGAAAAACTGACATGACAAGTATTTGATGCAATTCCTTGCAGATAATTTGGACAATGGTAGGTATAGCATGCTGGAATAGTCAGAAGACGTTGCAAAACTGAAAATATTCTTGCACATGCATCGCTAACTAAGAACGGTGTACTGAGGCAAGCAGCTGTAGGGTTAGACAGGAAGCACTATAGTGGAAACATGAGCAGGCATAACACATTGCAATACTCAAATTAGCTCAGTAAAAGCATATCATTGTCAAGACAGTCAAAAGCACACTCCATCTATATCCATGAGCTTATAAGAAGTATTCGTACAACTTACTAACAACGTACAGTCTCCTTTACGCTGCACCTTATGGAGATGACTATAGAACCATAAGGAGGATGACCCTTGTAGGCTGTTGAGAAGCACTGCAAATTATTATTATATATGAAACACTGTATAACTTTATTTGAGAGATATAGTTGGAGCAGATGTTATTGAGTTGATGCATAACTATCCTTGTTGCATTTATTGATACACAAACTGGTGTTGAGGAAGAAATCTCTCTCACATAGTAGAAAATGTGACACTTGTAGTTGTTGTTGATATGTAATATCACTGTTAGGATTACAACAAACATATAAAGACCCTGTAATTCCCTGAACTTGGCACCTTGATGAATCCAGATCACTTCATAGTCACTCGTATGACAATTACCATTAGAATCTTCAAATATCAACATCAGAGAGATCTAACACACCGCACACACAGTTGACTAGCAGCATCTGTACTTAGTCTTATTTTCATAAACTAAAAAAACCAGCATACAAGAAAATCCAGCAAGATCACTATCTTCTTGTGGTTATTTATTTCACACGCTCTTGAGGTTGAAAAGAAAAGAAAATAACAAGCAGCAACATTCACTGCGCTATTTATTTATATACAAAACAAGTTGTATTAACTTCTCATGCTAAAGAAATTTAGAATGCAGAGTTTGACAAGTGAGAAGCACTCACTAACTACATCCAACCGAACACTGCATCAGGCACTCAAGGTGATTTATTAGCGCATACACACTTATTGTTTGAATTAAAACCAACCAGATCTGAAAAAAGTGATCCAATCTATTCTCACTGGATGAATCAGATCCACTGCAATTTTTTCGCTGGCCTTGAACAAAGGCAAGAAACACAAAAAGAAACCAAAAAATTCCAAGAAAACAAAAGGAAAGGAGATCGAGAAATCAAGATCGATTCCAAAACACACAGGTATAACATGATTGATAGCACGAATAAGGTCAGACAAGGTTGTAAAGTAAAAACAACTGAAATTGAGAAGTAATGTTCAAAAACAACAAAGCAAAGTAAAGTTGGAACAGAAATAATGTAAAATTATGCACAAAACGAAAATTGAGACAAAAAACATATTGAAGAATGCTAGTGATCGTTGCACTAGTCTTACAAGAATGAAATTGATGGTTGCTGATGATCTTGCATCAATCTTACGATTGAAATAAATTGAAGATTGTTGATGATCTTGCATCAGTCTTACAGAATTGAAAGAAAATTGAAGGTTGCTAGTGATCTTGCACCAGTCTTCCAAATTGAAAAACGAAAAAGAAATGTAAATCTGACGATAATTAAAAAATAAAAGTAGAACATCAAACGAAAATCGTACCAGAAACAGATGTGAGAAGACACAACGGAACTGAGACGGAATTATTGCTGCAGCGGAACTTGTTGAAGATGAAGATTAAAACAGTGATGATGGTGGTGGTGGTGAAGATGAAGAATAAATAGGTCATAGAATCCTACCCCTGAGAATTTTAATTATCTGGTATGATACCATAGTAGAACAACCTGATATTTACATTGAGACATTGGGTGAGTTATATACTCGACTCAAACCCACTATTCTCTTACAGGATTTCATTCACTTTCTTACAGCTCATATACTCAACGCTCAATACACATGCTCATGGCACATACTCAGCACACTCACAAACCTTACTCTGTTATCATCTTTGTCTTCAACCACCTTTCTTCAATTTTCATCACTTTATTTTGATTTTTATCGACAAAAAACCTCATTCAAATACTTTCTCTTCAACTCATCAGAAACCAACTACTACCACCATGGAAAAACCATCCAAATTGGGTGACAAAGAACTGCAAATTTAAAATCAAGACATTATGGGCTGGTAAAACAAAACCCTCTTACAAAATCTCTTACCCTCAATAGGATCAATTTGGTATAAAAAGATTTAGGAGACTTTTAGAAGACGACGAAGAAGAGTGGTTTGTTGGATGGTATCATTTTGATCGGAGTGGTGTGTATCCGGCATAAGTATTTATGCACCTGAAGAGTCGTGTTGGTAAAGCCTAAAATCGTGTACAGGAAGCCTATCTTCTCATATATTCTAAAACAGTCATTTGGATCAACCTTTTTATATATTTCGTTAAGCTAACAATATGTTACGTAAAGGGAAGGATTTGATGACAAATTGTGCGAATAGTATGAGTAAATATTCACTTTATCTCATCCAAAAAAAAAAAAAGTCAAGCAAGGGGTTTCATCCACATTTAAGAATCTTAGAAAAAAAAATTAAACGTTATTCGCGTATATAGTTTCCAGATTTGGAGAATCAAGTTTCCGATAAGTAATCATCATTAACACATGTTAACCTATATTACCAAACAAAAAAAGAAATCTGATGTTTCGTGATGATTTTGGGAGTCCAAATATGTTCACACTCCTTTAACGAGTGTATATTTCACATATTTTTCTGATTGGTTGATTATTTAACTGATGGCCCTGTTACCATCCATGTTTAGAATCATGACCCTCGTTACATAACTCCCTAAATTAAATCAAGGGTAAAGATTGAAATGTGAAATATACACTAGTTAAGGAGTGTGCACGAATTCGCATTATGATTTTGGTATGTAGTTGGTATTCCTAGCACGGATGCCTTAAAAAGAATCCTCACTAACAAATCCTTGACTGTCCAAAAAATAGTTAGTAAGGGATGTGTTCTTTGGAGAATTCGTATAAGGATCACAACTTTTAGCTTTGGCTGAGTTGGCAAAATACATAGGGATGAGATGGAACGTTAATGCAGACATGGCTTCATCAAAATCAAGAATGATTATAGCGTCAACATGTGGTGACTTTGGGTCCCTAGTTATAAATAAAGATAATAATTATGAGGATATAATGATAATTTGGTTGCGGACCATCGAAATTCATTTTTCTAGTTTTAAGATGGGTGATGATAGAGCATTTACCGAGGACGCGAAAAATGATGTACTCTCGCCAACTAATGGGATGAACAGGAGCCAGAGGTTTGGGGAAGTTGCAAGGCATCAATCTAGAGATTCACTAACTAGCTGCTCAGGAAGCTTTCAAATGGGCAATTGAACTAGGGAGAAAAATGGAGATTGAATGAGATTCCTACAATCTAATAAAGCTAACCATAAGAATTCATGCTGAGCAGATAGATAGAAGATTCAAGATTAAAAAAGATCAAATTGGGTTTTTTGAAATTGCAACTTGGAGCACTATATCTTCCGGACAAAACAATTTAGCTATAAATCTAGCAAATTTTAATTCCGGTTGTAACCTTAATAAACGATGAGTGTCATGTAATCCCTAATTTATCACTGACGAAGACAATATCGCGAATATCACTGTAGTAATTGCAGGGTAATTTTCTCTGCCTTTCATTTCTTATATGAAAAAAAAAGAACTAACCTACTGATGGCCCCACCACCCACTTGATAAACATGTGGCAGTTGTTTGGACGGTGGGTCCCATCATTACGCGTAAATAACTCACTTAATTTGCCTGTCTTAATTAGTTGAACATGGTTTTTGTTGTAGAACTCACAGTTTTAATAACTCTTGCCTCTTCTTTTTTTTCATTCCTTACCGCCATCAAGATTCGTTTCTCTCTCCTGAAAAAATCTCAGTTTCTTCTCCACATATTTCTTTTTTTCTTTCAATTCCAATATTTCTTCATCTGAGAAGGAAATATGAATAAAATAAACAGGACTCCATTTGCTAATTGCACAAATACCTATTCATCATGTTATCCACCTGCGAAGAATCCAGCATCAAAAAACTAGAAAGGAGAAAAGAGAATTTAAGAGATCTATAGGAAACAAACGAAGTGAGAAGAAATTCTATCTCGTCCTGATACATATGTTGGTTCGATTGAGAAACACACACAGAATTTGTGGGTGTATGAAGGAGGGGAGATGGTTTATAGACCGGTGAGTTATGTTCCGGGATTGTATAAGATTTTTGATGAGATCTTAGTGAACGCTGCTGATAATAAACAAAGAGATCCGAAAATGGCTTGGGTGAAAGTTGATATTGATGTTGAAGGTAATACGATTAGTGTGTATAATGATGGTGATGGTGTACTTCCTATTGAGATTCATCAGGAGGAAGGTGTTTATGTGCCGGAGATGATATTTGGTTATTTGTTGACTAGTAGTAATTATGATGATGCGGAGAAGAAGACTAATGGTGGAAGGAATGTTTATGGAGACAAGTTGTCTAATACTTTCTCGACCGAGTTTACAAATGAGATCGCCGAGGGCAAGAGGGAGAAGCAGTACAAACAAGTGATTTGTTAATTTTGTCGATCTGTTTTGATTTTTGATTGAATTCTTCAATATAATTTACATGATAGCTCTGTGCTTTATATACAAATATCCTAGAGTTCTTAACTTGTAATACAAGTGTTTCCTAGTTTACATAGTTTCCTCGAATATAATAAATTCTATGTATAGCAAACTTAGAGTTTGTATGTTACTGCTAGCTGGAACATTACAGTATCTAAATACCCTCCCACAAGCATAACAGGTCATCAAGAACCATTAGCTTGGATCTCAATAAAGAAAAATGATCTTTGGGAAGTGCCTTTATAAATATATCCGCTATATGATCTTTAGAGGAAATGAATCGAACATCAAGCTGTTTAGAAGCAACTTGATCATGGACGAAGTGATAATCAATCTCTATATGCTTCGTTTGTGCTTGAAAACTGGATTAACAGTAAGATATGTTGCACCTATATTGTCACACCTTTGAACAGGTGGAGATGCAGTAAAGATTTGAAGTTCTGAAAGAAGAGAACGAATCCACATAATTTCAGTTGTAGCAATTGCAAGTCCCCGATACTCAGCTTCATTACTAGAATGAGACACTGTTTTTTGTTTACGAGCACTCTAAGAAATAATAGTACCACCTAAATAAATGCAATATCCACTGGTAGAACGATGATCATCTAGGGAACCTGCCCAGTCGGAGTCAGTGTAAGCTGTGAATGACAACTGCAAGTTATCTGCTGGCTTTGGAAAAATTCCATATGAAAATGTGTTTCAGCAGAATAAGCACGAGGAGAAGGTGATTGTTGTGGCTGAGCACGTCGAGGAGGTTATGGTTTAAAGTTACGATCCAAGCGTTTCCACTACATATGAGAAAGATGGCCAGCTTTGTCACATAATTGGAAAACATTTCTTTGTAGAGTACCAGCATTCAAGGTGATAGTATTAGACCTTGGTAAAAGTCCATTATTCTGAGAAGAAGGAGTCCAAGATGAAGTAATAGCGACAAGTTGAGAATTCAGCAACTTTGTTTGTTGTTCATCACGTAATTCGAAGGTGAGAAGATATGTGATGAAATCTTCAAGTTTCATAGTACCTTAGAGGTGGTGAGAGAAGTAACTATAGCATTATAAGAGGAGTCCAATCTAGAGAGAATACAGTGACATAATTCGGTGTTAGTCACAGTAGTATCAGCGGCAGCAAGACTGTCAACAAGATCACGAGCACGATCAGTATAAGGTCTCCTAGAAAGAGGCATTTTCTTCAGTGCACAAAGTTCACATTGAAGATGATGAATGTGTGCATCAGATTTGGAAGCAAACAGGGATTCCAGGGAGGACCAAACTTCACGGGATGTGGTAAGACGATGAACTTTCTGTAGTACAGCAGGAGTCAAAGAGGTGAAGATCCAGTCTAGAAGAATACGATCTTGTTTCATCCAAGGAGCATATTCAGGGTTATGATTTTGGGTGTTTTCAAGAGTTGTAGGGGGACAAAGTTTGTCACCGTTAACATAGCCATCAAGTTCATATATCCTTGCAAATAGGGTAAACATTGAGCACGCCAAAGGGAATAATTTGTTTCATCAAGCTGGACAGTGATGATGTGATGAGGTTGAGAGAAAACAGATGAAGCCATCATATATTGAGAAGAACCAATAATTGTAGAAATCGTGGTAATTGGAAAAAATGCTGAAGACATGGAGAATTGGACAAGGATGATACCAAGTCGAGAATAGGCATTGGTTAGGTTTAGAATACAAAGAGAAGAATAAAGAGAAGAGGAATAGCTTTGAACGAATAATCTTCTGATTGAATTCTTCAATACAATTTACATGATAGCTCTATGTTTTATATACAAAGATCCTTGAGTTCTTAACTTGTAATACAAGTGTTTCCTAGTTTACATAGTTTCCTGGAATACAACAAATTTTATGTATAACAAACTTAGAGTTTGTACGTTACTGCTAGTTGGAACATTACGATATCTAAATACCCTCCCACAAGCGTAACAGGTCATCAAGAACCATTAGCTTGGATCTCAATAAAGAAAAATAATCTTTGGGAAGTGCCTTTATAAATATATCCGCTATCTGATCTTTAGAGGAAATGAATCGAACATCAAGCTGTTTAGAAGCAACTTGATCATGGACGAAGTGATAATCAATATCTGTATGCTTCGTTTGTGCATGAAAACTGGATTAATAGTAAGATAGGTTGCACCTATATTGTCACACCTTAGAACAGGTGGAGATGCAGTAAAGATTTGAAGTTCTGAAAGAAGAGAACGAATCCACATAATTTCAGTTGTAGCAGTTGCAAGTCCCCGATACTCAGCTTCATTGCTAGAATGAGACACTGTTTTTTGTTTACGAGAACTCCAAGAAATAATAGTACCACCTAAATAAATGCAATAGCCACTGGTAGAACGATGATCATCTAGGGAACATGCCCAGTCGGAGTCAGTGTAAGTTGTGAATGACAACTGCAAGTTATCTGCTGGATTGAGACAAATTCAATATGAAAATGTGTTTCAGTAGAATAAGCACGAGGAGCAGGTGATTGTTGTGGCTGAGCACGTTGAGGAGGTTGTGGTTTAAAGTTACGATCCAACCGTTTCCACTACATAGGAGAAAGATGGCCCGCTTTGTCACATAATTGGAAAACATTTCTTTGCAGAGTACCAGCATTGAAGGTGATATTATTAAACCTTGGTAAAAGTCCATTATTCTGAGAAGAAGGAGTCCGAGAAGAAGTAATAGCGACAAGTTGAGAATTCATCAACTTTGTTTGTTGTTCAACACGCAATTTGAAGGTGAGAAGATATGTGATGAAATCTTCAAGTTTCATAGTACCCATGGAGGTGGTGAGAGAAGTAACTATAGCATCATAAGAGGAGTCCAATCTAGTGAGAATACAATGGCGTAATTCGGTATAAGTCACAGTAGTATCAGCGGCAGCAAGACTGTCAACAAGATCACGAGCACGATCAGTATAAGGTCTCCTAGAAAGAGACATTTTCTTCAGTGCACAAAGTTCACATTGAAGATGATGAATGTGTGCATCAGATTTGGAAGCAAACAGGGATTCCAGGGAGGTCCAAACTTCACGGGATGTGGTAAGACGATGAACTTTATGTAGTACAGCAGGAGTCAAAGAGGTGAAGATCCAGTCTAGAAGAATACGATCTTGTTTTATCCAAGGAGCATATTCAGGGTTATGATTTTGGGTGTTTTCAAGAGTTGTAGGGGGACAAAGTTTGTCACCGTTAACATAGCCATCAAGTTCATATATCCTTGCAAATAGGGTAAACATTGAGCGCGCCAAAGGGAATAATTTGTTTCATCAAGCTTGACAGTGATGATGTGATGAGGTTGAGAGAAAATAGATGAATCCATCATATATTGAGAAGAACCAATAATTGTAGAAATCGTGGTAATTGGAAAAAATGCGGAAGACATGGAGAATTGGACAAGGATGATACCAAGTCGAGAATAGGCATTGGTTAGGTTTAGAATACAAAGAGAAGAATAAAGAGAAGAGGAATAGCTTTGAACGAATAATCTTCTGATTGAATTCTTCAATACAATTTACATGATAGCTCTCTGTTTTATATACAAAGATCCTAGAGTTCTTAACTTGTAATACAAGTGTTTCCTAATTTACATAGTTTCCTGGAATACAACAAATTCTATGTATAGCAAACTTAGAGTTTGTACGTAACTGCTAGCTTAAACTTAGAGGTTAGATCAAATTCCGAAAATGCTAAAAATCCCCCACTTTTATATCCAAAAAATTTACACCCCTATGTGTGTGGTAGGGTGAGGATGAAATCTACGGTGGATAAAAATGACAGATAGGGGTGTAAAATTGTGGTGTATAAAAGCGGGGATAAACAGCAGCTTGGATCAAATTCGGACTCGTTCTGAGTCCTGACACAGTCGTTGCACCCCTATAATCCAAGCAGTCTCGTAGAAGGCGTAGCTGCTAGAAAATCAAATGTGGTACCCAATCAGACTCGCCCTATGCTAATGAAATGTTCGATTTAATGGTGTGGTGAGCACTAACAAGTTCGCGGGCAAATTACGCATGACTGCCAGATGGCTGAATAAGGCAAACCCCAGGCGTACAGATTTTTCATATACACCCCACCTTTAACTGATGGGTGCGCAATACGGCTCATCTCTCCGTCTCCAAAAAAATCATAAATAATTCACACCTAACAATCACCAAGTTGCACTGACCTAAAAAGACAATTCTAACCCTTGTTTATATAATCCGGATCTTATTCGCTTTACTCTTCTTTCATTTCTAATTTCCCTCGCCTTCTTCTACTCTATTCCACTCACAACCTCATTTTCCTCTACTTTTGGGTTTTTATCTTGTTTCTGTGTAAAAAATTTTAGATCTGAAGATGAATCTCACTGAAAGAAGTCCTTTGAAAACAACAACGAACACTTACAGGAATCATCTTCAAACAAGTAAACAAATTCAAATTCAGAATACAGAGCTAGATCCGAATGAAGGAGCAACAATTAAGGAGAATTGTCCGAACAAAACACAGCTAGAGCACATTCTCTTGCGTCCTGATACATATGTTGGTTCGATTGAGAAACACACACAGAATTTGTGGTTGTATGAAGGCGGTGAGATGGTTTACAGATCAGTGAGTTATGTTCCGGGATTGTATAAAATTTTTGATGAGATCTTAGTGAACGCTGCTGATAATAAACAAAGAGATCCGAAAATGGCTTTGGTGAGAGTTGATATTGATGTTGAAGGTAATACGATTAGTGTGTATAATGATGGTGATGGTGTTCCTGTTGAGATTCATCAGGAGGAAGGTGTTTATGTGCCGGAGTTGATATTTGGTCATTTGTTGACTAGTAGTAATTATGATGATGCGGAGAAGAAGACTACTGGTGGAAGGAATGGTTATGGAGCGAAACTGGCTAATATTTTCTCGACGGAGTTTACAATTGAGACCGCTGATGGAAAGAGGAAGAAGCAGTATAAACAGGTGATTTGTTAATTTTGTCGATCTGTTTTGATTTTTGTTGGAATTTGATTTTTTAGTGTTCAGTGATAATTAGATTGAAATTGGATTTACTGGTTTATCTTGCTGTTGCTGTTTGATTTTAGGTTTAATTTTGTTGGAATTTGACTCAGGGATTCATATGTTGGTAGGATTTAGGGTTAATTGATGTGAAGCTGGATTTATTGGGATGATTTTGTTGTTGGATTTAGGATTGATTTTGTTGATTGTTGTAGTTATCCGTGGTTAATTGCTCTGAAATTGGATTTCCTGGTTTACATGTTGAATTTACTTTGAAATTTGGCTTTACTTGTTAATTTTGTTGAAACATTGTTCCTCTCAGTATCTTAGTTAGGTGATGTGGTTTGTTGTTTATGATTTTAGGGGATACTTTTCAGTTCTTATGATTCATTGCTTGAAAATTTGTGTATAATCAATTGTCTTGAGAGTTCATTTGGGAAATAGTACTAGTTTTGGGAACACATGTAGTTTATGAGATTCTAGTAAACTGTTAGCATTAGTTCAGCTTCTACATAATTGTCTTTCAGGGCAATGATGTTTTGTGTGCTAATTTTCATTTGATTTACCCATTTGATGTAGGTGTTTTCTAACAACATGGGAAAAAAGTCTGAACCTGAAATTACCAAGTGCAAGGCCAGTGAAAACTGGACTAAAGTAACATTCAAGCCTGATTTAGCTAAATTCAACATGACACATCTCGAAGCTGATGTAGTTGCATTGATGAAGAAGAGAGTGATTGACGTAGCAGGTTGTCTAGGCAAGACTGTGAAAGTTGAATTAAATGGAGATGAGATTCCTATAAAGTCATTCAGTGATTATATTGGCCTCTA
Organism: Papaver bracteatum; assembly: GCA_023529315.1. Classification (NCBI taxonomy): domain Eukaryota; kingdom Viridiplantae; phylum Streptophyta; class Magnoliopsida; order Ranunculales; family Papaveraceae; genus Papaver; species Papaver bracteatum. The sequence continues at coordinate 127,393 of JAJJWX010001987.1, forward strand.
TATCCAATCTGCAGCCAAGAATAAACCAACTACACCTCCAAAGTTTGTCACTGAATCTGATTTTTAATATCTGCCTAACACATGTAGTCCTTTATTAATCTACTCACTGGTTTGTATTTGTTTTGCTTGAACAGGTTAACAGAAAAGGTTAATGACAGATGGGAAATCTGCATCAGTCTAACTGAAGGACAGTTTCAGCCACCAATTCTTAAGAGATGTTGAAATTTCTAATATCTGTCTGAAATAATTAACAGGTCAGTTTCGTTAACGGAATTGCCACTATTAGGGGTGGAACCCATGTTGAACATGTCACGAACCAGGTGTCTACCTACATCATGAATCTTGTAAACAAGAAAAACAAGAATGCTAATCTGAAAGCCCATACTGTGAAGAACCACTTGTGGATATTTGTCAATGCTCTCATTGACAACCCAGCCTTCGATTCTCAGACGAAAGAAACCTTGACAACTCGTCCTGCAAGGTTTGGAACGAAATGTCAACTTTCACAGGACTTACTGAAAAGAGGTTAGTGCTTGTGGTTGATTAGTTCTAGTGGTGTATAGATATTTTGTTACAGTAGCTGCTGGGATGTTTTCATATACTTCACTTGGTTCAATTCTGCCTTCATGTTTCAGTGGCGAAGTCTGGAGTTGTAGAAAGTCTTCTCTCTTTGTTGAACAAAGATCTGAAGAAAACTGATGGATCAAAAAAGGAAAGGATACATATTCCTAAGCTTGACGATGCTGACGGGGCAGGAACAAAGGCCTCCTCTCATAGATGCACGTTAATTTTTACAGAAGGAGATTCAGCAAAGGCTCTTGCTGTAAGTGTAAAAGGAAACTATCCATTTAATGTGACAATCACTTAAAAGTCTATTATTGTAAATAAGAATCTGAGACCAAGGTGTATGCAGATGGCTGGGATTTCTACTTTGGGGGGTACGAAGGAGTTTGGAGTTTTCCCGGTGAGAGGTAAACCTCTCAATGTGAAGAAAGCAAGGCTAGAAAAGATTAAAGAAAACAAGGAGCTCAATGATATTAGCAAAATTCTTGGACTTAAAAAAGGGGAATGTTATAAAAACGTGAAGAAGTTGAGATATGGCCATCTCATGATGATGATGGACCAGGTATCATCTTTTTTTTTTTCTTTCAATTCTTGTGTAAAGGAATACTTTTAATTTTCAAGTAACATCCTACTGCTTGTGTCTAACTGTTCTTTCTTTGGCAGGACCATGATGGTTCTCACATTAAGGGTTTACTAATCAACTTCATTCATTCTTACTGGCCCTCACTGCTGAAAATTCCGTCCTTTGTTCAAGAATTTATTACTCCGATTGTCAAGGTATATCTGATGGTGATAACTGCTCTTGGTTTTCAAGTACTTCTTCGATCAAATTTGATGCAAATATTGACAGATGATAACTATGTCCTAACTAGTTTCAGTTTTTGAACATCTTATTCAGGCTACCAATAAAAAGGATAAGAGTGTCGTCCTGTCCTTCTACTCAATGCCTGAATACGAGACATGGTTGGAAAGCCAGGGAGGGAGTTCAAAAGTCTGGGATGTCAAATACTATAAGGTTTCGTTGTTCTACTCCTAGAGTAATTCATAACTTGCACTAGCTTTATATTGGTGAGTCATGGTTGGGCTTGGATCATTGCATGACTCTTCTGCTTATTGTTTACAGGGGTTGGGAACCAGTACGTCCAAGGAAGGGAAGCAGTACTTTTTGGACCTAGGGAAGCATAAAAAAGATTTTGTGTGGGTGGACCGACATGACGGGGAGGCAATTCAACTGGCGTTTGGCAAAGATAAGATTGAGGAAAGAAAGAATTGGATCAAAGAATATGAGGTGAATACATCAGTTGAACTCATGTGTAAACAATAAAAGAGCTCACAGAGAGCTGCTTTTGCAATTTCGGTTATTATAAAGTTTATTTCCATTTTGATTTGATAAAAGAGTTTACTTTGTGATTTGTTTGCAGGATGGAACTTTCCTTGATCAGAAAGAGAAGTTTATTACGTATAGTGATTTCGTCAACAAGGAGCTTATTCAGTTTTCAATAGCTGATCTGCAGCGTTCTATCCCTGCTATGGTTGATGGTCTGAAACCAGGCCAAAGGAAGATTCTTTTCTGTTGCTTCAAGCGTAATAATTTTACAAAAGAAGCAAAGGTTGCCCAGTTTGCTGGGTACGTGTCAGAGCACTCGGCTTACCATCATGGTGAAGCGTGTCTTTCAGACACTATAATTAGAATGGCACAGGATTTTGTTGGAAGCAACAATATTAACCTTTTGCAACCTAATGGCCAGTTTGGGACCCGGCACCAGGTGAATTAGCACACACTACTCTGTTACAATAAAAAAAAAATTAGGCAGTTCTCCCACTCCTCTTTTACTGAGCTCTTACTGATGTTATGTCTTCTCAGGGGGGCAAAGACCATGCTTGTGCTAGGTATGTTTATACCTGTCTTTCTCCAATCACACGATTCCTATTTCCCAAGGAAGATGATATTCTTCTAGACTACTTGAACGAAGATGGTCAGTCCATTGAACCCTCGTGGTAAGCTTTATGACTTTATCATGTTTCGAGTTTTGGATGTTAGTGGGTCCTCAGCTTATAAGTAACATATATATTTTTTTGCCTTTCAGGTATGTGCCTATTATACCTACTGTGTTGGTTAATGGAAGTGAAGGCATTGGTACTGGATGGAGCACTTTCATCCCCAATTATAATCCACGTGACATTGTTGCGAATGTAAAGAGATTAATCAATGGTGAACTAATGGTGCCCATGGATCCATGGTATAAAGGGTTTAAAGGAACGATTGAGAAAACAGCATCAAAGGAGGGTGGCTACACTGTTACTGGAGTCATTGAGGAAATAGATGAGACAACACTCAGGGTCTCTGAGCTTCCTGTTCGGAGATGGACTCAGGACTACAAAGAGTTCCTTGAATCAATGTTGACAGGAAATGATAAAGTCAAGGAGCCTTTCATCAAGGTATGTTAGTTTCTTCTTTGACATCAACCATATGTAGAACTTTGTTTGCAACTTTTTGAGAGTCTTTTCAATGTTTTTTACTTGATACAGGATTATAGGAAACAACTTTTTGAGAGTCTTATCGATGTTTTTTACTTGATACAGGATTATAGGGAGCACAATGATGACACAACTGTACATTTTGAAGTTGTACTGTCTGAGGAGAATATGATGATAGCCAAACAAGAAGAGATTTCGAAGAAATTTAAGCTCTCAAACAGTCTTAACACTAACAACATGCATCTTTTCGGTCCAGATGGACTACTTAAGAAATATGACAACCCAGAACAAAGTATGTTTTTGAATCTTTAATAGCTTTTACCTACCCTTCCCGGTACTGATTTGGTTTCATAAATATGAGCAGATTTATGATTCTAACCATCTTTTGCTCTTTTAATTTGTAGTCATTGAGGATTTCTATGGAATAAGGCTGGAATGGTACAAAAAGAGAAAGGTGAACTCCTATTTAACACCTTCTTTTTCTCATTCCGATTATTCATGGTTGCTTTTGTATAAGGTTTATGTTTATTCTGAATTGAATGTTATTGCAGAGAGTACTACTGGAGAATCTTGAATACTATTTGAACCAACTGAACAACAAAGTCATCTTCATCCTTGAAGTAGTGAAAGGAGAGATTATAGTGATCAACAGGGACAAATTGGAGTTGTACCATGAATTGCAACAGAAAGGATTTGATCTTATTCCCCCAAAGGCCAAAAATGGTGCTGCTGCTTCAAAACCTGAAGATGCAGAAGAGAATGAAAATGACAACTCCGAGTTACCTAGCGATGAAGGAGAACTGGCTCGTGGTTATGCATATCTACTCAAAATGGCTATTGATAGTCTGACACTTCAGATGGTTCAGGAACTTTATAAAGAAAAAGAAAAGCTTGATGGTGAAGTGGCAGAACTGAAAAATGCAACGGAGAAATCATTGTGGCTTAAGGATTTAGAAGCATTAGAGATAAAACTCAATGTATGACTTTAATCTTAGCCCTTGTCTTTGTCTTAGGAACCTGTTATTTGACTAATCATGGTTCGGTTATCTGATTTCTAGCTATCTTTCTATAAATTTGTAGGAACAAGATGCGATCGACCTAAAAGCAGAGGAGGAGAGAAAATTGATGAAAGATGCTGGTCTGAACGCTGGAAAACAGGCACCCAAGAATCCCAGGAAATATAGAAACGAGGCCAGCACCTCAGCCTCTCCTGCAGCACCACCTACTTCTTCCATGGAGATAGGTATTCTATTGATTCTTGCACTGATTTCACAATTTTGTTTCATACACTGGCTTTTCATTTATGCTCATTATGTACAGACCCTTACATAGGACAGTTTTTCTTATGCAGGTGATGTATCTGAGGTGCCGAAACCAAAGGGTAGAGGCGCTCCCAAGAAAACTCCTGCAAAGGTATATTTTTGTCCAAATCCCGTCTGAATGCTCCATATACTTTCAATCTACCATTTCATTTGTAAACTAACCTTTGTTTTGGTTTTTTCTTTTTGATCCAGGCCACGCCTGTTTCGATCGACACTGGTCAGGCCAAAGGTAATGTAGTTACAGCCTTAGATTGTATGTCACCAGACTCACCACCATTTGATTCCCTTACTTCTTTTCATCTGTTTTATTTTCCTATTTTGTGGTTTTGCAAAATGATACCTGCAGGGCGGAAGAAGGCAGCAGCAAAGCCTGCGCGGTGGAGGTTATAAGTAGAGCAGCCTCTACCCTTTTACTATCTAATGTTTGTCAAAATATAACTTTTGATTTCGGAGCAAAGAAACAGCTCAAGTTAAAAATGAAAAAAGGAAAAAGTTATTTGTTGACAGTTGGATTTGAACCCACGACCTTTCGGACAAGGGACCAACTCAGCCATATTAATGTTTTTGTCCAACTTGCCTCTAGTATAATCCAGAGACGGACGACAATATGATGACATGAGTGAAAAGATATCAAGACCACCACGTTTGATTTCAAAAGATGCGAATTTGTGGACATTGCTCAAATGAAGCATTACATCAAACGACAATCTTATTCCTCACAAGGTGGCTTCGTATGAAGCTTATCAGTTAGACGCTGCAGCTGTCATGAAACAAAAATGTCCCAAAAAAAGAATCAAACAAAAACGGCAATACATTTTTTTTTTTATAGAAGGTTGAGATTGGTTGAGCGGAACCATTCAGCGCAACGAGCGGAATGGTTCAGCGCTGGGCTGACGTGGACTGCTAATATAGCTGTTAGATTAGAACTCCCATAAGACTTAAGAGGTATTCCTGACTGATAATCTAGGTAGACTAGCACTCCATAAGACTTAGTCTTAAGACAAAGGCAATGGGTTCGACGTTGCAGTTAGGAAATCAAAGTAAAATTCTAATTTTAAGCATAATTCTATTTCTTCTTCCTCCTTGTTTCATAACAACTACTGCTCCCAATCCGATTTTCCTAGAAAAACCATTCAATAATGAAAGAACCCCAAATTTTATTTTTTCTACAGAGACTCAATCAACATCAGGATAATTTATAGAAGGTAAATCAAATTTATCAGAGACCCTAGATTCTAGAGCAACAGAACCAGCAAAAACAGTAAAGGAAAGGATTAATTGAAGAAGATTAATAGAAGAAATAGAAGAGGCGGAGAAAGAGAAGGTATGCCAAAAGTTAAGCCTTGATTAAAATTGGTTTTAAGAAAGGTAATGGTGATGTAGTAATGTTGATTTCGATCTACGGTCTCCATCCACATTTCTTGCCGATAACATGTTTGTATAAAAGTTCCAACTGAAACTTTCTTCTCCGCCGATTTGTTTCTGTTCGCCTGGTGATGATATCGTTAGAGCTTGAAGAATTAAAAGGGGTTTTAGATTCTTGGAAGGACACCAAGTTTTGTATTTTCAAATTCAAGCTTTAAGAAGTTTGTGGGATGATTCACGCACCCATTGTTGGATAGTGGATTTCAATTGAGCAAGAAAATAAACAACTCAGTAGGAGATTGGACGTAGACAGTGGCTTTTGTTAAGGGTAAATTCGTAAGATAAAATAATACTATAACTATAATAAGTACAAATTAGAAAACACAAAATAAAATTTAGTAAGTGTTGACTTAGACGGTCACCGGTAGGTCCGGTTACCAACCCTTAATTTTTTAAATATTGGGTACCAAAGGTAGGTGTTGGACATTTGATGGGTACCAACCGTTAAATAACCCTAAATTTAATTTTCGAATGTATATTGGCCCCAAAATGAGATTTCGCCAAAATTCTTAAATTTTCGAACTTTGGTACTACCATAATTGGTAGTAAAGTGTGTTACTTTAACCTCCGAATATATACTCAATTTTTGAATTTTAGTACCACCATAATCGGTAGTAAATTTAACTTCCGAATGTATATTGTCCCCAAAATGTGATTTTGCCAAAATCCTAATATTTTTGAACTTTGGTACTACCATAATCGGTAGTAAAGCGTGTTACTTTAACCTCCGAATATACTCAATTTTCGAATTTTAGTACTACCATAATCGGTAGTAAATTGTGTTAATAAGTGATGCTTATTATCTACCAATTGTGTTCATGGCCCCAAATTCAAAATTTCAAAACTTATTAAAATTTCGAAATTTTCGACTTTCACAATCGGTAGTTAATGGTGTTCATTATCTACCGATTGTGCTTAACTTTTAGTACAGACAAATTGAATTTTTTGAATCAAGAATAATCGGTAGATAACGATCAATTTACCTACCGATTATGGTTGATATTCTTAAAAAATGAAGAATATCAACCATAATCGGTAGGTAAAGTATATTATTATCTACTGATTATGTTTTTGATACTGTAAATCCAAGAACATCAACCATAATCGGTAGGTAAAATAGATTGTTATCTACCGATTATGTTTCTGCTAGTGTAAATCCAAGAAAATTTTCGGATCAAATTTTTGATTTCAAGTAATCAAATCCTAATTTTGAATCACAAGTATTATTATCTATTCGTTTTGTTTGCTTAATTTTTTTTTAAGGTTAATGAATTTTGGGTTTTAATTTTAAACAATCAATCATAACATTTGTTTGATCGATGATCTTTGTTTTCAATCAAAACTAAAATGATGATTTTTTTTCTTCAATGGGTAGAAAAGAGAAGAAGAGGAGGAATATATGATTATAAAAATAAAGAATATATATTTAGATTTAGTATAAAGGTGAAGGACAATATAGAATATTTTCTATTTTTCAGACACCCCTTAACCCCCTTCAATGGATGGGAATAAAAAGGCGACCCCTAATTCCTTTTGAGTGACCCCTAAAAATGCTAGGATATTTAGGCCTCAAAAATAGAAAACCCCATTTTCTCTAACTAAATCTATAGTAAGGATGGTCTTCAACTTCATTACTACGTAGAAAAGATGGCCTACTTGTAAACAACATTACTTCGCCCCTTTCTAGGGCTGGTAACGGATAAATATCCGCTGTACATTGGCAATACCGATAAGGTTAAGGTTAAGGGTTATCGGATATCCGGTATCCGATAATATCCGGCGGAATCCAAAAATCCCAATTCGATTCCGTTAGGTTAAGTTATCGGATATCGGATTTTTTTCCGATAAAATCCGGTAACTGGGAGAAAAAACTAAAAACATAAAAAAAAAAAAAAAAAAAAAAAATTGGGTTCCGGTCGAATTCAGCAGAGTATCCTTTGTTTCTGGTAGTTTCTCAGGCCGATTCCAGACCACTTTCTTCTTCCCTGTATCATTTCTAACATACATCTAATTGAAAATTCAACAATATCATTCCATCATTCCATCATTCCCTGTAACAGCAACCGCATCACCACCTTCAAAAACTCATAATCATTCATGTTCCATACCCTGTATTACCAACTCCACTGACCCATCTGAATCTTTATCGAACCAGTAACAACAAATCCCAAATCCTCATCAAATTCAGCCTTCACTTATCTCTATCAAATCAAGCCCCACATCCTGTTTTATTTGTAACTTGAATTTACAAGAGCGCTAAATATTGTAAAAAAAAACAACCCAAAGAGTTAAAAAAGAAAAAATAACCTATGAAAAATCAGCAATTATAATCATCATAATGGACAATAGCAGTTGCAGTAGTAGCAGTAGTAGTAATGCATTTTGCTTCTGGACGATTCTCACCAGCTGCATACGAATATATGACACAGATTGGATTCGCGTTCAATAATGGCGTCGACATCATCACTTGAGAAGAAGATGAAGAAGCTCCATTTATCACCAATTCCTCGATTCTTTTAGCCTTCACTTATCTCTTTCCACTTGAAACTTCACTTTCAAATTCAGCCTTCACTTATCTCTTTCCACTTCAAACTTCACTTATCACTTATCTCTATCAAATCCCCAATTGAATTTTCTATGGAGCGACAAACTGTAACTCAAAACTCAATCTAGTTCAATCCCATCATCCACAGCAACACGAATTGTACATCTTAATTATTAGTAATTAGAATTTCACCATCTTAGACTCACAATTTCTCAATTTCAATTTGTTGGACGGTGGATAGTTTATAGGACACGGTATTTGGGAGGAGTTCAAATCCATGTGAAACTCCCAAACCGTGTGTAGAAGCTAGGTCCGTGGAGGTGATTTTGGGTAAACTAAATTCAGCCGTGGGATAAGAGTTTGATAACTCTTAATTGGCTTCTTAATCCTAAAGTTTAGGGACTTATTAGCTAAGCTATGAAACCCTAACCCTACCTATGTATATATAAATAGCCTAGTAGAGAACCTAGAAAAAACACACCAAAATTTCTTCTTTCTCTCTTAGGGTTTATATGTATTCTCCCTTGAGATAATATATAAAGCTCTTGTTTTCCCGAGGATTCAACCTCGTTAAAATTCTCGTCTCTTTTCTTTTCTAGTTTGTGTTCTTGTCAATATTTGGAGTACCGTTTGTAGCTGTGCAAATCGCTTACGCAGTGTTTTAGCGCAACAATTGGAATCAAGAGCTCCGGTTAGGTTCTTGGAATTTCGGGTATTCATAATATTGAAGCCGGGGTATTTTTTATGAAGTTGTTTGAGGTAATTTTAATCTCAAAGTTTAGTTGTTTTTTTATCTATATTTCGTTGGTTGTGAACAATGGTTGACGGGGAAAAACCAGTTGATCCGAAAGATCAGTTAGGGGAATATCCGGAGTCCACAAGTAAAGATAAAGAAACAAAAGAAGAAATAATGAATTCTCATAGATCACAACTGAAGGTTGAAAAGTACACCGGAACCAATAGCTTTGGTTTATGGAGAACAGACGTAATGGATGCTCTTGTTCATCTTGACCTAGAAGAAGCTCTAGAAGGTTAGCCAGTGGAGATGTCTGAAAAGCAGTGGAACAAGATGAATAAATTATATCTTGGTTCGATTCGAGGGTGTTTAGCAACAGCAGTAAGAGTTAATTATCAGCACGAGACTTCAACTAAGGATCTCTGGGAAAAGCTAGAGAAGGAGTATCTTGTGAAGAACTTGGCTAATATGATACATCTTAAGAGAAATTTGTATCGATATAACATGAAGAAGGGTTCCTCTCTAACTGAGCTCCTAGATTCATATAATAAACTTCTTGCTGAGCTGTTTAACTATGATGAGAAGATCAACGACGAGGAACAAGCTTTGTGTCTGATAAACTCTCTTCCTGAAAGGTAACCCGTGATTAATGCTTTAAAACACGAAAAGGATAAGATGACATACGCCGAGGTCACTACAGCATTGCGTAGTGAGGAGTTCAGGATTATGGACCGTGAAGACCTGTCAAGTGAAGCTAACAGTGACTTGCTTCTTGAAAGAGGTCGTTCAACAGACATAAAAAAGAAGAATGGTGATCGTGGCAAAGTTAAAGGGCGTTCAAAGTCAAGAGAGCGTCTGCATAAGGATGAATGTGCATGGTGTCATGACTTTGGCCATTGGGATAAGGATTATACCAAGCGTAAGGATCGAAAAAGGGATAACACCGAGGTGAACATTGCTAAGGCAAGTGATGATTCAGATGATGCTTCAGATTTCTCGCTGACTATGATACCATCAACTTGTATCGTAACTGATGGTACATGGGTACTAGATTCTGGTGCTACTTATCATATTTGTCCTCATCGGGACTGGTTCTCAAACTTTGAAGAGTTTGATGGAGAAGTGCGTATGGGGAATAATCACACCTGCAGGGTGATTGGGATTGGTAATATTCGAATCAAGATGCATGATGGTATGGTTATGGAGCTGAAGGAAGCAAGGTTCATACCTACTGTGAAGAAGAATTTGATTTCACTCGAAACTTTAGAAGCTAAAGGATACAAGTTAGTCGCTGAAAATGGCATTCTAAAGGTAATATCTGGATCGTTGGTAATCATGAAGGGCACAAGGCATCATAACTTGTACTACTTCACTGGGAGTACAGTAACATGATATGTGTCTATTTCTGAACACATCGAGACTGCAGCTATGGATACCACGAAGTTATGGCATACGCGGCTTGCACATCCAGGTGATAAGTCATTACACTCTTTAATTCGTCAAGATTTATTGAAAGGTGATATTGCCTGCAAATTATAATTTTGTGAACATTGTGTGAAAGGAAAGAAGACAAGAACAAGCTTTGAAACAACAATCCACAATATAATGGAGTTCTTGATTATGTTCACTCATATGTTTGGGGTCCCACCAAGAATGCATCATTGAGAGGGAAACATTGGTTCATGTCTTTTATTGATGACTATTCTAGGCGCGTATGGGTGTACACCATGAGGCATAAGCATGACATCCTAGAAGTCTTTGTGAGGTGGAAAAAGGCAACTAAGAGTCAAACTGGCAGAAAGATCAAGGTACCACGTTCGGACAATGGTGGAGAGTACAAAAGTGATCCATTCTTGCAAGTATGTTAGGATGAGGGAATACAGAGTCACTTCACGGTTAAGAAGACACTTCAACAAAATGGGGTAGCTGAACGCATGAATCGTACTTTGCTGGAGAAGGTACGATGTATGCTATCTAATGCTGGATTAGGTAAAGCGTTTTGGGCTGAGGCAGTGACATATGCGTGCTTCCTCATTAATAGGTTTCCATAAGCTGCGTTAGAAGGTAAAACTCTGATGAAGAAGTGGTACGATAAACCAGCTTATGAGCTTGGTATCATGTTAGTGAAAATAAGCTTGATATCCGTGATGTTAAAGAAATTTTTTTGGGTGTGAAGAAAGGAGTGAAAGGGTTCAAAATTTGGAATCCAGTTGAAAAGAAGATAGTCATGAGTAGAGACGTTACATTTGATGAAGCGTCTATGGTGAAGTCTTGTGGTTATCAGCAGGTAGAGAGCACTACCAGTATCACTGAGCCTTTGCAACAGGTGGAGATTGATGCAACTCCACTAATTCCATCTAAATATGTATTTGTTACGACTACTTCCAAAGGCGTGGAGTCTACAAGGGAGGAAAATACTGAAGTTCCAAATGATAGTAACGATGTTAATGAAAAGTAACGTGATGAAGTGGAAGATATAGAAGCTACGATCACTGAGACCATAACAACCAGCAAACCGAGAAGATCAATCAGGAAACCTGGTTGGATGGATGATTTTATATCTCATGCATTACCAGTTATTTAAGAAGGAATTCCTAATACCTATTTTGAAGCTATACACAGTGTAGAGCGTCAAGAATAGGAATCTGCTATGCAGGATGAGATGGAGTCTCTTTACAAGAATGACACTTGGTTTCTTATGAATCTTCCGAATGGTAAGAAGGCCATTGGGTGCAAATGGGTATATGCTAAGCAAGAAGGATCTCAGATGAATCAAGTACGCTACAAGGCAAGGTTAGTTGCAAAAGGTTATGCTCAAAGAGAAGGGATTAACTACAATGAGGTGTTCTCTCCAGTTGTGAAACACTCATCAATCCGAATTTTTTTGGCCTTGGTAGCACAATATGATTTAGACCTATTTCATCTAGATGTCAAGACGACATTCTTACATGGTGATTTAAGAAGAGGATATCTATATGACTCAGCTGAGTGGGTTCAAAGTTGCTGGAAAAGACGATTGTGTATGCAAGCTGAAAAAATTGTTATATGGGCTAAAGCATTCTCCAAGACAGTGGTACAAGAAATTTGATCAGTTTATGGTTGTCCATACATACACAAGAAGTGACTATGACCATTTGGAATACTTCAAGAAGCTACGTGATGGGTCTTTCATATATTTGCTCTTATATGTTGATGTTATGCTGATAGCATCAAATAACAAGAAAGAGATTGATAATTTGAAGCAGAAATTGTCAACTGAGTTCGAGATGAAAGATCTAGGGGAACCTAAGAAGATTCTTGGCATGGAAATTCAACGTGACAGAGAGAAGGGTAAAGTTTGTTTGTCCCAGAAGGCATACTTGAAGAAAGTGTTATAGAAATTTGGTATCTACGAAGGAACTAAATCTGTAAGTACTCCCCTTGGTCCTCGTTTTAATTTGAGTTCTGATATGTCTCCTACTACTAAAGAAGAGCGTGAGTATATGTCCCAAGTCCCATATGATAGTGCTGTTGGTAGCTTTATGTATACGATGGTATGTACAAGGCCGGATATTTCACAGGCAGTAAGTATGATCAGCCATTATATGCATAATCCTGGTAAAGGACATTGGCAAGCTGTGAAATGGATTTTGAGGTATCTTTATGGTACTGTTGATGTTGGCTTGGAGTTTGTGAAGGAAGATGGGAAAAATCAGCTGTGTGTTGGTTATGTGGATTCTGACTATGCTGGTGATTTGGATAAGAGGCGTTCAACTATAGGGTATGTATTTACCTTGGCTGGAGCACCAGTTAGTTGGAGATCAATTTTGCAGTCTACTGTGGCTCTCTCAACTACTGAAGTGGAGTATATGTCAGTGACAGAGGCATTAATTTAAGGAGGCTATATGGTTACATGGTTTGCTAGTTGACTTCGGTGTTGTGCAGGAACAACTTCCTGTGCATTGTGATAGTCTTAGTGCAATTTACTTGGATAAGAATCAAGTACATCATGCCAGAACCAAACATATAGATGTTCGATTTCACTTTGTGAGAGAAATCTGGAAGAATAAGACATTATACTTGTGAGGATCGATACCAAAGACAATCCAGCTGTTATGTTAACAAAAGTAGTATCCGTGGTCAAATTTCGTCACTTCTCGAAATTGATCCACATTCTTCCGATTTGGTAACACCCTTTTGGGTAGAGGTTCTTAAGAACCTGGTGGAGTCCTTCCAGTAAGGCCATTGAGTGAACTACGGTCGGTTTGATTCCTTGGAGAGGATACGTAGGCAGCATATGGCGCAATCGACGTTGGAATACAATGATGGTTTGTATATTGATCGTCTCATGCATGAATGCATGATCTGAGGTGTAGAATTTTTAGATGGTGGCTAGTTTATAGGACACGATATTTGGTAGGAGTTCAAATCCATGTGAAACTCCCAAACCGTGTGTAGAAGCTAGGTCGGTGGAGGTTATTTTGGGTAAACAAAAATCAGCCGTGTGATAAGAGTTTGATAACTCTTAATTGGTTTCTTAATCCTAAAGTTTAGGGAGTTATTATCTAAGTTATGAAACCCTACCCCTACCTATGTGTATATAAATAGCCTAATAGAGAACCTAGAAAAAACACACCAAAATTTATTATTTCTCTCTTAGGGTTTATATGTATTCTCCCTTGAGATAATATATAAATCTATTGTTTTCCCGAGTATTCAACCTCGTTAAAATTATCGTCTCTTTTCTTTTCTAGTTTGTGTTCATGTCAATATTTAGAGTACCATTTGTAGCTGTGCAAATCGCTTCCGCAGGGTTTTAGCGCAACATAATTAACATAAACTCTTGTTTTATCGTAGCAATTGGATTAATTTTCTTCTTTTCCTTGACCTGATTCAGCACCTCATAGAAGCAACGTGAATGATTTAGTTCACGAGTTGAAGCAAAGGTGAACAAAAGTAGAAAGAAGAAGACAAATTCTTTTGTCACAACCTTTGAGATCTAGAAAAAATTACAGTGAAAAAGGATAACAGAGGACACATAGATATGTATTATCGGACACGTAAAGAGGAGTAGAGGACACATGTTACATGTATAGGCTGTAATCGGATGTGACAGATGCATGTGAAGAGAATAGATGAAGGATTTAATAAACACTTATCGGATATCGAATAATAGCATACCGGATGGGGCCTAATCCGGTTTCGTTACGATAAGGAGGTAAAATATGTTAAGGAATCCGGTTCCGATATCCGATATATCAGATTAAATCCTATAGGATGTCGAATTTTCGGAAACGGATCCCGTATTTCAGACATCCATTGACTGCCCTACCCCTTTGCAGTTGTACTTTTTTTTGTTTTTTGCCATTGTGTCTGCAGAGAAGTTTATTTATATGAAGTTATGTATAAACCTCCATGAACTTACTCTGGCACAAATATTATTCCACCTAGTAACGACAAACCAAGGGATCTTAGTCATAATGATAAGAACAATTTTTCAGTGTAAATTACATAATCATATTGAAGTTCATGAAGAAACTTAGCCTCTTGGTTTCTTCAGATTTCTTACAGGACACTAGCTCCTAATGTGCCAAACATCCAAAGTAATAGTACAGTTTTTTCCCATGTTTCTCCTAATGCTCATTAGAAGGAAAGAAATAAATCACGACATTTGGTTGCTTGTAGCGATGTGATGCATTTTGAAACGCTTAATATGATTGTGAATGTGAGTCGAGAGAACAACATGTTTGTTTTTTTTCTTACTCGGCGTCTGGATCAGACTCGGCCAGTGTCAAATATAATACATTTTTTCTTTTACTCAGATCTGACTTGTGGTTTGAGTTAGACCTAACTTCTAACTCGGACTCAGACTCTAAATTGGATCAGACTCGACCCGTGTCAAATATCATACATTTCAGTCAGGTAATAAAATATCTCTGACTCACGGGAACAACTGAGTCAAATGAGTCAGATTTGACCAAAAAAACAAGAACATTGAGTGAGATCCGAATGAGTCAGGCAATATCAGTCAGATCCAGGAGAGTCAAATCATGACTAGTTAGTTGA
Source organism: Papaver bracteatum (assembly GCA_023529315.1). Lineage (NCBI taxonomy): Eukaryota > Viridiplantae > Streptophyta > Magnoliopsida > Ranunculales > Papaveraceae > Papaver > Papaver bracteatum. The sequence continues at coordinate 142,508 of JAJJWX010001987.1, forward strand.
GTCGAGAGACAACAAAGAGGGTCTAAGCCAATCCAAGTTGATCCGAGATAATCCAAGTTGAGACAACCCAAGCAAAGTTGAGCCGAGCTAATCCAAGCTTGTCAATTCAACTTTGTTTTTAAGCTCATGGCTTAAGCTTCTCAGAGCGAAGACTAGTCTGCCTGAAAGAGTAAGAGACAGAGGGAGAGATATAGATAGGGGGAACTTAGATTCATAATTTGGTAACCCACTGCTCTAAATTGAAAAACGTAATTGAGATGATAAGATTGATTTGAATAAAAGCCCAGTTTAGAATTCCAAAAAAGTTTGATCTCTTGTCGCATCTTAATTTTTTTTGATTTTCTTTGTTGTTGTTGATGAAGGCTCAATCAGGGAAACCCATTACAAGTACAGTTCCAGATGCTTGGTATCCAACTCTAGCTTTTTTCATGCGGACCATTGGACTTCTACTCTCCGTTACTTTCTTTATGTAAGTAATTCATCAACAATTTTCTAGGGGAATTGCCTCTTTTTGATTTACATTATATTAGATACCCCCCCAAAGATTTAGGTATGGTAGAGCTTTTAGATCATTCATACAGAATAGTCTATTTGGTACGGGTAATCGAATTCCATAAAATTGTATCAAGGTATAAGGTAATTTGTTTTTGATGGAGCATACCCATTTGATTAAAGTAATTGAATTTTTCTGAAATTTAAATTTAAGGTGATTGGTTGATTTCATATTCAGTGATACAATTATCACTTCCGTCCACTTAGGTATGCGTACCCGTTTACATACTTGAGTTGGGTATGTTCTAAAATCGGTTTGTTCATGAACGAATACATTTATATAATAAGGAATATAATCTTTTGCAAACCGTGGCTATAATAGTCATGAATTGATTCGAGTGAATCAAAATCGATTTTGTTTCAATTGGGTCTTGTATACTTCTATGAGACAATTGAACAACTCTATAACTAGTTTCATTTGAACTAGTTGCGTTAAGATGAACACGGTTGATATGACAGAGTTCATATGGTTAAATTTGGTTAACTATTGTTGAGCCAAAAAGGTGTACATGTTTGGGTACGGTTACCCATATATAAATGAAGTAACTTTTCTTTTGAGTGTAATAAGCTAAGTTCAATCTAACGGTTGAAAGATATCAGCTTGAGTCTAATAAGGTTTTCGTCTAAAGGTGAATATTGAATGCTTTGTTACCAAGGTAACATTGATTGCAAACCTTGATTTGAAGACTATATAAGGGAGAACTTTAGCAACTGGGAAACCTAATCCACACACCTCCTATGTGATACTAGTTGCGACTTGAGTCGATTCTCCTTTAACCTAGGTTTTTATAAAACCAATATAAGTTAAAGAATTAAAGACTTCATTGGGATTATGAATCCAGAGTCGACCCAACTATTTTCTCTGTAGTTGTGTGTTTTGATCTTGCTATATTCTATCGTATTGAATACTATCTTCTCTAATATTTGCTCGAGATTTAATCCCCGATAGGCAAGATAAAAAATAGTCACAAACATCTTCGTCTCCAAAATTTCTCGTTTCTCTACCATACTGTTAAGATTATTGTGATGTGATTGATATTACTAGGATGTTCTTCGGGAGTATAATTCAGGTGTATCAACTGGTTCATGTTAACCTTGGTCAATCAAAAGACGGAACAAAACTCATAGGTATTTCTGAGGGAGACATATTTATCTATTTAATAGACGTTTGTGTGTGAGACAGAGTGGTTTTATCAAGTCTTCCACTTTAAGTCGTAGCAACTATTAGTTGTGGGTGAGATCATCTAAGGGAATCAAGTTTGTAGAGTCCTGCTGGGATTCAGAGGCGTAAGGAACGCGACTGTACCTTAATCAGTGTGAGATTGGTTAGGGCTCAAATACATTCCAGTTCGAAGTTAAATTGCAGTAGGATAGTATGTGTAGCGGCTTAATACAGTGTGGTGTTCAACTATGGACTAGGTCCTGCATATGCGGTATCCTCGTTAACGAAATTTCTGGTGTGCGTGTTATTTCTTTTCCGCATTATATTTTTATATAATTAAAATATCAAAGGTTATGCGTAGTTCATTCAATTAGATAATCCAACCTTTGGTTGTTGATATAAATTGATTGACACTTGAACATTGGTCTTTGGTACCGTTCAAGTTGTTTCTCATAATAGTCAGGCTCACGGATTATATCTGTTTGATTTTCTAATTACATTGAGAAACAGAGATATAGCTCTTGGATTTATTTCCCTTGATTGAGTCTGACTGTCTAGTTGATTCTCTTGGAATTATATTGGAGTTCTTCCATACGGATTTCCTAAACACAATATTGGGTGTGTTTGTTAGACCCCCATTTTTTAAATTGGTATCAGAGCAAGCAAACACGCTCAGACCTAATAAGTATGTACTTGTCGTAATCTAATTTTTATGGACGAGTCTATCTCTAATAACGTACCAGGTCGGAGATCACCAAATATTTTTCAAAGCTTGGATTCACCTAAGAGAACTCTCATATCTAAGTCAATATATAAACATTCTCTTGATGTAAAAACTGTTGATTGGGAAACACTCCTAAAAGAATAGTTAGATGAACATTCTGATGAAGGTGATTCAGATATTGATAGAGAAGTTGATGAGGAAGTCTCGGAGTATGTTAAAGTTAGAATTCGTTGGAAAAGATAAAGATGACAACTTCTTATGTCACACCTCTTTTAATTCCTCTTTGTCAATAAAAAAAGAAATTGAAAAGGATTTACGGAGGTATTTATGTTTCGATTCGCTCTTCCGAATCGATCCTCAAAGATTCTGAGGAAAACATAAGTAGAAAGTCACTTGAATGTGATAATGTTTATCAAAAATATTTCTTGTTGGAAGAGAAACTTGCTGAACAACAAGCAAGTTTTGATGACAGAGAAAGCACTTATCTCGCTCGAGAAAAACACCTTGAGGATGATTTAGCTTCTGCTCTTGATAAAATCAATATGTTGGAAGATGACTTGAAAAGGTTCAACGCTAGTTCAAGAAAATTAACCACTATGCTAGGAGCAAGTAAAAATCACCGTGATACATGAGGATTGGTCTATAAGGGAATATATGCTCCAAGAATTAGCAAAGAGGTAAAATTTGTCAAGGATGGTGATTCTTCTCAACAAAAGGTTTCCACTGATGGTAAAAGTGAAATACCTTTGCTGGCAGTTAATGTTCGAAAGAGCAAAGTATAACAACCTCCAAAGTAAGCACACACGGATCGAGGTAAGAACATTCCTTATGTTTTCCACTATTGCGGAAATAAAGGTCACCTGGAAAGGAGACGTCGTTTCCGTATAAGGAATGAGAAACTTCATGATGTTCTTGTTTGTGAAGAATAAGAAGTTGTGAAACCAAGATCATATGTTAAGACTAATCCCATTAACGTTGTAGGTTGTAACTGTCCAACCTTTAGGCAAAGGAATCAGTGATGTGATAAACCTATATTTTCCTATAAATGTCGTACAAATGTTTTTCACAATCATAATGGTTATCCAAAGGATAACTTTGTAAAGACGAAGACAAGATCCGATGCAACCAATTGGAGAAAGACTAACTTGCAAAAGAATAGTAACTCCAATTCTCTTTTGACAAATCTAGAAGAGAGTAATGGGAAGAAGGTTCATATTGTTCCTAAACGCACTCAGAAGTGGGTACCAGAGAAAGCAAATGATGCTTTGAGTGTGAAAAGGAATGATCTCCTAGAAAATTCCATGACTATGGAGAAGGCAGTATCCATGATGTTGGAACTTAAAAGGTTCTTTGGAAAAATAGATTTGGATGTGAAAGGTTCTAAAAGTGATCTCTTTCATGATAATCCAAAAGTGAAATAGAATAAGACAAAAACTATAGTGGTGAAAAATCCATAGTTACAGAAAAGTCCATTTCAGTCACTTGTGGTAAGCAAGACATTGTTCACCTCAACACAACTTGATTGTGTTGTAAGTGCATCCTCACCAAGGAATTCCCTATTAAGTGTACGGTGAGGGAAGCACGAGAATTGGATTTACTTCATCTATAAATGTTAGTGGTTAATTATAGTTACATTAACACATTTATGTGCTTGATCGGATCTATATCTCAAAAGCCATTTTTTAGGCTTGAATTGATATCTCCCTGAATTTTTGTTGCCGAATCAGCATTGTTAATATTCATCTCAAGACTTTTCTTGTTAGTCTTGTAATCTGGGGTTTTGAAGAAATATTGTAAGGCTAGTCCTCAACCTTGATTTTCAGTCCCAAGAATTTTATCGATCAAAATTTTATTAGGCCGGTGTAATACAGTGACACCGGCTACCAATATTTAGTTTAAATTTACAAATGCTATTGGTTTTTGATGATAGTAACGTACATTTCATAAATACTTCGGAGCTTGATAGAAACTCCTATTTCAATTGTCATAGAGTGTAGTTCAAATGAAATCTACTAGGAATTTATATGTTGCTTTCCAAATATGCTTAGTGTGGGCAGGTGAGTACATGAATCACTGACATGCTACAAATGCTGAACTGGTAGAGTGGCAGAAATGATCTTATATAGTTATATTGGTAATCATTGAGATATAACGGTGTATTCAATATCTGATTTGGATAGTGTTTGTATGGTATTGAGGTTTCTCTTAAGGTCGGGCCTCTTCTAGCTATAGAGCTAACCTTCTGTCTTTGGTACCCGGTCAATCCAATCTGCTTATTGAAAAATGATTAAGCATATGTTTAACACTTTTCATACCACAAGTGTTCACTAGATAGCAAATTTGGGTGGGACTGATAGGAGACTCATTTCATGCTCACGTATACTGTTTTCATTGTATGCCAAACATCACATACATACAACAGATAAAAATATCATAATTCAGACTTTATCGTAATTTGCCACAACTTTCTATTATTCGGGAAAAAAAAATCCAGACTTTGTTACCACTGAGATCTTCGGTCCCCAATATATAACTGACTGTTTATCCAGAGATATGGCTCAGGGATTTTGATCTTGCTTTCCAACCAAAAATGGGTATCCTTAGAAATGTATAGCTCTATAAATTTTAAGATCTCTTGCCTAATCTAGGAACAAACGTAAAATAACACTACAAGAAAATGGGCATTTAGTGACAAATGTTTTTCCATCAAAGATTTTTTTGTCAGCAAACATATTCAGCTGCGACGAATCGCAAAATTGTTATTATAAATATTCTTTTTGCGGCAAAAAAACTATTTTGTCTTTAGAATTGTCACCGAAATTATGGATGACAATAAAAACTTGTCGCAATGTCGTCTGTCGCCAATGATTTGTTCAGTGAGAATTTTGACAGTCACGAATTTTACCTATACTGACGATGACAGACACCGGTCTCAAAAAATATAATTGGTGACCATCATATTGTTTTCTAGTTAAATATATATAGGGTGACAATACCCGTCGATCATTAGTAACTTTTAACTGTGACTGGAGGAGACTTTGTCTCCATAAGGTTTTGGCGTCTAAAATACTTCACCACTAAATAAATCTTAGGCGAGAAATAAAATATTAATGCTATCGTGTATTTTTTACCGCAAATAAGAATAGTCCCTGAAAATAATATTTATAATGACCAAATTTTAGACACAAAAAAAAAAAATCGGTGACTAAATAATTTGTTGTTAGGATTACTTATATAATAGAGACAAAAAATAGTTGTCGGTGAAATATGGATTTACAACCGATCCGGCTACGATGTGGTTGGGCCACATATTCCGATCAGTGAAATATTTGTCAGTGAGATTGTTGTTCATAAGGTGGAAATAGTGAGTCCGGTAAAGAATGACAAAGATCGAAAAGTATGATTCAATAAAAAAAGAGAATACGTATAGTGGAAATGTAGTTGTAATGGTTTCAAATTTACAGGTATTCAATGTATACATGCTATGAGAGTACTTCTCTCAAGAATAATTTTGGAGATTCCACCATAGTATTTTCTAAAAAGGTGGTCTATATGCTAAGGATGGTCTCATAGATATATAGCTCAGGGGATCCAATACTTTCAGACTGCAATGAATCTTCAAGCGTGCAATATAGTGATTTAGCTCATATTGCTACCGTGGCAATGAATGGTTCTGTAGAATAAGCGTCATCTAGCTTCTTGTGTAGAATAATTAAATGCATATAAAATAAGCCTCGAGACAGAAGTACCAGTTGATGAATCTGAAAATCATGCACAATAAGGAAAGGTAAAATATAATAATGAAAGGAGAAATATTAAAGGGCAACTGATCACCATCCAAGGTCCACATATATAAACAAAAAATTACGAGGGGAACAAAATACAGGGTATATTAGCACACTTGATCGAAGATTTGCTAAAAATATTGGTAAAAAATTAGCATCATCCTCTAAGAAAAAAACCCAGGTATTTGCTATAACATTCGTATTATAACAAATTCTGTTTATGAGGCTAAGTATACAATTATATGTTAGTATTAAAATTAGCCTTCTTTTGAACTTTGTTCAGGTGCAAAAAGGAACTGTATAGGCACATTTACGTTTTGGTTGGACCGAAGCCAGAAGCTGGTGGAATTAGATACAACATCTGAGTTACTTGGAAGGGTAGTGTTCATTATTTTATTTTTTTTCTTCTTTGCAGAAACTTGCAACCGTTTATTGTGTTCTTTTCCTGTGTATTTCTTTTAGTACTGCATCTTCTATAACTCTCACAGACCTGCCATTGGTTTGATTTTGTTTTTCTTTAATACAACATTTTTATTTCGGGAATAAAAAAGAAGAACCTTGTTAGTTGTTTATGTTTTCAAGTCTCCCACTCTTTAATTGACCACTCTATTGCAAATTACGTATAGTTTCCCTTGTTCATATTCATACTGATGTGGCCTACAAAACTTGCCATTAAGAATGACCCTTATGCTTTGCTCACCAAAATCAGAATTTTTTTTTCTCCTGTTTTGTTCTAACAACATAAGAGCTACTCAATATAGGAGTTACTTTAAGGAGGGCACTAAAACGGAACTTCTCTATCTATGTGGTTCTGTAGAACAAAATAAAATTTGGTAAACAATTTTTAAGTGGATGACATGAAAATTTAATAGCTGCCCAAATGGAATTCAGTTTGCACTAGTGTTTCTCATAATCATAATAAAAAAAAACTTTACTAATTCCTTAATGCAAGTTTAATAAAAACCCCAGACATTTCCATTGATAATTTCATATGCCTCCATGAATTTAAATTCGCGCCCTACATATGCAGCATATGCAAAAATTGCAGCTTCTTGATCCATATTGAAAACCATCAATATTTTTTTATATCGTAAACAACAAAACCGTATGTCCCCGAACCTTTCTGATAGACATTGTGGCGTTCTTCCTTGATCATTACCATTTAAGTTGACAAAAAATTGAAGAACGCGATCCCAGAATGCTGATGTGCTCTCTTCCATTGTAGTTTCTTCTAAGCAAACAAGATAAGCCCTGCAAAGATCATTATTTTCTGCAGTTTTGAAATTCATTGCGCACTCGGTAAATTAAGCAAACAGTGTGACAAATAGGAGATATGTATAGAAAACATATATAAAAAGAACATACTTAAGTTTAATAGTAAACATGCTAGTTTTAGGGATACAGTTTCGTCAAAATGTGTTGGTCTAGTCTTGGGAATCAATGCTACTTTAGGGGATCTAAGCTAGTTTGAAAATAAAGAATGTTTCTTACACTGTCCTCTCGATCCAGTCCTGATTCAAATTGCTCATTATGTGCAGCAGGTTGAATGGATAAATTCTCTGTACAAAAAAACACAATTAGAAAACGGGATTCAGATTAAGAGGGAAGATAAAGGGATGAACTTCCCTTCTCAGTGGCTCGAGAACGAGACAAACCAAGACGATTTTCTTCACCTTTACGTTTGTTTCATGGATATACTGTGTTGGGACCTGATATAAGCTTTTTAGAAGGGACCACATCCATTTAGCATCCATAATGGAGAACCAAATACACAGCTTTAAAAGCAAACCCTTGATCTATGCTAATTTTATGCAGCCTTTCTAGTAAGTTTTGCTGAGAAATTGGTGTTGCTAAGCTATAAAACACGAGTATTTGGTTCTCGTGGTTTAAAAATCTTGTGTTTTATAGCTCTACTCTGGGCGAAGGTGGTATTCCCACAAAGCCATAAATTATATACATGAAAGTTCAATAAACTTATAAACCACGTAAACTACAAAACAACATTATAATAAAAATAATTTAATAAAACTAATAATAACACAAAGCTGTAGCCATAGATTAGGTAACTGGTTCGAGAAAAATATAGCATAAAAATCAATATCTATGGAGTTTCAAGTCAACTAGAAATGAATATTAAGTTTCACTTAAAATAACAGTAAGAAATTATTATTCTAGATCTGAGTCGGCTTCTTCGGGCACAATCTCCTCGGGCTCTACCACATCATTGTTATAGTTAAACAATGTTTCGTCTTCTTCCTCCTCCTCCTCCTCATCATCACCCTCGGCTAGGACGAGATCTGCATCTAACATTTCGAGTTCAACATCATTATCTCTATGAAGTACATTTGCCTCATTATCATCTTCTTGAACAGTGGTTAAAAGCAACGGACCCTCTTTGTTCTGGTGGTATGCCTCTTCGATAGTTGCCTCTATTTCTGGTTGTACTTCGTTGATATCCATTTCAGGAACATCCCATATATGTCTATGATGCATTTTTTGAGCCACTTTCCAATTGGACCCATGCTTGTAGTCATCAAGGTAGAAAACTTGTTGCGCTTGTGATGCAAGAATGAAAGGTTGACTCGTATACCACATTGTACTAGTATTTATACATGTCAAATCATAATCCTTTCGAATTCTCGTCCTTCCAGGAGTTACGTCAAACCAATCACATTTAAATAACACAACTCGGTATCCATACAGAAAGTCTAACTCGATAACATCCTGCAAGATACCAAAGAATTCAATTGGCTTACTGTTGTGTTCGCCATCTACTACCAGTCCGCTATTCTGGGTCGTTCGACGAAGTTCACGTTGTTTTGTATGGAATCGAACTCCATTATAGATACAAGCAGGATATGATTTTGCGCGAGATTCAACTCCCTGTGCTAACGAATGCAACTCATCAGTAGCCTCAGGAAACTTTTCATAATGCAATTTTCCGATCTATACATTTTCAGATAAAACCAATAAAAATAATGAGATTGTTTGCAAACAATAATGATATATGATAGTTAAAACAATAACAAAAAATGAGACTATATTGTTATTAGTACAATTAATTACTTACCCTCTTTCGAAACCATCCAGGAAATATTTTTCGATGCCTTTCTAACAAGTTGTGATTTGATTCTTCTTTCAACTCATTCAAATGTTCACTGTATTTTCAAAGATAAATAAGACAACTTTTTGATGCTAAGGAAACCATTTAGTGTACGACAAAAACAACAATAATTATCAGATGATAGGCTGAGGCACTTACTCCATATATGGTCACACCTCGTCACAATTATCGAGTATAAACCAATGTATTTGTTTTCGTTCTTCTAGGGTCAGTGATTTTATAACTTTTGCACCAAAGGGACGGACCTCCTGAGCAAAAACAGACAGTTTTCCCTTTGGTCGTTGACCATCATCTGGTGTATCATCATTTCGTTCTAGGCGATTAAATTTCGTTTCAACCCCACGTAAATACAATGAGGAAAATGTCAAAGCTTCATTAATAATGTAAGCTTCCGCTATTGAACCTTCTGGTCGTGCTTTATTCTTCACGTATCGCTTAAGTGTTCCGAGGTACCTAGATAAATAACAACTCTTTAACCATTTTTTTTTTCATTCTATAAACAACAAATAGTACTTGCACTAGGAGAAACACACATGCATATATAAACAATAAGATTTAAGCATACCTTTCGATAGGATACATCCAACTCTAACCAACTGGGCCAACAAGTTTAGCTTCTCGGGGTAAGTGAACAGCCAAATGAACCATGACATCAAAAAATGCCGGTGGAAATATTCTTTCCAACTTACAAAGAATTAGAAAAATACCTTTTTCCATTTCTTCCAAGTGACTCACATTCAATGTCTTCGCACATAGATCATGAAAGAAATTACTCAACTCAATTAAGTCAGTGCATACATCTGTGGGCAGAAATGGACGAATTCCAACGGGAAGAACTTTTTGTAACAAGACATGACAATCGTGGGTTTTCAAACCGAATATCTTTCCATCATCGACGTTAGCACTCCTCGCTATGTTAGCTGCATATCCATCTGGAAACTTCACTGATTTCAGAAACCTACAAAACTCTCTTCTTTGCTCTAGTGTTAAAGCATAGGAAGCCGGAGGTTTAATAAATTTATCTCCTTCACGCTTAAGGTGCAATTCTGGTCTAATATTCATGTCTTCCAAATCCAAACGAGCTTTAAATGTATCTTTGTTCTTCAGTTCCTGATTTAACAATGTTCCGACGATGTTATCACATATATTTTTCTCAACATGCATAACATCAATTTTGTGCCTGATTTTTAGATGTGCCCAGTATGGAAGCTCGTAGAAAATACTCTTTTTTGTCCAACTCAGTTCTTTCTTGGTACGGCTTCTTTTCTTGCTTCTCTTATCTGGATGCTTCCCGAAACAACTTTTAACTCCTAATTTTTCCATTTGCTGTAAAAGTTGAATGCCTGTCAACTATTTCGGGGGACTGTTAATCTCATGGTTTCCATCATGAAGTTTGTTTCTTTGCCACGGCCCACGGATGCTTGCGGGGAAAAAACCTACGATGACGCAGATAACCGATCTTACTCCTCAATGCACGGGATGGTGGATCATCATTACATACTGGACAGGCTAAATAACCTTTTGTACTCCATCCCGATAAATTAGCATATGCTGGGAAGTCATTTATGGTCCACAATACAGCTGCGTGCATACGAAAAGTTTTTTCTGTTGAGGCATCGTATGTTTCCACTCCGTCTTCCCACAACTCCTTTAGCTCATCTATTAAGGGTCGTAAATACACATCGATATCGTTACCAGGTGCTTTCTCGCCAGGAATAAGTAATGCCATCATGAAAAAAGGTTGTTTCATACACTTCCAAGGGGGTAGGTTGTAGGGCATCACTATAACTGGCCACATGCTGTACGCATTATTCATATTCCCAAAGGGATTAAACCCATCAGTAGCAAGGCCTAACCTTACATTGCGAGGATCTTCTGCAAACTGTGGATATTGCGAGTCAAAATCCTTCCACGCTTCAGCATCAGAAGGATGCCTTAAAACCCCTTCAGGAGCAACATGTTCTTTGTGCCATCTCATATCAGCAGCTGTATGCCTTGAAGCAAATAATCTCTGCAATCTTGGTTTTAAAGGAAAATAGCGCAGTACCTTGTGTGGGATCTTCTTACCCTTGCCGTCAGTGAACTTGTACCTAGGCTCGTGGCATACTGGACAATCCTCCCTATCCTTATGTTCCTTCCAGTATAAAGCACAATCATTTTTACATGCATCAATCGATTCATAACCCAATCCAAGATCACGCAGTATCTTTTTAGCTTCATAGTATGAATTTGGAATTGTATTATCTTTTGGAAAAGATTTCTTAAGCAACTGAAGCTGCATCTCAAAACTTTTGTTTCTCCAACAGTTGAGCACTTTGAGATGCATTAACTCTTCAAGGAAAGTTAATAACGAGTAATCTGTACAGCCAGGGTATAGTTCTTGCTTAGCTTTACCTAATATCTCCTCAAACTTTGTACTAGCTTCACCCAAATTATTTGTACTGTCAGCTTCACCCAAATCATCATTAGTTTCTCCGTGACTACCTGTATCTGCTTGACTATCAAAAGGCCCAGCATTATCAGCATCATGTAACATATCAAGTACACCTGTATTATTATTTCCAGAATGGGTTGTACCGTCGTTAAAGACATTATCATGGCTAGACGCTGATTGGTTTTGAGTAGGATTATCTTCTTCCCCATGAAGTACCCATATCTTATAACTACCTGCCATGCCATTAGTGAACAAGTGATGCTCGATTTCAGCTAATGAAGTAGGTGGGTTTCGGTTAACACACTTCTTACAGGGGCAAGTGCATAGTTCCTCATTCTTACTCAAGAGATAATTTTTTGTCATCTGAATAAAAGACGCAACACCTTCCACATATTTATCAGACAATCTGTCGCGATCTTCTACCCAACTTTTATCAATCTTTGGTAACAAAAATAAACAACAAGGATGCTTAGAATAACAACAGTAAGGCAAACTGGCAAAGACTTTAAATTATGAAGTTTTTTTTAAAATAAGATGTGTGTATAAAGTGTATGTGGCCTTACCATGGCAACTTTGGTTTGCAGTAAAGAGAAAGCATAATCAGTTCGGAAATTTTCGAGTTGCAGTGATACCTAAAGAGACACGGTCAAAAAGATTATTGAAATCAAGGAAAAACAAGCTTTAACAATTAATTAAAAACACTCGAATTCAAACCACTAAATCAAACCAACCTGCTGGTACTGAACGCCTAAGAAGAAAAGGAGCTGTTCGTGAGGTTCCGGTAGGAGTTGTATGGATTGGTGGTGGGCTTTTATAGCTTCATACTGCTATTCGAATTCGAATTAGAGAAAACCCACTTCTCCAAATCCTATACAAATTCCAATACTCCTTTTTAATATTTCCGTCGACCACTCAATTTTGATAGAAGCACTTCAATTTCTTGGCCGATAATTCAAATTGGAGAATACCCACTTCTCTCATTCCTATACAAATTCTAATACTCCTTTCAATTTCTCCGTTCATCACTCAATCTCAACAGCAGCACCTCTGACTTTTCGTAACTTAACCACAAACTTCGTGTGATCGTGTCTTCCTTTTTCGAAAACACATCAGCCAGTTGGTGGTGCAGCGGCAAGGAATTAGGGATTGAATTGAACTGGTCACGACTGAAATCGGGTAGAAAAGGTTACCGGGCTTTCTGTTTAATAATTTATAAAGGGGAAAGCAGCCCCGAGTAAAGAAGCCCAACTGGCCTGAACAAAAACGGGCACTCCAGTAATTTGTACTCCGGCCATATGTAATTTCAGCCAAGAGCAAACTCAGCTTATGTGCTGCACATTACATATTCTAGAAAATGTACAAATTCAAGCAACGCAACTGTTGTTAATCCGCAGAGATTTCTTAGGTTCTAATAGCCTCTTTGCGTGAAGGCTTTGTATTCACGTGGGTTAAGTTATTCACTTAACAAAACAATGAAAAAAATGATACTGAAATTTTAATGACGAACACATTCACCCGACCATGAAGACCCGTCTAAGGTAACAGAGAAAAGAAAGTTGACGTATGAAAGTGTGTTTCCAGATCATGGTTTGGATGAGACCACAGTTTTACTTAAGCATAGATAGGGAGGGACTAATATACATTTTGACAGAATTAGGATCATCAATTATGGAAAATCAAGACTTGCAGACACACTTATATACAATATCTAAATTTCACTGGCACTGTTGAAATTATGTCAAGGTAGATTTCTTGAAGAAGACTTGATATTGCTTTTCCGCATTCTTCTTTACCGGAAGTATGGATTAAAAAAAAAAATGATTTCTGAAGAGGAAAGAGTAATTTAGGCAACAGTTTCTACACCAATGGCAAGGTTTTCAAAACTTTACCCATAAAGGGAAGGATGAACAGATTACAAAAAGATCACCCTCGTTTCAGAGAAATAAGCCATATCATCACGTCACAACAACCAATAACCATCCATAATTCTCATGCTTGAAACAAATATTCTTGTCATGGTTCCAACATATAATCCTACCAAACAGGCTATTTAAACAAATGTTCATCGAATTAAATCCCACAAAACATGAGTTGGAAATACTTATATAAAAGAAAAGTACGGAAAACATGAAATTACGGGAAAAAATAAACACAACACTTCTGAAAAACAAACTACACATTCATTGACATTACTGAAAATGTTTAAAAGACCGGACACTAAACAAACTAACAATGCAGAGACACTGACTTAACAAACTGAAAAGGGACACTTTTGAACATCCACCTAAGACAACTCTTAATAAACTTAACTTTAAAGATAGTGATTCTAGGAAAATAAAGAACTAAGCATCTTCGACCTGAGTAGTATCCAAGTTTGCAGTAACATTTGGATTACGGGCCAGTACTTGGTTAAGGACATTTTGTCGAAAACTTGCAGCATCCTCTTTCATCTGTTGAACTTGGTCCTCGCGTTGCTTGATTTTATCATCCTTTGTTGCTAGGAGTGCAAAGAGTTCTTCTATCTCCTCATCAGAAAGTCTGTGGTTACGGTGTCTTTTTGATTTCCTCTTCAGAACTTCGTCATATATTTCATTTTCATCAGGTGTGCCCCCTGCCACAATGCCTTGCTCATGCATCTCGACCATTTTATCCTGAATATGTAAATTGATTTTGTCAATAGAAAACAATCATTGTTTCAAAACCTAGACTAAACTACAATATCACAATTAAGAAAACATTATAAACCATTGAATATGTGTAAAGAAAGTGCAGAAAGAATCTGTAATTAGAAATGTAATCCTCAGCTGATTCAACTTACATACTGAACGTGAGCTGTTTCAGATATCCAAACACGCTGACCCTCTTTGACATGCGTGTGAGTATCGCAAAACGTTTGTATTTTGGCAGCTTGCACTCCCAAAACTTTTTTCTGGATGAAGCAGAGAAAATATCAACAGAGAACAACATAAATACTTTTTACACAATACTAATTTTTAATCAGAAATACCTTCTCTAGGCGCACTTGAAACGCCCGAGAACCCCCACAGTGGTTGTGCTCGACTTGCTTCCGATTGTTCGACCCAGCTGCGGACCGCTTCTGAAATTTAAAAACGTAATTAAAATAAATATGCATATATAACCTATAATTTATAAATAAGAATACCAATTACGTTACCTTAAATTTCTCTGAAGAAAAATGGTCACACAACCATAACCAATTCTCTGGTGAGACGTTCTCGAATGGCTTGGAGAGAGCTTGTTTAATAGTTTTAGATTTTTTGAAGTGCGCTGACATTTGAGTCCTGTAGTTGCTGTATCGTCTGGCCATACAATCATTTAAGTATTTCTTGATAGAAGGCCGTGTAATGTCCAGTTCGAACTTGTCCTACAATAACATGATTAAGTTTGACAGGTGGATCAAAATTATTTCGAAATAATCAAAAACAACAACAAAAGATCTCAAAATACATTTTTGGAAGAGTTCTACCTACATTGACACGTTCAATTAGAACAACCCTTTCATGCTCAAGGATTTTCTTCCAATAAGCATATTGCATCGGAGCAAAATCACGAACAATTATGCCCCATTCAGTAGATAATTTGCACCTATTTGTGGAGATTGGTTCCCCCAGCAACATCTGAGAATTTGATAGGCATTTTTCCATGGTGGGAAATCCAATCATCTTGATCTATGCCGCGTGAGCGTCCACGGACATTCCGTTTTCCCAGTGCAGATCCTACAATTACAAAAATGACAATGAATATATTTTTTGAAATGGTTGCTGGCATCTCAAAAAAAAAGGCATCTCGATATCAACTGTGACTTGAGACATAAATACCGAAAAAGAAAAAGGGCAATGGATTTTCGAATTAGTAAACTATACCAGCGTCAGTTGGAGCACCCAAACGTTCCATACATTCCATTATGTGTTAGTAGTTTGTATACCTAATTATTAAGGAGAAAAACAAGATCATAAGGACACATCATATATATATATATATCCAAAGATGAGAATCAAACGCAAAGAAACTGTTGATTTACAAGTTACTCAATCATGCGCTCTTCCATTAAGCTGTAAGAATTACACCTAACATGATCCTTTGTCACACACACCACATACTTCCGAAATCACTCCAATCAGCGAAAGTAAGTACAAGAGATGGCATATGAAAAGAAAAAGAAAATCATTTTCACCAGTTTTTCTAGATGTAAGGCCATCCAACATGATTTAAAGCATGACTCCATTCATCGAACAACATAAAAAAGAGAAATAAAATTATGCATTCATTAGAAGAAAGAAATCTTCTCATTGAGATAAACAATCAAGCTTTGGAACCTACTAGAGTTAAACAAAAATCTGGAAAGAACAATACCGTCTTTCAGAGGTGATGTATATGAACTTTGTGAGTCGAAGTCAATGATCTTAAGGCTTTATTTATAGATGAGAAAAATGGACTACTGAGCGGGAAGGATCCCGCCAAAAGGAATTTTGATTTTGATATGCATCCCGCCAAAATTTGAGAAGTTATCCTAAAACGAAACAACCCACTAAAGTCAGTATCTATTTGATGGTTACAACCGCATCGGTATTTTTTTGTTCATCCATATTTTCCAGAAGATTTTTTTTTTCTACACGTTGTAGTTATGGGTACGTAGAAGAAGCAACCGATGGGACGTATCCATTACCTTATGGTTAATGTCCATGTTATATGGTTAATGACTATATTCCTACACAAGCTAGTGGTTCTGCTAGGTGTTTTTTTTTTGAGTGTTAAGCCAAGTATGAGAAACTAAGAATGACACGGACCCGAGGAAGACTCGAAGTTTGTGGTTAAAGTTAATTTGGGTGGAAGAGAAATGAACACATGAAGAAGAATGTATACCAGTTCCAAATAGGAATACCCCAGATATATCTGGGAATAAAATCAACTTTAATGCTTCCAATACTAATGCTAACATCAATGGCCTGATCTCTATATTTTTTTAGGCAACTACAATGGATGTGAGTGGAGGGTTAAAATGTGCTGGCACAACACAACCCATCGTGCTATGTGTCATGATGTGCCGTGCCAGAAATTAAGGCGTGTCATGTTGTGTCGTGCTTGAGGCCGTGTTGCGACGTGATATGTTGTGCCTGGCACCAGGCCCGGTCCTGACAAATTGGTGGCTCTATGCAAGAAAAAGCAAATTGGCCCCCTATTTTACATGTTTTAGATTTTTTGTTACAAAATTAACATATAAGACGATTAATGTCATTAACCAGAAAAGGATCAATTGTAATCGCTAGAAAATTAATTGTGTATGAACATTTTTCACATGCAAAACCATGTGTGAACGATGCATAGTTCATATTTGCAAACATAACGTATTCGATATGTAGCTTATCGTCTAGTACATTGGGGATGGTTTGGACTAAATGAAAGGTGATTACCGGGCAAAAAATTAAAATGGAGAACGAAATGAACCTTTTACTGCGGAAGAAATGTTTAACACCTAAGAAATAACTACAGACCTAAGTATATACTATTCAAAAAATAATAAGATTTTATGACATCATATCCACATCTGATCAAATTCATTTGAAGCTAATTAGGCCGAACATGGCAATCATCATTTTTTATCTTATAGAATATTTCTCAAACTAAGATTTTATAAGAAATCAAATTAATTGAAAACTGATTTCAAGCTTACAAGCTAATTAAACTGAAAATGCAATTGACAAAGATAACCCAATATCAATAACTATTAGTTAGTAAACAAGATAAGAGAAAGAAAAAGATAAAGAAATTACTTTATTTTTTTGAATTGATTAATTAAATAGTTTTATCAAATTTATATTTATAAACCCTAGTTTCCCTCCGTTTTCTTTTCTCCCGAACAATATTTTGTACGAAAAAAAACAAAACAAAAACTCGGGTTTTGTTTGTAAATTGATAAAGTCTAACTAAATCTAATTTGTGCCCCCTTGCAAAATAAAATAGTGACCCCTTGTAAGTTTTCGGTTACACAAAACTCCCCTCTATATTTCATTTTTAATGTGAAGTACATGTATTATGTGGCCCCCAAAATTTTGTGGCCCAATGCAAGGCACTGCCTGCATGTGCCCAGGGCCGGCCCTGCCTGACACATTTAATTTACATTTTTCAAAGTAAATATATATTTTTCACATATTTAGATATTATATGTTTTGTTATTGAAAAATTTCGACATAACGAAGATAGGATATCTTCGTATATCAAAAATGGTTAAAATAAACACTTTTTTGTGAAATATACGAAAATATATGTTATATTGTACAGTAATATGTAGTGTTTTATACATGATAGGACGAGCTTTGTTAGCGTTTTGTGCATGTTATGCCACGTGCTTATCCGTGGCACACGCTATGTTGTGTGGAGCCACTGTGTCAGTTAGCCTAGCACAACACAACACATTAAGCTAACGTGATGTGCTGTGCTGGGCTGATTCATGTGCTGGATTGTGTTGTGCTCATGCCGGCACAGCCCAATTTACACTTCTAGATGCAAGGGAAGTATAACTCAAACATTAGACCCTGAACAAGAAGAAGCTAAAGCACTATCGGATGTTCGGGGAAAACAGATAAGGAAAGAATAATACACATTGTGATTGCAAGAACGTGATCAATGCTATGAAATGGGAAGGGAACAACAGTGAGATGGATTCGGTAGAGAGAGACCAACTTTCTGGTTTCCAAGTGGTTGATCATGGCTCTATTATTTCTCACCTTCAATTTTCTGTTGATACTTTGATTTTTATCGATGCAATGGTGGAGGTAGTTAGACGCGTATTCATCGTTTTGGCTATTTTTGAAACCATTACATCGTTAAAATTGAATTTAGATAAAAGTACTATGATCGGTATAGGTGTCTAAGGGGTTATTTATAATCTTGTTAGAGAACTAGGATGTAAGACATATAAGCTTCCTTTCACATACCTTCGTATTAGAGTACTTCTCGGAGGAACTCGCAAGCATTGCTATTTCAAGCTTGTTTGTCAAGTTTAGTTGATCAAAACTATATATTTGATTTCTAGTCTACTGGTAGCTATGTCTCGGATTAGGAAAAAAATTGTGTAGCTGAGCTTCAGACTTCACGGCGTTCACCTATTGAAGACGAAGATCTATTGAATAGATTGGAGGAACCTCATCAACAAAATGTATGCGGAGACTAAAACTTATCTATGACTCAAAAATTTATTCAATTTTATCTCTTATTGAGACTAAGTCGTATAACTGTATAGACTCTTTCACACATTTGATATTTCGACCTGAGTTTATCTCTCTTATCTATTTTTGAAATAGGTGTTGGAAGCTTTTTTCTTTAGCTAAGTCCATCGTATTCTGGAAGAGTTTAGTTGGAAACAATTTATTTGTTGGAAAATAAATATTCAGTCAAAAGATGATCATGTGAAAATTACCTTGAACATCTTACATGATTTGTGTGAGATAGTCATTTGATGTTAACCCGGGATGTTTCGTAATAATCATTCAATCACTACAAAATTACTTGAAAGATAATATTATGTATAAGATTACTATTGATATTATTCACAATTATTCACAATTACATGAAAGCTAATATTATGTATAAGATTACTTTTTAGTATATATATTTATATAATTTTTAAACAAAAAATCAAACTAAAATTAAGTAACTATTTAATATTTGTTTTTATTTTTATTTTTGACAAATTAAATGAAATGGTGTCATAAAATAGTTTGAAAATAAAATATAATAATTTTTAAAGAATAAAATAAAAGAAATAAAAAATTGATTGTATATATATTTAAGGGTAATTTTTGTCATTTACAAAATAAAATAGGGACAGAAAGGATAAATCAAGCATGCGTGTTGTGTGGGACCAAATCTTATGCTTTTGTAGCTTTTAAAAGCTCATCCTCCCCAACTTTTAAAAATTGAGGAATTTGGGAAGTGTTTTGGGTAAAAAGCACTTTAATTGATATGTTTTTACCAAACACCAATTTCAAGCGACTCTTAAATGAGTTTTGCTTCACTAAAATATGACAACCAAACTTGACATACCAACGCTTGGTGGGTTCAACCGAGCAATGCTATAACACTCTCATTTCAATCATTGAAACATTCTCAGAGGATGTTATATAGTTGTTATTCACAACCTATTTTTCGTCAGAGTAATTTTCAAAGTGATTGAAACTTAACATGAGAAAAATTCTACAACAATGGAATAGGGTATCAAACTACAATTTCCTCATAGAAAAATTTGACTCAGCTCTTGCAGGAAGAAGACTTCACAATCTGTCACATGCAGGGAGAACAATTCTCATTCAATAAGTACTAGCTCTTATTCCAATGTTTTAAATGTCTACCACTATGCTCCCCAAAACAGTTCTCAACAAGTTAACATTCGAAATTTTTGGTGGGGCCATTCTAGAGACAAGAGGAAGATGCACTTTTTGAAGTGGGAGTGGTTCAATCTTCCAAAGGAACAAGGAGGATTGGGATTGAGAAGTTTACAGGATCTCAACTCAGCACTACTAGACAAGTTATCTTGGAGATTTCTGCATCAACATGGTTCCTTATGGGTTCAAATCATGAAAGCCAAATATCTGAGAGAAGGTTCCTTCTGGGAAGCTAAAAGAATAACAACTTGCTCTACCACGTGGGAAGCTATGTTGGACAGTAGACAAGATTTGAAGAATGGCTGTCTTTGGCTGGTTGGAAATGGAAAGTCCATTAGTATCTTTACGGATCCTTGGATACCCACTGTTCCAGGTAATATCCCAGCTATCTCGGGAGAAGGAAGTTTTGCGAACAAGAAAGTTGAAGATCTTATTGACTCTACAACAGGACACTAGAACACAATATCTCTTCAACAGCTAGAAGACTCATATATCAGTTATCTAATCAAGAAAATTACTCCCAACATTATAGTGGAAGACAAACTTATATGGAAATTCACCACTGATGAAAATTTTGCACCTTAATCTTTCCAGAAGATGATGTAGGAGCAAAAAGGTGAGACATATTCTATAAGATAATACTTTCCCCTGGAAAAGGTTTTGGGCCATAAAAAAGGTAGCACCAAAAATTAAATCCTTTATCTAGAGAGCTTTACCGAAAACTTCGTGTCTTCCTCAGGCTCGTGTTGTTCCTAGTTTCTCATACTTGGCTTAACCTACACCACGACATGTAAACTCACCAGTTGACTTAAAAAACATTTTCTAAATATATGCCGTGGCATAGTGCATGTATATGGGCAGGTTTTAAGTAAAAAGATGACATATTGGTCACGCATATTTTTTAAGTGGAAGCCCACTTTTAACACGTCATGTTATTAAGTCTTTATATAGACTTTTGGTGCAACAGATGCTCGACTTAATGGGAAGGAGATAGTTTCAGTGGGTCTTGCAAGTTGCGACTCATCATGTCTCGGTTACTTTGGAGTCGGTTACTTTTGAGAATTCAGAAAAAGATATTCATTACAATTGCAAAAGACGATTAGAACAAGAAGCCTATTCAGTTATAACCATTCGAGAGGTGGCGATTTTAATGGTTCCATTATGTAATTTTCAGTAACTGCTCAGTTCTGGGAGGGATGCAGAGGGAATGCAAAAGAGAGTAAAAATATGGGCGGGATTTTTCCCTCCAGATATTCCAATTAGACGCTATATACGGAGTGGTATTATCATTCATATTTGCTCCGGAAATTTTATACATCATCTCTAATCAAAGGTATGGCGTCATAGATTTTTCATTAATTGTTCTAACTTTAATTGATTTTCATCCAATTCCCTAACTTTTTTTTTCTTTGTTCGTTTGCTTTTGGATGAACTACAATCTTGAAGTCTGATTCATTTCTTCTGATCACCTTTTCTATTTGAAAATACCTCTGGTTTCATTATAATTTTCACACAGCTTAGGCGGTTAACATTTTGGTATGAGCAAAGATTGATGCAGAAACCTAATTAAGGGTTTTATCAGTTTCAATAGTTTTCAATTTGTTATGTGCAGATTTAATTTTGTCAAATTATTGGGTGTTATGATGTGGAGATGTTAATTATTTTTTCTTTCTATTGGGACTCATTACTAGTTTTATATGCGTATGATTTAGACTTACAACTTTTGCTTCGCATGAAATTGAAATGGGATTGGACATATGCACTTACAGAAACGTTTACGTAAGTTGTGTTCAAGTGGGATCTGATTCAACATTACTCTTTTCTTCTTTTTCCTACACTGATTGTGGTGTATATGTGGTGATAATGTTCTCATCATAATTTTATTTGTTTTAGGGGTTCTCATATTGGATTTTATGTTAATAAATAGGTGTTAGGCATATCCTACAAGCTGTATGGATAATTTGGGTGCTTCAAACATTGGTATTGAGAATTACTGCTAAAGATTTATGTTCAATTTATTAATCACTGTCATTACCGGATATTTACTGGTTTTTTTTTGTTTGTTTGTTGATTTTACAGAAGGACTTAGACTAGGAGATCCCATTGTCTGGGGACAACTACGTAGAATACGACTGGAGGAATGGGTGGCTTAGAATGGAAGGATGCCAATTATCATTGATGAACAATATGGTGTAGTTGTAGGAGAACATGGATCTCATTTGGCGGGTGAATGTGATACGATTCTTCATGCTTTCGCTCCTTTGGGATACAAGTCATGGAAACAAATTCCTTTCCAAGATAGGGAAACTTTAATGGAACAATTGAAGGTATCCCCAATAAATTCAAACTTATCTCCATGGTCTTCTTTGATTGACATTTGAAAAAAATATTTGATTCTCTAACTTTTATTAGTCATGATGTTGTAGGATAATTTCATACTAGACACCACAAGACCTTCTGCTAAGAGATTTCTGAATTATCGTATGTCAAAGGGATATATCAACTTTAAGCATGAAATGTTGATGCATTTTAGAAACTACGCAACTATTGAAGAAGCGCGGGGTAATCCTTTTGGGAACATCTCACCAGCAAGTTGGTCAAATTTGTGTGACCTCTTTGCGATGGAGAATATGGAGAGAATTAAGGTGAAGTAAATGTTTACCGCACTTTGGAAGATATATGTACTTCGGAAAATATAGGTGATGTATATATTTTAATCCTCTTGCAGGTACTAACTTTAATACTTCTCTTAAATTTCAGATGCGCCGTGATCGTCATTTACGGGGCGATAAAATCAAGCTATACATAAAGAAAATGGAACAAATTGAGGAAGCCAACGAAAATTTTAGGCAGCATGCTTTCAATGTGGTTCTTGATCCAGGTGTTGCTCCAACCAATGAAGATCCAGAAGCTGTTTAGCGCTTGGTTATGTTACATGAGTATTAGTTTTCTTTAGTATTTCTGAAGGGTTATCTTTTAAATAGTTCAATTAGCAGTTACTACTTAAGATATTGATATAATATTATGGTTTTCCTTTCTAATATTATTTTCTTATTTTATATGACTGCAAAAAAAGGAATTGGTCAGGTTTATCACAGTGTACGTTGCAAAGTGATGGTTTTGGAGATAATATAGTTGACTACAAAAAGTGGTTTTCAATAGCAAATAGTTTAGTCTCAAAATAAAAATTAATGCAAAATTCTTTCCTCAACTGAAAAGACTATTTGGAAACCATAAAACAATTTTGTTTGCCTTTCCATTTTGTCAAAGGCAACTATATTAGTCACCAAAATTAGTATTTGCAGCAAAAATATTTGTTGGTTTAGTATGTTTCATGGACAAATATGGTAGTTTGTAAAATTAATTAATCTGAGACGAAACAATTTGTTAATGAAATAAATTTTTAATGATGAATATATTCGTGTCTGGAGGATAATTTCAAAAATGATATGTTTTGTCTCTAAAATATTTTCTTTCGGCACAAAAAAAATTTGTGTCTGAAATTTTTAATTGTGGGACAAATAAATTTGTTAATAAAATATTTTTCTAACAACAAATATATCAGACTTTAAAAAATTAATTGACGACAAAGATTTTTTCCACATAATTGTAATCTTTTATTTTGGGACTAAATTTTTTTGTTTGCATAATGAATCTTCAGAGACTAAATATATTATTTGCTAAAACCTAATTTAGAGACTAAATATATTATTTGCTAAAACCTAATTTAGAGACCAGTTTTCATTGCCTATAAAACTCATTTTCAATGGCTTAATTATTTGTCTCAAAAAATCATTTTCAAAGACAGCAGTGACGATCATTCAAAGCTCTCTTTGGAGACAAAAACAATTGTTGGTAAAGTATGACTTAAATAAAAAATATTTTGTTGCTGGAACTCATTACGGAGACAAAAATAAATTGTCACTCAAAAATTTAGTGAGGAATATCATTTACCGTTAGAAATAATTTTGACGAGGGAATGTTTCGACGTTAATTTTGAACTTTAGAGACATTTTAAGGTAGTCATTGAAAGATATATACAACGACATAAAATTTGGTGTCACCAAAATTATCTCATGCGACCATAAAAAGTTTCCACGACAATGATTAGATGACAAATTTTTTTTTGTTTCAAATTTCATTTGGCGACTAAACAAGGTAGTTCCGTGACAAAAATATTTGTCACTAGATGCCCATTTTCTTGTAGTGTAATTTGGTCATCTTGCTTCAAACTTAGTCTCAAAAACTCATTATCAATAGATTTCAGATAAAGTAAGTAATTGGTTTTACTTGGAAGAATTTTGAGGGTCTATTCATATATGATTCTGATAGTGTTTTTAACTGTGATTGGGATACTGAATTTTTTTTTTAATAGTTGGAATGTAAGTGATCTATTTTAAGATCTTAAAATTATTACAGAAGTTTAGTTTATATTTGTTTCATCTGTAAATCTTGCTAACTAGTGTATGATGAATCGTTAAGAATGATACAATCTCTGAAAATTTGCATGATGTATTAAAATATGTATGGTGACACCAAATATGACCAGTGGTACAAATTAAACTTATGAATGTGTATCAAAATTCAATATTTGCTTTATGTTTCGGCTCACAATTAACATATACACGCACGAGTGCCATGAATCTACTTTGCGAATGTTTACCTCATGATTCAACATTTATATTCCGAGTATAATATAACCATTGCTAGTGTGAGTTAAATTTTTTGGGGGGCGCAATATCCAGCCTTCAACAAACACCAATTAGTAATAAGAGAAACAAAATGCATGATTTCCGGTGACACTTAATTAAAGACATCGAAGGAACCTTCCTCTTTTTTTTATACGAAAATAGCTAAAAAAACAGCTAATACAAAGTAGTTGGTGGGATTTGGTTCTCAGGTAGTATGCCATGAGAAGCGTTAGAAGACCTCCTGTCAGATTGAGGGTTTACATCTCCCCTAAGTTGAGGTATTAAGTTTTGGATCTCCGATCCTTTCCAGCATCTATTATTATTACAGATAGAATATTGTTTTGCTAAGTTTAAAGCCCTTGAATTTTTGGCGGAGTTTATGATGCTCCATTCGGCTATCTCAAAATAATTTGTAGTTCTAGTCTTCAATTTAAATCTGTTGTGCATCTCCTCCACATGAATTTTTCTTGTCATCTTTATAAGGTTACAGGAGTCGGATTCAATTTCCATCCTTCTTCCCAATTCATCTGCCCAATCAAACATCTTCTGAGCTGCCATATGCACCATCTCTACATTGTTCCCTTGTAGGTTCCCAAAACTTCTTGCTCCTGTGTACTCACCTGTAAAGTCAAAAAGAATAAGTCCAATACCATAGAACTTGATCTGATTATTGATATAGATAGCAATATTAAGCTTTAGAGTAAAGATAGGTGGTTGTAGCCATTGCATTCTGAATTTTATAGTTTTTGTCTCAGCATCTTTTTGGTTGTAGTTTGTGTTCATGAAATTCTTTTTATCTTTTGCTTGGGCCGCCTTTCTAGAATTCGTGAAATGTGTAATATCTTTTTCTATATGTTTAGCAGTGTTTCTGTTTCTATCGAAACTTATATTGCATCTTTCCTTCCAGACATGCCAGAGGACAGTGCTGCATAGTTCAGCCCAATCAGTTCTATCTTTTTGTATCCTTTTTTCCTCTAACAGGTTTGTTAGCCACATATGGAAATCAGTGTATCTTTCATAAACTATTCTAGGATCAATTCTTAATTCTAACCAAACATCAATAATAAGAGGACAATTCATAAATAGATGGGTTAGAGTCTCCCTTTGGCAATTGAAGATACTGCAGGTATCGTCAATGTATATGAGATGTCTCCCCACTTTTGCACCAGTTGGAAGGATGTTATGGGCTTCCTTCCAAATGAATAAACAAACTGAGGGGCTAGTGTTTAGTATCCAGATTGTGTTCCAATTTTTTTTCCTGTGATTGATATCTCTATTTCTTGTCAATTCCTTATAAAGAGTTTTGACTGTGAAATTCCCATTCTTGGTGAGTGGCCAAATGCCTTCATCTTCACAGTTACTATGTATGTCAGTGTTTAGGATCATAGTTTCTATTTCATTACCGAAAAGAGCCCCTATAATACCCTCATTCCATAGAGTACCATTGGCTATTAAATCACTTACTCTTTGGATGCTTTCATCACAGTTTGATGGCCTGGTTAGAGAAACTTTTTGGTTTAGGTACCAGATATCACCCCATATATGTATTTTGTTTCCGTTCCCCACTTTCCAGGTACATATTCTTTGGATCTTTTCAATTCCAGATAGGATACCTTTCCATACCCATGAATCATAGGGTTTTGGCCTAGTAGACATATGCATGATATCTTCCTCAGGGAAGTATTTTGCTTGCATTACTTGTGCTCCTAGAGAGTCTGGTTGTTTTAGCATTCTCCATCCAATTTTAGATATCATGGCAGTGTTGAATTTTTCTAAGTTTACTATGCCTAATCCTCCATCTTCTTTATCTGTACATACAACAGTCCAAGCTTTAGGGTATATTCCTTTACTTTTTCCTTTTTCTTTTCCCCAGAAAAAACCTCTCTGGATCTTGTTCATTTCTCCAATTGTTTCTTTTGGTATTTTGAAAGTGCTCATTTGATAGTTAGCCATTGTGGAAGTAATATGTTTAATCATTATCAGTTTGCTAGATGGATTAACTATTTTTCCCTTCCATCCAGCAAATCTTCCTTTTAAGCTCACAATTATAGGATAAAAAGCTTTTACTTTTGATTTATTAGTAAATATGGGCGAACCCAAATATTTATCAGTCATAGGTATTGGTTCAATCCCCATCAGATCAATGATTTCTTGAACCATATCCCTTTTTGTGTTTTTGCTAAAGAATATTCCAGACATTGCAAGGTTTATCATCTGGCCAGAGCATGCACTAAAGCTTTCAAAAATTTGAAGAATGTTCTGAGCTTCTTCTCTATTAGCCTTGCAAAAAATGATGCAATCATCAGCAAAGAGAAGATGGCTTATAGACTTTTTTTTCTCATATTTCACGTGTTCCAGTATCATGTGCAGGATGTATCTTAATGTGAACCAAGTCTGTTAAAAGTAATTTAGGGGGTGAAAGATATAGGCCACGCATTACAGAGTACTACGAAAATGATACTGAAACCATTTTGGCAAAAGAGGATGGTTATTGGCAAACAGATACATATTTTGCAAAAATAATGCTGAAACCATCGATCATCTATTTATGCATTGTCCAAAGATACATGTAGTATGGATGTCTTTCTTGAGTGAATATAGAAGGGATTGGATATCAAGCTTCAACATCACTGACCTCTTCCCAGGCTACTGGAATCAAGGGCTCACCGATAATGGCTTGTTACTTTGGGAACTTTTGCCTTTTGCTTTCGTTTGGGAAGTTCGGAAGCATAGGAATTCCTGCACTTTTGAAGGCATGGATTACTGATATTAGGAAGACCAATTACCATTCCTTTTGATTTTAGAACCTTCAAGGATATGTAGTTGAGATGCCTGTATCTCAAATTCCATAGCTTGCATTCATCAATATGATTGGTACTCATTGCAAAATTTCCAATTGATGGCATAGATAGAGGAAAGACAAGATTTTTTGACATTTTTACTTTTTTTCCACCAATTACTTATTAATTTTATTATAAATTGTGCATTCTCTGTCTTCAAAATGTAGTGAGTACCCTTTTCTTATAAGTTGTCCAACACTTCAATTTTTTTTGAGATAGTCTAAGAACATCGGATATGTACCGAGTTTTTCCTGACCTTGTACGCACGTATATGACTCAAGTTCCTTCAATATTCTGGAACTTTCCATCTCCGAGTTTGAGCAGTAGAATTTCTTGTTCCTCAAATTTTACGATTTTTTTTTCTTCTTGTCATATGGCTGCTGAATCTGCTGTCGACATACCATATACCTTGCGCTTCTTGTTGGGAGGTGAGGCAGGAATAAAATACTTGATTTTGAGGATCATTTTTCTCGGAATAGTCGGCTTCATTCAACCAACAATCTTTTTCCATGTGATTTAATTTATCACACTTGATGCACTTATATTTACAATTCTCAGTTGCATGGCCAAACTTTTTGGAAACATTACAACGGAGATTTGAGGAGTAATTTCTTACGTACCTTTGGTTTTTTTTTTTATAACCTCCTTTTCCTCTCCCACGTCCGTGGTAGAAATTTATGGGCCCTTGATTTGATTGAAATGCCTGCTCCAACGGTTGCTCCGCGAACCTATTGATTTTATTTTCGTGCTCCCCGAGTGAACCCATTAACTCGTGTATCGAGAGAGTCGATAAATTTTTTGACTCTTCAATGGAAGCGACGGTATGATAGAATTTTAATGGTAAGCTTCTCAATATATTTTCTACAACTCTGTTGTTTTCAATGGTATCTCCATAACTACTAATTTGAAACTTAGTACTGGCATGGTCTTTATACTAAATAACCATGCCGGAACTCACTTCCGGCGTGGTATTAATCATATATTTCTGTGCCAACACATGATGAAAAGTATCCAGAAATTTGATTTTTTTTCACTTGACTACCGGCATGGATATATATATATATATATCGAACATGCAGGAACTCAGTATCGGCGTGGTATTCATCCTAAATAACCATGCCAGAACTCAGTACCGGCATGGTATTCATGACTTCCGGCGGGGTCTACATCATTTCCGGCGTGACCTTCATCATTTCCGACATGTTCTTCATTACTTCCGGCATGGTCTTCATCACTTCCGGCGTGGTCTTCATCACTTCTGGCATGGTCTTCATCACTTCGTTTTCAAAGTGAGAGCCGGTAGAGAAGGTGAAGAGAATTTGAAAGGGAAAATTTAGAATTTGAAAGAGAATGGGGAACATTTGGGTTTCAAAGATTTAACCCTAAAAGATATTAATAAGAAGTGGAGATAGAAATGGGGGATATGATTTTGTTTTTTGTTTTTTTATTTTTTGAAAAACTAACCCTCGTGCCTGAATTGATAAACTACAAGAAAACTTGGCTTTAACGACTATTTTCTTACCAACTATTGTTGGTGAAATACTTTACTAACTATTACTTGCAACCGAAAACAACCTCGATGGCTAGAAAATTCTTCCCACTAGTTTTTCAGCAACAATAGTCGGTTCAATATTTTGGCGACCACAATTCAGCAGCAATAAATGTATATGCACCGCTATTAGCTTTCAGATATCATGTCTCTCCAACCATAAAGTACACTAGAAGCTACATGTATCTGGTCACTGGTCATAGCCACAAGAATATGATCTTGCAAGACCTCTGCACCAATCAGAATATTATTGACGTTACTAGAAACCTTTAACCATAATCTGTTGGAAATTAAATCTTTTCTAGAGGATGGATACTTCTAGCCAATTGGTTTACCCACCGAAACCCTGCATTGGAAGATAGCTATTTCAATCAACAGATCTGTTGCATCACTATTAGGATTTAGCAATTGCCATTGCCAACTGCATTGTTTACAGGAAGTCAGATACTTTGAGCCACTAGAAGTAGCCACCAAATCAATATATCTAATTAGGTCCTTTGATGGTGGTTTTTCATGGGTAGTCGCGCCTACTTTTTGGGCTGGGGTCTTTATAGCAATCTATTGTCTAAGTTAGACAAGATTTTAGCATTTTGATGTGAATTGATTTCTTCGTGAAAAAATAATTATCGACAAAACATAAATAAGCTGATCATTACAATAAAATACAAGTGGTCTTAATACAACACCTAATTTTATAAAGAAACAAGAAAAATTACACCAAGCAGAATTTGTAGTCCAATAAACAAAAATGGATTTTGTACGTGTACATACCAGTCATTTGTTACCGAGACCAGAATTTCTGCATTACTGAGTCCATAATTACAATACTGTCATTAAATTATATGTAATTTCATACCCATTTCTACATACAAAATATTGACTATATACTTATCTAAATATTCCAGGATATTAACAAAAGGTTAGGGAAATTAGTCTTCTTCTGCATAACTTCATCAAACAAAAACTAGCCAAAATAGGATCTTACGAGTATGAAGCACATATTCTAAAACATGGTGGATGGAGACTGAATTGGAGTTGCCCACGACTGTACATGAACATATGATGCAATTAGCAAACGCCACGACATCCAGCTGTGGAAATTAACAGAAAAAAAAATGTTAGGAATCTTTAGTGTAAGGAATTTAACTTTAATAAAAAAAGGCGTTGGAGGGTTCAATAATTATCTTGCATATTGACATTTTAGCCAAAATGAACTGTCAAATGTTTATAAACTCATCGTATAACAAGAACTCCCTTATACATAATTACTGTGTAACATTACAGCATCAAAGAGATTCGAACAAGTTCACAATAGACACATTCTCTGCACGACTTCATCTGTCTAGAATTTTAACCCCTAGGTCTATTGACACAGTAATAAAATAATTTTACAGATAAAAAATTGTGATAATATCTACAAAAATGTTCACTACCAAAATCAAACCGATTAGGCGCGCGAAAAACATTCATAATTTGTAGACTGTCTCCTATATGACTACATCAAGTATGACACCCCACTCTCCACTTTATATATCCATATCCCACCATTAGACTAATTAAGTGCATGAGATGGCCAAATTTCCAAGCAGTTCATAAGATGCCTAAATTACAAAGCAGTTCAAACAATTCGACTTAGCATTCAGCAAGCAGCTCATTTAGTTAAAAGAGTTAAACAGGAAGGCAGAGAGTGAAATAAATCTCACCTGAAACTAATCACAATCTATTTCGTCACTGTCGTTATATAAAAACTCTTCTTCTTCATCTCTAGAATCAGTATAAATTGTTTCAAGATCATCTTCACCATCATCTCTTGCCTTTAATTGTTTACTTTTGTGACATAATCGACGGTTTCAATCGGAACATCACTCATGTCCCAAGCAAAATTGTCATTATCATCCTCATGCGGCTGATCATCCAAATCATTGATCGAAAAACCTGAATATTTTTTTTGAAACGCCACTGCTGGACTCGAGTAGTCTATACTAATTTACTCCTCCGCATTAACCTTTTCTAGTACATTAAAAGAACTGCGAGGTTGTGTTCTTATAGCCACGTGCCACGGGAGGTTTGAATCATACTTTACATAAAAAACCTGTTTTGCTTCTCTTTCTATCGCAAAAGGTTCATCTGCCCAAGCACTTCTATCGACATTCACATTAGTGAAACCATACTTATCTTTCTTGCATCCCCTTTCAGTAACATCCCGCCACTCGCACTTAAAAAGAAGAACTCGAAACTGACCAGCATACCGTACCTCGATAATTTCAGTCAATGCTCCATAAAAATCCACAAAAGGTTCTTCTTGCTAATCATCATCTCCCCCTTTAACAAATACTCCACTATTCTATGTCTTTCTTTTCTTCTCCCAGTCTCTTGTATGAAATCTGTAACCTTTGAGAATGTAGCCCTTGAAAGACGTGGCTTCTCGACAAGGACCTCCTGCCAAAGAATATAATTCTGTACTCACCTGACTGGTCTGCCGCTGCAATTGGTATATCTTCTCATAAATTAGCAAAGAAACCCCAGCAAAATCAAAAACATTACAACATTATTGAAAATATAAACATTTTGTATTCGTATTATGGTACTCACTCTATTTCTAAACCAAGTAGGAAATTCTTTGGCATGTCTTTTGTGGGAATTTCTATCACCAGCAAGTTCCGCCATGTGCTCACTGTCAGTTTAGTGAGAATAATAAGCAATGTTTAACAAAACTAAAACAACCGTAGAATAGAAAGAAAAAATAACGTACTCCTCAAATTCCTTCACTTCATCGCAATTTTGAAGAATATAGAGTTGAATTTGGTGAAATTCATCCTCTTTGATATAACGCGGTTTTTGGGATCCAATGGGCAAACTACTCTGTCTGAAAATAGACAACTCCTCACCAGATTCTTCCATATTATCATCGTTTCTTTCAGGTTGATTAAACTTTGTATCTGCACTATGCAAGTGGCGCGAAAGAAGTACAAGAGTTTCTTTTGACTGGTATCCTCGAGCCATCGAACCTTCGGGACACGCTTTATTCCCCACAAAAGACTTTAACGTACGCAAATACCTGAAGTGTAAAACAAAAGCAATATTAGTGAGGTAATAATTATGTGAAACAGAACCGATAAGTTAACTTAAACTACTAAACAGAAAAAGGTGAAACTATTGTACCTCTCAATCGGGTACATCCAAAAATACTGAACGGGACCAGTAAGCTTCGCTTGTTCTAATAAATGAATGGGCAAGTGCATCATTACGACAAAGAAAGAGGGGGGAAATATTCTTTCTAGTTTACACATTGTAATTGTAATCCTCTCTTGCAGATTGTCCAAGTCTTTCATATGCAGAACCCTGGTACACAAAACTCTAAAAAACAGGCATAATTTAGTCAGTACTTCACACACATCGTCAGGCAACATTCCTCGTATTGCAATCGGCAAAAATTGTTCCATTAGAATGTGGCAGTCATGACTTTTAAGACCCATCAGCTTTCGTTCTTTGAGGTTAACACAACGAGAGATATTTGATGAGTAACCATCAGGAACTTTGATCTCTTTCAATCTTCTACAAAAAATTTCCCTGTCAGGCTTCGACATCACATAAGAGGTAGGTGGCTTCCTGAACTTACCCGAGTTATTCCCCACACTTTGCAGATGTAACTCCGGACGTATTCACATTTCCTTTAAATCCCCTCGGGCTTTGATATTGTCCTTCGTCTTTACTTCGACATTCAGTATTGTCCCCACAATAATATCTAAGATGTTTTTCTCTATGTGCATTACATAGAGATGATGGAACAATAAAAGTGTTTTCACATATGTAAGCTCCTCAAAAATTGACACCTTTTTCCAATTGTGATTAAAAGTGACTGGCGCTATTGGTTTCATACTTTCTTGATTCACATTTTTACCAAATTCGACTTTCTCAAAATGACTTAACTGTTCAACTATATCATACCCGTTCAATTGTTGTGGTGGTCCTCGATGCTCTGTCTTATTATTGAAGGCTTCCTTGTGATTCCGCCACTTATGACCAGGTGGAAAGAAGAGTATATGATTCATGTAACACCACTTTCCTCCATTGCGCAGTCGAAGTGAACATGCATCAGGCCCATAGCACGGAAATGCATATTGCCCCTTGGTACTCCATCCGGAAAGCATAGCTAGCACAGGAAAGTCATTGATAGTGGCAATCAATGCCACATGACACATGAAGACCTCTTTCTTTAAAGCATCATAAATGAGTATACCTTCCCAAAATTCCTTGAGTTCATCTATAAGTACTCGCAAATACACACAAATATCATTTCCGGGTGACCTGGGTCCGAGAATTATCATAGACAAGATGAAATTTTCTTCCCTCATACACATCCAAGGTGGATAGTTATAAATGAATAGAACCACGGGCCATGTACTGTGAGGATTCTTCATATTCCCATAAGGGTTCATTCCATCACTTGCTAATCCAAGTCTGACATTCCGTGGGTCGGACGAGAATGTTGGGTGTTGAAGATCAAAACTTTTCCATGTTTCTGAATCAGCTGGATGCCTCATAACTTTATCATCGTTGATACGTTTCGTGTGATGCCATGTAATATGGGGAACGGTCTTTGAAGATAGAAAATATCTCTGAATTCTTTTCTTCAAGGGAAAGTACAGAAGTGTCTTCACAGGAATTCTACCTTTTCTTGGTGCACTATCCGAGTTTTTATCTGCAGTCTTGTTATCATTTTTCCATCTAGAAGTATCACATGTCGGACATCGATTTCTTTGAGAGTGATTTTTCCAAAATAAGATACAATCGTTCTTGCAAGCATGTATTCTCTTATTGCTAAGACCTAGCTTCCTTATGGTTTTGTTAGCCTCGTAATGATTCTTTGGTAATAAAGCATTTGGAAAGGCCTTAATCAGGAGATTCAACAGCGCGTCAAACCACCTATTACCCAATACACCACGACTCTTGATGTGAAGTAAGTGCACAGTGAAGGACAAACGTGAATAATTATTACATCCTTCATAAAGTGGTTCCTCGGAATCCTTCAACAACTAGTAAAAATAAGAAGCCCCCAAAGTTGGATCTTCTTCAGCTGCCATGAAATCATCTATCACCCCACGACAATCATCCTCCATCTCTCTGTCATTAACATCTGCTGCAGTAACATTATCTAGCATCCTTGTAAGACCCTCCCCATGGTATATCCAATCGATGTATCCAGGTGCAATCCCTTTCCACAGTAAATCTGAATGCACTTCAGATCGAGTCTTCAACTTAGAATTATTGCATTTCTTACATGGACAACGTATTGTTTTAACTAATGGATGAACATGGTCGAATGCAAAGTTAAGGAATTGTTTGACCCCCTCCTTGTACTCATCCCCCACTCTATCCTTCTCCATCCAACTCTTATCCATGGATGCTTCTTATTAAAACCTGGAAATCAATACTGAAAATTCAATACTCAAATTCTACAACAGGTACAACAAACTAAAGGTGTTGTTTCATTTTCAATTTGAAACTCTAGATAAACAGATCATGTAAGACAGATGAAAAGTTAACCGAAAACTTGACTCAAAACGCATACATGCCTTTGCGATTCTTAAAATATAATTGGTACCCAGTCTATGATTTAGTGAAACTTTGAGTTCACCGCTACCACGGTGGGGGGGCCGACCG
Organism: Papaver bracteatum; assembly: GCA_023529315.1. Taxonomy (NCBI): domain Eukaryota; kingdom Viridiplantae; phylum Streptophyta; class Magnoliopsida; order Ranunculales; family Papaveraceae; genus Papaver; species Papaver bracteatum. Next base: position 177,435 of record JAJJWX010001987.1, read on the forward strand.
AGGAAAAACAAAACACCTCTTTTAGTGGTATATATCAAAATGATTTCCACCCGCAATGTGTATTATGACAATCAGATAACCTCAGGAAAGACTCGGATGAAAATGTATTTCAAGTAACATCCAACATGTGAAACATACTCATTCGATGTCTCAAGTGTGTTATGACAATCAAATATGCTCTCAGTAACAAAAGTGACAACCAAATCAAATACATAATGATATGATACTTGATGTGGTCACAAAACAAGATTATGTTCACGAAGGAAATCTCTAGTTGTGAAGAACAATCAAATAAAAAGCATGTATGACGGTGACGCTCAGTTCACCAACACGAAAAATTGAGAGACTCACAGTAATCTAGCTAATGGAGAAATTACCTTAGCTCCATTCTCAATATTAGAACCGTGAAGATAGCCATACAGACTAAAGTTTGTATTGCGTTGTTTATCTTATTGCACTTCTTCTAGAGGAGTAACATCTTTAATCTACCAGAAAGATTGCACGTTTTATAGGCACTGTAAGTTCATATCACACCTCCGTCGTGTCGGCAGTCTTTTCTGCGCTCGCGGCACTAAAGAGTTTGTACGTCCCTTCAGAATGATAGGCACACTCCTTCGTGTCGGCAGTCCTTGGTCAAGGTCATCCTGGGATTCGGACCGAATAAAAATCAGACTTGGAAATAAGCAGATTTGTAGCCCCATAAACTTAAGCAACTAAGAAGTCCAGATTAGGAAATAACCTTTTCAAGCGAGTCCTTATCAGCAGTAACAGTATGGCCAACTATCAACAATGTGTTGCAGAAGTGAAGAGCCTCAGCTTGACATAAATGATGCATAATAACTTCATCCCTCTCATTAATTCTATGCTCAAATGTGCATTCAGCAATACCCGAGGCACCGCCTACAGCCTGCCCAATATAGAAAAACATTAAAAACACGAAAAACAAACTTTGCAGGAATGATGGAACTCCTGGTGTAACAAAAGAAGTTCAACACAAGCGGGTAGATAATTCAGACATTTGCTTGGATAAAAAGTTCCTGACAACTATAACGAACCAGATAGCTGTGTAAAACACATACAAACAATATAACATTTTGATTTTTTGTATGACTAACCCCAGAAATTCCATTATTTCGTGATTTTCAGTATCACAAAGCAAACGTAGACACATCAAACATATATGCTTAACACTCAAGAACAGATAAAAAAGACATGATTTTGATTCTACACTTGACACACAAACCTTATTAACCCGCCCAATGATTCCCCTAACAGTCCGAAGATTTGCACCTTCAAACTCAGACATAACTTAATTCACCCAATTTTTGAAACTGGAAAATGATGAAGATAATCTGGAATTCAACCGAAACTATAAACTCTCAATTCGAAATGATTCCAATTTGATATTCAATTCTCATTCCAATTTGACATAAACTATAATCTCATTCAAAAGTTTGAAATTGGAAAATTGGGAAATCTCCCAGATTTGAAGTATTATAGAAGATTGAAATTAGGAAATTTAACACATACCTTCATCAACCAATTTAATTGAGCTACTATTTGTGAAGTAATTTTATGAAACCCTGATTTTATTTTGAGTAGCTTTGGTGAACTCAATTCTCTATAGATAAAAGTATCTCAATTGAAGCCCTTATGAAGAAGATGAAAAACCAACAAAATTATCATCAGTTGAACCACCATCTTTATCAATAGTATCTCAAATTTAAGTTCTAGGGTTTTTCAGAAATATTTTCGAGCATTTTTGGTGGGAGAGAGAGATAGGGTTAGTGGCGCAAGTTGTGGTGCAGGTGGAGGTGATGGTGTTCGATGCGGCGGTGGTAACGGCTGCCGTCTGGCACTGCTGGTAGTGGAGGAGCTATATCGGTGACTTCTCTAAACTGAGTATAAACCAGAGAAATGAAAAAGAAAGAGACGAAGGAGGGGTATTTCGGTTGTAAAAAAGTGACGAAAAAAACACACACGGAATCATCAAAAAAAATTCCGGAAATTGAAAAATTCGCTTGGCTTCATTTGACAAAAAAAAAGTGATAATAAAAGGGTCTCCCTCCCTACGGGCCCTCCGGTCAGTCAGCCCAATTGGGGGAGGGCATCTGCCCCGGGAGGAATTTGGTCATAGTAAAGAAGAAAAAAAAAAGGGAGAAACAACAACAAAAAAGATGTACGGACCTTAAAAAAAATATGTAAAAAAACCCGCCCCAAAAGCTCTCACAAATGTTGGCTTTCTGCTGTCCTTGGCGAAGCCCACCAGAATCACACCCAAAAAAAAAGTCTGTGTGGTTTTAAGATTGTTTTTTTTTTACGGTAGTCAGGATTTTAATGGAACTTATTCTCATAAGGGTAGTCTGGTCATTTTCAAGTAAGGGTAATATGGTAATTATTTTATATTTATTTTACTTATTTCCGGTAAGGGTAGTCTGGTCATTTCACAGTCTTCATAATATATATAGCACTCATTCCCAATAAGGGTAATATTGTCATTTTCAAAGTCAGTAATATTTACTTTATTTATTTCTAATAAGGGTAGTCTAGTCATTTTCACAGTCTCCGTGATATTTATTGCACTAATTTCCATTAAGGGTTATATGGTCATTTTCACAGTCAGTAAAATTTACTTTACTTATTTCCGATAAGGGCAGTCTGGTCATTTTCACAGTCTCCGTAAAATTTATTGTACTAATTTCAAGGAAGGGTGGTATGGTCATGTTTCAAATCTAATATATTTCGTCTCTAGTCAATACGAACGAGAAACTTAGGTCTAATTCTAGTAGTCTTTCAACCTGTGATGTTCAATTCTAATATATTTCGTCTCTAGTCAATCCGAACGAGAAACTTTGGTCTAACTCTAGTAGTCCTTGAACCTGTGATGTTCAAATATGATATATTTCGTCTCTACTTTATCAGAATGAGAAACTAGGGACTAACTCTAGTAATCCTTGAACCTGTGATGTTCAATTCTGATATATTTCGTCTCTAGTCAATCCGAACGAGAAACTTAGGTCTAACTCTAGTATTCTTTGAACCCGTGATGTTCAAATCTGATATATTTCGTCTCTACTTTATCCGAACGAGAAACTCAGGATTAACTCTAGTAATCCTTGAACCTGTGATGTTCAATTCAGATATATTTCGTCTCGAGTCAATCCGAACGACAAACTTAGGTCTAACTCTAGTAGTCTTTGAACCTATGATGTTCAAATCTGATATATTTCGTCTCTACTTTATCCGAACGAGAAACTCAGGACTAACTCTAGTAATCATTGAACCTTTGATGTTTAATTCTGATATATTTCGTCTCGAGTCAATCCAAACTAGAAACTTAGGTCTAACTCTAGTAGTCCTTGAACCTGTGATGTTCAAATATGATATATTTCGTCTCTACTTTATCCGAACGAGAAAATCGGGACTAACTCTAGTAATCCTTGAACCTGTGATATTCAATTCTAATATATTTCGTCTCGAGTCAATCCGAACGAGAAACTTAGGTCTAACTCTAGTAGTCTTTGAACCTGTGATGTTCAAGTCTGATATATGTCGTCTCTACTTTATATGAACGAGAAACTCGGGACTAACTTTAGTAATCCTTGAACCTGTGATGGTCAATTCTGATATATTTCGTCTCGAGTCAATCCGAACGAGAAATTTAGGTCTAACTCTAGTATTCTTTGAACCTATGATGTTCAAATCTGATATATTTCTTCTCTACTTTATCTGAACGAGAAACTCGAGACTAACTCTAGTAATCCTTGAACCTGTGATGTTCAATTCTGATATATTTGGTCTCAAGTCAATCCGAACGAGAAACTTAGGTCTAACTCTAGTAGTCTTTGAACCTGTGATGTTCAAATCTGTTATATTTCGTCTTTAATTTATCCGAACGAGAAACTCGGGACTAACTCTAGTAATCCTTGAACCTGTGATGTTCAATTCTGATATACTTCATCTCGAGTCAATCCGAACGAGAAACTTAGGTCTAACTCTAGTAGTCTTTGAACCTGTGATGTTCAAATCTGTTATATTTCTTCTCTACTTTATCCGAACGAGAAACTCGGGACTATCTCTAGTAATCCTTGAACCTGTGATGTTCAATTCTGATATATTTCGTCTCGAGTCAATCCGAACGAGAAACTTAGGTCTAACTCTAGTAGTCTTTGAACCTGTGATGTTCAAATCTGATATATTTCGTCTGAACAAATTTCCAACATCGCTATCCCTATAGTCTATCGTAATTTCACAAACTTAGGCCCAGGAGATAAATACCAAAAACATGTGTCTGATGAGAGACACGATCAATACCATACTAGATTTCCTCATCAACTTGACGACGGATCTAAGTGATCCATATACCTCGGAGACTTCGGAGTTGGGGACTGACGTCCCGAATAAACACCCTCAATCCAACAACTTCACTGCCAATCAGATACCCGTAATACAAAAAGCGGCCTCGATGGTGGAAAACCTATGTGAACTCTTACATCTTTCAAGGGATCAATGTATGGAGACCTTTGCCGCCATCAATAGGATAACGCTAAGTGTTCCCTTGGTTCCTCCATGCTCGGAAACAACAAAACTGCAACATTCGTCCATCAATAATATCACTTTCACCGACGTCGACATGATGGTGGAAGAAGGCCATAACCGTGCCTTACATATCACGGCTCGAATAAAAAATGTGGAATTCAAAAGTGCCCTCGTCGACACAGGAGTGTCCTCCAACATTATCACCCTTAGGACTCTCAGGACGTCCAAGGTACGACTAAGGGAAGTGACACGAAAACCTACTACTATGACATGTTTTGAAGGAAACCAAACCAATACGTATGGGTACGTCAATTTAAATCTGTCTGTAGGACCTGTCCAGTTAAAAGTAAGATTCGAGGTAATTGAAAAGGATCCGGACTACGACATGGTACTGGGGAGACCATGGCTCCACGACAACATGATCATTCCTTCAACATACCATTAGTTCTTGAAGACCACGCTAAATGGAGAAGTCGTTCGCATCTCAGCGTCATTATCTCCCTATGCGCCAATATGTGGCATGGAAGTTTTTGAGCCAGGATATGGGCCACAAGTCATAACCAATGAGGCTTACCACACTCCACTGCCAAAATGGACGTCCATGGGAGAAAGCAATAGTCCCATACAACCCCGCAGAGAAAATCGGCCACATGTCACACCTTCAGAAGAGAGGCGCACTCCCCTCCATCCACAAAACCATAGCCTGATTCCAACCAAATGAGGACGGAATTTCATTGAGGGTCACGACGAAAAAGGGAAAACCGTATATCAGCGCCGCTGTTAGAAATTAATAGGGGAGACTACCACGCAGTATCTCCGCCCAATAGAATACCATATCATTGATGAGGCACGAGATGAGGTACCTGACGCACCACAACAGCTACAAGACGGCACCAATTCAACCACATATGATCTCAAAATTGTTAACATCGGGAATGAGGAATCTCCACGACCCATCTCCATAAGCTCGACGCTACACACAGACGAGCGCGCAAAGTTGGTAGACCTTCTTAATGAATATCAAGAGGTTTTCGCATGGACGTGAGAGGAAATACCCTGCCTGGACGAGAAGCTGGTCACTCACCATTTACATGTGATATCCAGATCCAAACTAGTCATGCAGACCCTAAGGAAGTTCCGACATGATATTGAAGATCAAATTAAGGCGGAGGTTCAAAAGTTATTAGTAGTTGGCTTCATCAAGCCGATCCACCTCCCCACCTGGTTGGAAAACATAGTTCCGGTGAAAAAGAAGAATGGTCGAATCAGGTGCTGCGTCGATTTTAAGGATCTAAATAAATGTTGCTCTAAAGATGATTTTCCTCTCCCCAACATCGACATGCTGGTAGATGCCACCAGTGGACATGGAATGTTTTCTTTCATGGACGGGTACAACGGATACAACCAAATAAATATGTACGAGCATGATGCAAGCAAGACCGCTTTTCGAACTCCTCTCGGAAACTTTTACTATACTGCGATGCCCTTCGGTTTGAAGAACTGTGGCGCCACATACCAACGCGCTATGAACACTATTTTTTCACGACATGATGCACAAATAGGTTGAGGATTATGTAGATGACATAGTGGTCAAGTCCAGAACCCGGGTGGCTCACACAGAAATTCTACATCAAGTGTTCAAAAGATGCCGTAAATACAGTTAGCTAAAAATGAATCCGTTAAAATATGCTTTCGGTGTCTCCTCGGGCAAGTTCCTAGGATTCCAAGTAACTGCAGAGGGGATCAAAGTTGACCCAACCAAGACATAAGCCATCCTCACGATGTCACCACCGCCGAACGTGAAGGAACTCCAGAGTTTCATGGGAAAAATAAAGTACTTCCGCCGCTTCATACCCGGATTGGATCAACTTATCGCTTCGTTTACCCCCTTACTAAAGAAAGCAGCAAATCTTTGTCTGGACCGTATTACAACATGAAGCATTTCGGAAGATTCAACGAACATTATCTTCCCCAGCCATCATGAGATCACCCATGCAAGTAAGACCGTTACATCTCTACACCGCCTTCAGTGACACTGCTGTTGGAGCCCTCCTTGCTCAGGAAGATGACGAAGGGATTGAATACCCCATATACTATTTCAGTCGAACTTTGAGAGACGCCGAACTCAGGTATCCCAAGGTAGAAAAGGCATGCCTAGCCTTGGTCTACTCCATCCAGAAATTCTGGCACTACCTTCTATCCAACAAAGTGGTGCTAATATCCAAATATGATCCTGTGAAGTTCCTCCTCTCAAAACCTGCTATGATAGGAAGGTCGGCCAAATATCTTCTCCAGATGTCAGAATTCGACATAACATGTGCTTCCCCGAGGGCCATCAAAGGACATGAAGTTGCAGATTTGTAGGCGGCATTTTCAGGAGAAAACGCTATAACAATACGCGAGGACCTCCCTGGGGACTTTCCGGAAATCTCTTTCATCCAAGAGGAACCCTAGTTATTGTTTTTTGATGGATCCTCCATCCCTAACAATGGCACGGGAGGGGCCAGCGTGGTTCTAGTATCCCCGACTGGAGAAGTCTCCTCACACTCCTTCAAGCTAGACTTCCCCTGCACCAACAACATGGCAGAGTACGAAGCCTTCTTCATTGGTTTGTCCTTGGCCAAGCAAGCTGGAGCCACATGACTGGAAATAAGAGGGGACTCTAAACTACTGGTCAACCAAATAAACAGAGTATATGCACTAAAGGATGCAACCCTATCCCCATACAGAGTCGAGGTGCAAAAACTTCTAAACTATTTTGCCGACGCGACCGTAGCCCATGTCGGGCGTGGCAGCAACCAGCATGCCGATCGCCTAGCCACCTTGGCATTGAAACTGCGATTTAAGGGCCTTGAGGAAACTCTAACAGTAAATAGGAGAACCGTTGCTTCAACGTGGCTTTGACAAACTGAAAAAAATGAAGTCGATGACTGGAGGACACCGATCATCCAAGAGCTTAGCAGCTCACTCTTTCAAGGAAAGGTCAGTCTCAAAACCTTGCGTGATTTATTCATGCTTAGAGGGGTACTCTATTATCGAAATCCAGACTTCTCTTTGTCAAGATGCCTTGGGGAAGAGGAAGCACAACAATATCTCAATCCCATCCATGGTGAGGTCTGCAGACAGACATTGGTAGTAACCCTTTATCGCCGTTTGCAATGCCTTGGCTATTATTGGCCAGAGATGGAAGTCCAAGCTCGGTTACTTCAGAAAACCTGCTCCAATTGTCAAGCGCCGCCGCATCACTTAGAAATTTTCAACATTAGTCACGCCGGGGACTTCCAGGGGCCATACGTCAGTTACTTTCGCGACGGGATGCTCCCCACCAAAGAGAAGGAGGCGTCCAAAATAAAACAAAGGTCCAAGAGGTTTGTATTCCACGAAGGGACCTTATACCTTTAAAGCTTTGTAGGGAGCCTTCTGCGATGTTTGAATGAGGCAGAGGTCCCAATCATGCTGAAAGAGATGCACGAAGGCGAACACCAAGGAAAGCGGAAATTGTTTCTCCAAATACACGAGAATTACTATTGGCCAACCATGTAGGATGACACAGTGGTTTTCGTACAGAGGTGCAAGGAGTGTCAGGTCCACGGGAACCTTATTCATGTACCGGCAACCACCCTACATTCAATAAGCAGTCCATGGCCATTTCATAGATGGGGACTCGACATCATTGGGAAGATCAAGCCACCATCCTCAAAACATCACGAGTATGTGATAACAACAACAAAATAATTTTCCAAGTGGGTCGAAGCCATAGATTTACGAGGGACGAACAGAACCACGATCGCGTCATTCATTAAGGAGCACATTATTTGCCGTTTTGGTGTGCCTAAGCATATCATTACCGACAATTCCACCCCTTTCACAAATAGGCAAGTACAAGAGCTACTCGAGGAATACGGGATTAAACATGTCTTCTCCACCGTATACTACCCTCCAGGAAACGGGCATGCTGAAAGCACCAACAAGACTTTAATTCGAATCCTCAGTCGGACAGTGCACGATAATCCTCGAACATGGCATGAGAAACTTCCCATTGCACTCTGGGAGTATCGAATGTCACCAAGAAGTTCCACTGAGGTATCTCCTTATTCTCTTGTTTACGGCGCAAACTCCATCCTCCCAGCGGAAATTAAAATCCCATCAGCCAGGATTGCCGAAGCAAGCGGGATTCGGTTGAATGAAGCTGAAGCCTTAAACGCCAGGGTTACAGAATTGGACACTATAGACTCCAGAATGGATAAAGTGGAAGAACACTCACATGCATATAGAAACAGGGTTTTCAGAGCATACAATAAAACCGTGAAACCGCAAATTTTCCAAGTAGGGGACTTGGTACTGAAGACTGCTAAACACGTCCAGCAAGACGCGTCTACACCAAAATTCTCCGCGAAGTCAGAAGGTCCTTATATAGTCACAAAGGCATACAATAGTGGGTACTACAAAGTCATTAAGGAGGACGGAGGAAAACTGGAAGCGGTCATCAACAGAAAGTGGTTAAAGGAATACTACGCCTGAGCACCGCCTCACCCCACCGTATCACAAGAATGGATAGTCAGGAATCTTTCCACTTTACTCCATACCGTATTGAGTCTTTCTTTCATTTAGTTGAATCAAATCAATAAATATTTTGTGTTTTTTCAAAAAAAAAAAAAAAAAAAAAAAAAAACTCAAAACCCATAAAAGAAACCCAAGCATATCACAACTACATGACTCAGAAAAGACTATCCAAGAGATGGTAATCCCTAGAAAGCATCATCTCCAAGCGACTTTGGTACCTCTCAGCCCTGCTCTTCAAATTCCTGATTGAGTCTTCCACCTTATGCGACTCCACGGCCAAGGATTTCTCCTCTTTCAGAATAGCTTTCGTAGCGGGGACCACGCCAGCAAGAATACCAGCCCTATCTACCTTCATAATTTCAAGGCAGTGCCGCAACCAACTAACTTTGAACTTCAGAGATTCGCAAGTAGATACCATGTTCTCCCACTTTTGCATAGCTTCTTCCGTGACGACGCGAATAGACATATTCCCCATTTGAACAACCATCGGCAGGAGGCAATTCACGATAGAAACTAAAGCAGATGAAAAATAATGTACCATGTTCCTGGTGGCTATGTGGTCGTCTACTTTCCATATTTTCGTGTAATGAGTTAAAAATTCTTTTCACACGAGGAATCCCCCAATAGTTAGGAGAAATGACCTCATGTGGGTTCCAAACAACAAACCTGCACTGGGATACTCATGGCAAGAAGTTCCCAAGTCTGCGTTCTCCAGATCTGCAGCAGCTGGAAAGATCAAGCTTGAAAAAAAAGGGGTAGCCTTGGCATCTTCATCAATAATGGTAACACATGCCCCGATGGGATACCTCTACACAGAAGGGAAACTTATATTATTTATCGGCAAATAAAGAAAAGTATGTTGATTAATGAGAACATACCGGTATGACCTTCTTACCCCGAATGACCCGGGTGGGGGAGTTATCACAAGAATCAAGCCTAGCATGTTTTGTTGGAAAACCTGGTCGACTCGAGGAAGATTCGCTTCTGATCGACATGATGGAAGTTGGACTTGACGAGGAGAAATCTCTGTTGAGAACTGGGAAGACAACGTAACTTTACCAGGCGTAAATACTGCGGAAACCCTAAAAAGAAGAAAGAGAAATGCAAACTGAATAGGAGGAGCGTGCCGGAATCACATCCTGGAAATCATCCATAGAATGAAATGCCTCATCAAACCGCGCCTCACCTTTACACAGCCCCGGCCAAGACCTCGCTCCATCACCGCGGACCCACCATTCCTAGTCGCCCTTGCACGTTTTACCATATCACTTCCGCAGCTAGGACCACGCCGCATCTTGGCACTTCGATCCAAGCCGTCCACTTGCTTTGCCTTCCACAACTGCGCCCCCTTGCCTTGGAATTCTTCGACCAGACCAAGACGGTAACCTTCTCCTCACAACTCCATGGTCTGCATTTCCAGTACAACTTACGCAGGGCCATAAGCCAAAGTTCTCTTACCACTCAAAAAGTTTAGTCGGATTCTCCTGACCATCTTTGCAATGATTTACATCTCGATTCCGTCCTTGTCTGGCACCATTATATGCTTACCTCGAAACAAGGTACATGTTCCGAGCTAAGCAGGGGACTTAATGTTGATGGTGGTTTTTAGCTTAGGGTTAAAACACTAAACCCTAGCATACAATAATGTCACAACATTTAAAGCAACAAGAATTTACTAGGCACATTTAATGAAACTTTTAATGTGTCTCCAAAATAATTACCCGGGTATATTTTTCAAAATTAAGGTTACGAAGAACCAAAGCCTAATTCCCACGTGTGCCAATGGAAAATCATGCCAGCCACACCGACCGCGCCAAGGCAGGCCATGCTATCCGCACCTCTGTTCCAATGGGAAATCATGCCAGCCACACCAACCACACCTCTGTGCCAATAGCAAATTATGCCAGCCACACCAACCGCGCCAAAGTATGCAAACCATGCTAGCCGCACCTCTGTGCCAATGGAAAATCATGCCAGCCACACCAACCGCGCCAAGGCATACCAACCATGCTAGACGCACCTCCGTGCCAATGGAAAATCATGCCATCCACACCTAGCCCAAGCTAGTCGCGCAATGTCAAACGCACACTGCCTTGGCCCTAGCTATGCTAGTCGCACCAAGCCAAACCAAAGGCCCCTACCTTGTCCCTAGACGTGTCATGCCAAACCATGGCCCCTCATGCCGCACCACCATGTTGGCCTTCCTCATGCGGCTACCAAAATGAAGCCAGGCGACAATCCACGGTTGCCCTTCAATCCCAGGAGAAAATTATGATCGTCTAAAGTGACCTCACGACTTTAGGCCCAAAACCCTAGATTGGTCACGTACCTAGCCAAGCTAGCCGCGCCATGCCAAACCATATCCCCTCATGTCGCGCCACCATCTTGTCCTTCCTCAGACGTCTACCAAAGTGAAGCCAGGAAATAATCCACAGTTTCCCTTCAATCCCAGGAGCAAATCCTGATCATCTAAAGTCCCCTCACGACTTTAGGCCCAAAACCCTAGATTTGTCACACACCTAGACAAGATATCCGTGCCATACCAAACCATGGCCCCTCATGCCGCGCCACCATGCTGACCTTCCCTCATGCGGCTACCAAAGTGAAGCAAGGCGACAATCCATGGTTGCCCTTCAATCCCAGAAGCAAATCATGGCCGTCTAAAGTCCCCTCACGACTTTAGACCCAAAACCCTAGCTTGGTAATGCACCTAGCCAAGATAGCCACTCCATGCAAAACCATGGCCCCTCATGCCACGCCACCATGCTGGCCTTCCCCCATGCGACTACCAAACTGAAGCCAGGGGAAAATCCACGGTTTCCCTTCAATCCCAGGAACAAATTATGGTCGTCTAAAGTCCCCTCACGTCTTTAGACCCAAAACCCTAACTTGGTCGCGCGCCTAGCCCTCCATGCTACCCCTTGGCCCCACATGCCAAGCCAAACCAAACCTTTCCAAGATATCCACGCCATGCCTTGGCCCTAACCGTTCTAGTCACGCCACGGTTAGCCAAGCGCCTTTGCCTTGGCCCTAGCCATACCATATGACCATGGAAAACCCTTGGATCCTCATGCCAAGTCCAAACACACCGTAGCCGTGCCACCCTATTAGACCTCACTACGCGGATACCAAAACGAAGGCGTGCAACGATCAACAGTTGCCCCTCCTTTCCAGATGCAACATCTAGATCGTCGAAGGTCACTTGGCTAGCTAGTTCTCCAAGCTCGACTTGCCAAGACACACCAACGTTTTACATATTTTTCCAAAACATTCGAGACATCAACACAAACAGGGGGATTCTCTTTGGGTGTTGGTTTGGTGGTCTACAACGTGCGGTGTACACTACGCCCCTCATAAGGAAGTGTCATAAAGGTTAGGCGCCTAGTAAATACAGGAGTTATGTGGGAAACGTTCATGGGACATTAAGGTGTGAGTTAACAAAACTTTATGGAACATCAATTCCATAACGTTAACAGTTTTATGAAAACCAATTTCATGCGTTAACCACTTTATGGGACATCAAGTCCATGCATACGGTTACCACCTCCTCATATTTACTTAACCACACCTTAAAGAGACCAGAGTACATTTCTACCTTGACTTGTATAAATAGGTCTTACCTATTTCCATTTGAACAAAAAGTTCATTCGGACCACACAACATTCAGAAGTACTTACCTGCTAGCTCTCCTCATGAGCTCTGAGACTTATATAAACAAAAAGTCGTAGAAACCCAATTGCTCCTTAGAATCAACTATTCTGGTCTCACCACTCTCCTTGCTTCCCTCCCCAAAACCAACTCATTATCCTCATCTTTGTGACCGAAGCAAGTCTGGAACGACCATTTCTTAGTTTAGGACGGACTTGTACAGATTGATCTCTCGAATTTAAAGTACTCCCTTGCAGTACGTTGTTTAGGGTTTAAATTGTTTCTCACTTTCACACCCGCAATTACCAAAAACAGTAGAAACCGTTTTCACCTATAAACAAGGTGATTGGTTGATTTTGTATTGAGTGATACAATTATCAGTTCTGGCCACTTAGATATGCGTACACATTTACATACTTGAGTTGGTTATGTTCTAAAATCGGTTTGTTCATGAACTAATACATTTTTATAATAAGAAATACAATCTTTTGCAATCCGTGGCTATAATGGTCATGAATTGATTCGAGTGAATCAAAATCGATTTTGTTTCAATTGGGTCTTGTATACTTCTATGAGACAATTGAACAACTCTATAACTAGTTTCATTTAAACTAGTTGCGTTAAGATGAACAAGGTTGATATGACAGTGTTCATATGGCTAACTTTGGTTAACAATTGTTGAGCCAACAAGGTGTACATGTTTGGGTATGGTTACCCATATATAAATGAAGTCACTTTTCATTTGTGTGTAACAAGCTAAGTTCAATCTAACGGTTGAAATATATCATCTTGAGTCTAATAAGGTTTTCGTCTAAAGGTGAATATTGAATGCTTTGTTTCCAAGGTAACATTGATTGCAAACCTTGATTTGAAGACTATATAAGGGAGAACTTTAGCAACTGGGAAACCTAATCCTCACACATCATGTGTGATACTAGTTGTGACTTGAGTCGATTCTCCTTTAACCTAAGTTTTTATAAAATCAATATACGTTAACGACTTAAAAACTTCATTGGGATTATAAATCCAGAGTCGACCCTAACTATTTTCTCTGTAGTTGTGTGTTTTGATCTTGCTGTATTCTATTGTATTGAATACTATCTTCTCTAAGATTTTCTCGAGATTTAATCTCCGATAGGAAAGATAAAAAATAGTCACAAACATCTTCGTCTCCACAATTTATTGTTTCTCTACCATACTGTTAAGATTATTGTGATGCGATTGATATTACAAGGATGTTCTTCGGGAATATAATTCAGGTGTATAAATTGGTTCATGTTCACCTTGATCTATCAAAAGACGGAACAAAACTCATAGGTATTTCTGTGGGAGACATATTTATCTATTCAATAGACGTTTGTGTGTGAGACATACTGGTTTTATCAAGTCTTCCACTTTAAGTCGTAACAACTCTTAGTTGTGGGTGATATCATCTAAGGGAATCAAGTGTGTAGAGTCCTGCTGGGATTCAGAGGCGTAAGGAACATGCGACTGTACCTTAATCAGTGTGAGATTGGTTAGGGCTCAACTACATTCCAGTTCGAAGTTAACTTGCAGTAGGATAGTGTGTGTAGCGGCTTAATACAGTGCGGTGTTCAACTCTGGACTAGAACTTGCATTTACGGTTTCCTCGTTAACGGAATTTCTGGTGTCCGTGTTATTTTTTTTCCGCATTATATTTTTATATAATTGAAATATAAAAGGTTACGCGTAGTTCATTCAATTAGATAATCCAACCTTTGGTTGTTCATATAAATTGATTGACACTTGAACATTGGTCTTTGGTACCGTTCAATTTGTTTCTCATAATAATCAGGCTCACGGATTATATCTGTTTGATTTGAAGATTATATTGAGAAATAGAGATATATTTATTTCCATTGATTGAGTCTGACTGTCTAGTTGATTCTCTTGGATTTATATTGGAGTTCTTCCATACGGGTTGCCTAAACAAAATATTAGGTGTGGTTGTTAGACCCCTGTTTTTTAAATTGGTATCAGAGTAAGCAAACACGCTAAGACCTAATAAGTATGTACTTGTTGTAATCTAATTTTTATGGACGAGTCTATCTCTAATAACATACCAGGTCGGAGATCACCAGATATTTTTCAAAACTTGGATTCACCAGAGAGAACTCTCATATCTAAGTCAATATCTAAACATTCTCTTGATGTAAAAACTGTTGATTGGGAAACACTCCTAGAAGAATAGTTAGATGAACTTTCTGATGAAGGTGATTCAGATATTGATAGAGAAGTTGATGAGGAAGTCTCATAGTATGTTATGGCTTTGAATTCGTTGGAAAAGAAGATGAGAAATTCTCATGTCACACCTCTTCTAATTCCTCTTTATCGATAAAAAAAGAAATTGAAAAGGATTTACGGAGGTCTTTATCTTTCGATTCGCTCTTCCGAATCGATCCTCAAAGATTCTGAGGAAAACATAAGTAGAAAGTCACATGAATGTGATAATGTTTATCAAAAATATTTCTTGTTGGAAGAGAAACTTGCATAACAGCAAGCAAAATTTGATGACAGAGAAATCGCTTATCTGGCTCGAGAAAAACACCTTGAGGATGATTTAGCTGCTGCTCTTGATAAAATCAAGATGTTGCAAGATGACTTGAAAAGGTTCAACGCTAGTTCAATCAAATTAACCACTATGCTAGGAGCAAGTAAAAATCACCGTGATACATGATGATTGGTCTATAATGGAATAGATGCTCCAAGTATTAGCAAAGAGGTAAAAAATTTCAAGGATGGTGATTCTTCTCAACAAAAGGTTTCCACTAATGGTAAAAGTGAAATACCTTTGCCGGAAGTTAATGTTCGAAAGAGAAAAGTATATCAACCTCCAAAGTCAGCACACACGGATCAAGGTAAGAACATTCCTTCTGTTTTCAACTATTTCGGAAATAAAGGTCACTTGGAAAGGAGACGTCGTTTCCGTATAAGGAATGAGAAACTTCATGATGTTCTTGTTTGTGAATCATAAGAAGTTGTGAAACCAAGATCATATGTTAAGACTAATCCCCTTAACGTTGTAGGTTGTAACTGTCCAACCTTTAGGCAAAGGAATCAGTGATGTGATAAACCTAGATTTTCCTATAAATGTCATACGAATCCTTTTCACAATCGTAATGGTTATCAAAAGGATAACTTCGTAAATATGAAGATAAGATTTGATGCTCCCAATCGGAGAAAGACTAACTTGCAAAAGAATAGTCAATCCAATTCTCTTTTGAGAAATCTAGAAGAGAATAATGGGAAGAAGGTTCATATTGTTCCTAAATGCACTCAGAAGTGGGTACCAGAGAAAGCAAATGATACTTTGAGTGTGAAAAGGAATGATCTCCTAGAAAATTCCATGACTATGGAGAAGGCAGTATCCATGATGTTGGAACTTAAAAGGTTCTTTGGAAAAATAGATTTGGATGTGAAAGGTTCTAAAAGTGATCTCTTTCATGATAATCCAAAAGTGAAATAGAATAAGACAAAAAATATAGTGGTGAAAAATCCATAGTTACGGAAAAGTCCGTTTCAGTCACTTATGGTAAGCAAGACATTGTTCACCTCAACACAACTTGATTGTGTTGTAAGTGCATCCTCACCAAGGAATTCCTTATTAAGTGTACGGTGAGGGAAGCACGAGAATTGGATTTACTTCATCTATAAATGTTAGTGGTTAATTTATAGTTTCATTAACACATTTATGTGCTTGATCGGATCTATATCTCAAAACCCATTTTTAGGCTTGAATTGAAATCTCCCTGAATTGTTGTTTCCGAATCAGCATTGTTAATATTCATCTCAAGATTTTTCTTGTTAGACTTGTAATCTGGGGTTTTGAAGAAATATTGTAAGGCTAGTCCTCAACCTTGCTTTTCAGTCCCAAGAATTTTATCGATCAAAATTTTATTAGGCCGGTGTAATATAGTGACACCGGCTACCAATATTTAGTTTAAATTTACAAATGCTATTGGTTTTTGATGATAGTAATGTAAATTGCATAATTACTTCGGAGCTTGATAGAAACTCCTATTTCAATTGTCATAGAGTGTAGTTCAAATGAAATCTACTAGGAATTTATATGTCGCTTATATGCTTAGTGTGGGCAGGTGAGTACATGAATCCCTGACATGCTACAAATGCTGAACTGGTAGAGTTGCAGAAATGATCTTATATAGTTATATTTGTAATCATTGAGATATTAACGGTGTATTCAATATCTGATTTGGATAGTGTTTGTATGGTATTGAGGTTTCTATTAATGTCGGGCCTCTTCTAGCTATAGAGCTAACCTTCTGTCTTTGGTACCCGGTCAATCCAATCTGCTTATAGAAAAATGATTAAGCATATGTTTAACACTTTTCATACCACAAGTGTTCACTAGATATCAAATTTGGGTGGGACTGATAGGAGACTCATTTCATGCTCACGTCTACTGTTTTCATAGTATGCCAAACATCACATACATACGACAGATAAAAATATCATAATTCAGACTTTATCGTAATTTGCCACAACTTTCTATTACTCGAGAAAAAAAAATCCAGACTTTGTTACCACTGAGATCTTCGGTTCCCAATTTATAACTGACTGTTTAGCCAGAGATATGGCTCAGGGATTTTGATCTTGCTTTCCAACCAAAAATGGGTATCCTTAGAAATGTATAGCTCTATAAATTTTAAGATCTCTTGCCTAATCTAGGAACAAACGTAAAATAATTTGGTCATTTTTTTTTTGTTAAGTTAAAATAATTTGGTCATCTAGCTTCAAACTTAGTCTCAAAAACTCATTAGCAATAGATTTCAGATAAAGTAAGTAATTGGTTGTACTTGGAAGAATTTTGAGGGTCTATTCATATATGATTCTGATAGTGTTTTTAACTCTGATTGGGATACTGAAAATTTTGTTTAATAGTTGAAATGTAAGTGATCTCTTTTAAGATCTTAAAATTATTACAGAAGTTTAGTTTATATTTGTTTCATCAGTAAATCTTGCTAACTAGTGTATGATGAATCGTTAAGAATGATACAATCTCTGAAAATTTGCATGATGTATTAAAATATGTATGGTGACACCAAATATGACCAGTGGTACAAATTAAATTTATGAATGTGTATCAAAATTCAAGATTTGCTTTATGTTTCGGCTCACAATTAACATATACACGCACGAGTGCCATGAATCTGCTTTGCGAATGTTTACCTCATGATTCAACATTTGTATTCCGAGTATAATATAACCATTGCTAGTGTGAGTTAAATTTTTTGGGGGGCGCAATATCCGGCCTTCAACAAACACCAATTAGTAATAAGAGAAACAAAATGCATGATTTCCGGTGACACTTAATTAAAGTCATCGAAGGAACCTTCCTCAACAGACTTTTTTTTCTCATATTTCACGTGTTCCAGTATCATGTGCAGGATGTCTCTTAATGTGAACCAAGTCTGTTAAAAGTAATTTAGGGGGTGAAACATATAGGGCACGCATTACAGAGTACTACAAAAATGATGCTGAAACCATTTTGGCAAAAGAGGATGGTTATTGGCAAACAGATACATATTTTGCAAAAATGATGCTTATACCATCGATCATCTATTTATGCATTGTCCAAAGATACATGTAGTATGGATGTCTTTCATGAGTGACTATAGAAGGGATTGGATATCAAGCTTCAACATCACTGACCTCTTCCCAGGCTACTGGACTCAAGGGCTCACCGATAATGGCTTGTTACTTTGGGAACTTTTGCCTTTTGCTTTCGTTTGGGAAGTTTGGAAACATAGGAATTCCTGCACTTTTGAAGGCATGGATTACTGATATTAGGAAGACCAATTACCATGCCTTTTGATTTTAGAACCTTCAAGGATATTTAGTTGAGATGCCTGTATCTCAAATGCCATAGCTTGCATTCATCAATATGATTGGTACTCATTGCAAAATTTCCAATTGATGGCATAGATAGAGGAAAAACAAGATTTTTTGACATTTTTACTTTTTTCCACCAATTGCTTATTAATTTTATTATAAATTGTACATTCACTGTCTTCAAAATGTAGTGAGTACCCTTTTCTTATAAGTTGTCCAACACTTCAATTTTTTTGAGATAGTCCAGGAACATAAAGAACATCGGATATGTACCGAGTTTAACCTGACCTTGTACGCACGTATATGACTCAAGTTCCTTGAATATTCTGGAACTTTCCATCTTCGAGTTTGACCAGTGGAATTTCTTGTTCCTCAAATTTTACGAAATATTATCTGTTTCTTGTCATATGGCTGCTGAATCTGCTGTCGACATACCATATACCTTGCGCTTCTTGTTGGGAGGTGAGGCAGGAATAAAATACTGGATTTTGAGGATCATTTTTATCGAAATAGTTGGCTTCATTCAACCAACAATCTTTTTCCATGTGATTTAATTTATCACACTTGATGCACTTATATTTACAATTCTCAGTTGCATGGCCAAACTTTTTGCAAACATTACAATGGATATTTGAGGAGTAATTTCTTACGTACCTTTGTTTTCTGTTTTTATAACCTCCTTTTCCTCTTCCACGTCCGTGGTAGAAATTTCTGGGCCCTTGATTTGATTGAAATGCCTGCTCCAACGGTTGCTCCGCGAACCTATTGATTTTTTTTCGTGCTCCTCGAGTAAACCCATTAACTCGTGTATCGAGAAAGTCGATAATTTTTTTGACTCTTTAATGGAAGCGACGATATGATAGAATTTTAATAGTAAGCTTCTCAATATATTTTCTGCAACTCTTTTGTTTTCAATGGTATCTCCATAACTACTAATTTGAAACTCAGTACCGGCATGTTCTTTATCCTAAATAACCATGTCGGAACTCACTTCTGGCGTGGTATTCATCATATATTTCTGTGCTGGCACACGATGAAAAGTATCCAGAAAATTGAGTTTTTTTCACTTGGCTACCGACATGGATATATATATCGAACATGCCGGAACTCAGTACCGGTGTGGTATTCATCCTAAATAACCATGCCGGAACTCAGTACCGGCATGGTCTTCATCATTTACGGCGTGGTCTTCATCATTTCCGACATGTTCTTCATTACTTCCGGCATGGTCTTCATCACTTCCGGCATGGTCTTCATCACTTTTGGCGTGGTCTTCATCAATTCGTTTTCAAAGTGAGAGCCGGTAGAGAAGGTGAAGGGAATTTGAAAGGGAAAATTTAGAATTTGAAAGAGAATGGGGAACATTTGGGTTTCAAATCTTTAACCCTAAAAGAGATTAATAAGAAGTGGAGATAGAAATGGGGGATATGATTTTGTTTTTTGTTTTTTGATTTTAAGTTTTTTGTTTTTTTGAAAAACTAACCCTAGTGCCTGAATTGATGGTGTAAATGGGGGATAAATGATTGGGTTATTTGATTTTATGTTTTAGGGGAAAGGGTTGTATAGTCTTTTCATAAAGTTTTTTAATTAACCAAAGGGTGTTTTAGTATTTTTATATCAAAAGGTCACCCCTTAGCAGCCACCTTTGGTTGGGGGAAGTAATTCATATCCCCCAATTAATAAATGTATCCCCCAATTACGCGTTCCTTAAAAATTCAATCCATTACCTTATTTATGATGGAAAACTAAATTTGCATAGATGCAATCATATTTAATCTTCACAAAAACGTTTATAAATCCAAAATTACGCATGGTAGAATATGCCAGGAATGATTACTGTGTAAATAAAGTTTTCAAGCAAAGTTCATGAAAAACAGGGAGAGATTGGGAAAAGTTTATGGACAAAGTTTATCAATTTCGCGGCTGAGAAAGACATCTCAACTCATAAATTTTAGATCCAGTTAAAATAGTGTTGTACAAGAATAAAAAATTGCATTTGAATAGACATGAATCGAAAAATCAGGAGACAAATGAATAAATAGCATTTGAATCGACATGAATCGAAAAATCTGGAGACAAAGGAATAAAAGGAGAAAGAACCCCTATCTTTCTGCAAAAGAGAAATTCAGCCAATTTCAATGACGGGTTGAGTTCAGATTTGGATTTAAACTAACCCTAAACTTGCTTGTCTTCTTTTTCAACTTATAATGATGAACTACCCACCACCGAAGAGAATATTACCAATAATGATGAACAAAAAACTTACAAAAATGATTCTCAATAACACAACAAGCTTCACCTTCTCAACAAACCCAGTCTATCGACCTAACTTTTCAGCAGAAACAAATGGAATGATAGAAGTTCAGGGAATGAATAGAGTGAGGGATTTCTCTGAGTTTAACATTTTTCTTTTCTTTTATTAACTCACCAACAACACGTGTCTAACAAAGAGAAAGGAAGAAGGGTGAATATGTGCACATTACCACATTCGTGGCTTTATAGTAAATAGATTGTAAAGTTTGTCTATTTTGTTGACGAAAACAATGTTGCAAACATTTTTGGTAAATTTGAACATTTTTGGGAATACTTAAAATAAAACAGACACGGCTGGAAATTTCCGCGTCGGGGGTGGATGCCACCTTTGGGAAAACAACATATTTTTCAGCGGCAATAGGGAGGTTAACATGTTCCAAATCAATTAGAGTATTGACTGATGATAAGTAAAAGTATGCATTTTGAATCATGGATTACTCAGTATGTACGTAGCGAGAACTTGTCCTCCAATTTTTGGTAACAAACTATGTGCGTAGGCATTGGGAGCAGTCAAGGTTCAAAAGTCTTCTTTGCAGGTTATAAAATTGACAAGCACTATCATCGAACACTAACAAAATTTGTAGATGATGTACAATCAGAACTAAATATTTGCAGTAGTAAAATAAGGTCAAGAGAGGAAAATTTCTCTAAAAATTGAAATGTAGGCTCTGAAATGACTTCTTTCTATGTTCAAATTAAAGTAAGAACACTGCCCAAATTTGATACAAATCAATTACATACCCGAACATCGGAACTTATCTAATGTAAGTCAATTACATACTTTGTTCCAATCATATTGGTTACTACTCATATCAACCATTTCACAGTAGCATTCGATATCCACCACCTTTCGAATTGGCTCTTAGGTCGGATGATCTATCACCAGCTAAAGAGTTTGTAGATAAACCTGAAGACATATGGATATCTCCTATAAATATGAGAACATACCTGAAGAAACAGAAACATGAATGTCACTGTTGTGCACTAAGCCAGTGAAAATATATATAAAAAAAACACCATTATTTCACAAATCTTACCTAGAGAAGCCTAGATAAGCTAATTTCGAACTAGTTCTTTTCTTCATAAACTGGTGTTGAAGTTATGGTTTTAAGAATAAATAAAAATGGCATGCGGGGTTTTAGTACATTGACGCAAATTCGCAGGTTTTGGATGTGTTGGAGATAAGATGGTATGTGTGATTGGGTTGCCTGAATGGGTGGTGGTGGTGGTTGCAGGGATGGAATTTAAAAACTCTATCACCTCTTCCACCTTGCTAATTTTTAAGGATACACAATTGGAAAACCACTAAACCCAATAGTCCTATGACCGCTATTGAAGCTCACATACAATAACAAAGAAAACTATAACAAGATTAAGACTACCCTTTTCTTGACATCAACAATTCAAAGAAATCCCCCACGGATCGACGTTAGTTGCCTGTCGGTGAAATGTATGAACTAGTTTGCTTGATTTGCAGTATTGTTCTCATTTGAACTATTTTTGGTTCATACTATTAAAAAATCGGTATAATCAAGATAAAACTAAAATAAAGAAATGATATTATTATTATGATTCAAATAATATACAAGATTCAAAAATGATCTGCAAAGAATTATCATGAAAGCATTATCTTCACTTAGCTCATTGTAATCGGAGTTTCTATCAAGCACCAAACTATTTATAGATCTAAATCAATATTTGTAAATAATTTCCAGAAATTCCAAGATTTGGTCTTATATAGGATTCAATATGAAATTGTGCAAAATTTTTAACATATCCACCCATCCCAAAACACTTCCACTTGAGGCATTGCATTGGCTTCCGACTAATCTCCAAATCCTCTAGTCCTGGTCGTTTACAAAAAGGATGATTCAAAGAAGAGTATCTAGCTTATTATCTTGGTACACAAGGAAGGAAATATCTGAACTTTGAGTAACTTGAATACTTCTCCCACACAACTTAATTTTGATAGGAAAAGTCCAGGCCCACGAAGTTCAACTTTGGGAAACATCTCAAGGGGGGCATCAAAACCAAAAAGTTTAGTATAAGCTCATGTACAATGATTGAGGGACTAAGTAAAGAATGATCAGTTTGTCAAGTAAACAGTGTTGTGTTATGTGCCCATTTCTCATCAATTAATATTCGCACATGGACACAATTTAAAAAAACACCCATATTTGATTCGAGTACCATTAAACTTCCAAGTACATATATATCATGTGGGGGAGCTTATACAATTACTACGATTGATATTAGCAAAATCTTATTCCATATACTATATATAGCAATTAAGGTTTATTTTTATTCAAAACATAATAAAAAATTAAATTAGTTTACCATGTAAAAACAGTTCATAATCCAATAATTTAATTACTATGGTTGATAAGCGTTTTCTCACCCCTAGTCAAAGTTTGTTGACCTAGTCAAATAGTGAAAAGGGCAAGGTTTCCGAAACCTACTTTGGGCATATCAATATCAGGGCTGGCCCTGGAAAAGTCATTATGATCATATCAAAGATTCGTGATCTCTTTCGTCTCCGGGGTATCTATAAAGATTCCCACATGAAACCAAAATTCCAACACATTTCGATAAAGGCTACTTCTTATCAGCAGAGCTTGAGCTGCTGGTTTTATCCCTCACACTGGCTATGTTGTAAAAGGCGCTGGGCGAGGCGAGGCGCCAATCCCAGTGTCTAAGGCGAGCGCCTTGAGCGCCTAAAATTTAGGAAAAACCATAGCAAGCTTTATTTTGTTGCATGGGAGCCTTTTTTTCCCAGGCTCAGGCTTTAGTCTCCAATCTCCTTATAAAACTTCTATAGAAATTCTAGGGTTCAATCTACTTATTAGGAAGTTTTCATGATTTACAAAATTACCCTTCAACCAATCCTCAATGGATATTTGATTGCATCCCATCCAAGCCCAGCGAAGAACCCACACTGCTATGCTTCGTGAGACTGGATTATGGTGCTGATGGAACTCGGGTTCGATTAGAAAGGAATAGCAAGAGTTAGAAACTCCAACAAGTATGTGAACTGCGAAGGATAACAAAAGTTTAAAATGTGGTATTGGTGTGGGGGGTGAATCTGTGATCGATGGTGACTTCTCGGCTAACATTTTTTTTTGGAAAGCTTATGGACACCCCTTAGCAGCTACCTTTGGTTGGGGGAAGTAATTCATATCCCCCAATTAATAAATGTATCCCCCAATTGCGAGTTTATTCAAAATTCAATCCATTACCTTATTTATGATGGAAAACTAAATTTGCATAGATGCAATCATATTTAATCTTCACAAAAACGTTTATAAATCCAAAATCACGCATGGTTGAATATTCCAGGAATGATTACTGTGTAAATAAAGTTTTCAAGAAAAGTTCATCAAAAACAGGGAGAGATTGGGAAAAGTTTATGGACAAAGTTTATCAATTTCGCGGCTGAGAAAAACATCTCAACTCATAAATTTTAGATCCAGTTAAAATAGTGTTGTACAAGAATAAAAAATTGCATTTGAATAGACATGAATCGAAAAATCAGGAGACAAACGAATAAATAGCATTTTAATCGACATGAATCGAAAAATATGGAGACAAAGGAATAAAAGGAGAAAGAACCCCTACCTTTCTACAGAAGATAAATTCAACCACTTTCAATGACGGGTTGAGTTCAAATTTGGATTTAACCTAACCCTAAAATTTCTTGTCTTCTTCTTCAACTTCTAATGATGAACCACCCACCACCGAAGAGAATATTACCAATAAAGATGAACCAAAAACTTACAAAAATGATTCTCAATAACACAACAAGCTCCACCTTCTCAACAAACCCAGTCCGTCGACCTAATTTTTAAGCATAAACAAATGGAATGATAGAAGTTCAGGGAATGAATAGAGTGAGGAATTTCTCTGAGTTTAACATTTTTATTTTCTTTTATTAACTCACCAACAACATGTGTCTAACAAAGATAAAAGAAGAAGGGTGAATATGTGCAAATTACCACATTCGTGGCTTTGTAGTAAATAAATTGTAAAGTTTGTCTGTTTTGATGACGAAAACAATGTTTTGGTAAATTTGTGTTATAAACGTGTAATTATGTTAAGAATATCTAGGGCAAATCCCGTTTATTACTGGGATGCCCTTGTGTCTAGCCATATAGATAGAGGCTCTAATGTTAGTCTATTGTACTGATCTAATAGAATTCTCTCTCCTTCTTCCCTTCTATTTTGTGTCTCTTGTTCTTTGTATTCTATATCACAACAATTTGAACATTTTTGGGAATACTTAAAATAAACAGACACGACTGGAAATTTCCGCGTCGGGGGTGGATGCCACCTTAGGGAAAATAACATATTTTTCAGCGGAAACAGGGAGATTAACATGTTCCAAATCAATTAGAGTATTGACTGATGATGAGTAAAAGATATGCATTTTGAATCATGGATTACTCAGTATGTATGTACCGAGAACTTGTCCTCCAATTTTTGGTAACAAACTATGTGCGTAGGCATTGGGAGCAGTCAGGGTCCAAAATTATTCTTTGCAGGTTATAAAATTGACAAGCAATATCATCGAACACTAACAAAATTTGTAGATGAAGTATAATCAGAACTAAATATTTGCAGTAGTAAAATAAGGTAAAGAGAGGAAAATTTCTCTAACAATTGAAATGTAGGCTCTGAAATGACTTCTTTCTATGTTCAAATTAAAGTACGAACACTGCCCAAATTTGATACAAATCAATTACATACCCGAACACCGGAACTTATCCAATGTAAGTCAATTACATACTTTGTTCCAATCATATTGGTTAATACTCAGATCAACCATTTCGCAGTAGCATTCGGTATCCACCAGCTTCCGAATTGGCTCTTAGGTCGGATGATCTATCACCAGCTAAAGAGTTTGTAGATAAACCTAAAGACATACAGATATCTCCTATAAATATGAGAACATGCCTGAAGAAACAGAAACATGAATGTCAATGTTGTACGCCAAGCCAGTGAAAATATATAAAAAAAAACACCATTATTTCACAAATCTTACCTAGAGAAGCCTAGATAAGCTAATTTCGAACTAGTTCTTTTCTTCATAAACTGGTGTTCAAGTTATGGTTTTAAGAATAAATAAAAATGGCATGCGGGGTTTTAGTACATTGACACAAATTCGCAGGTTTTGGATGTGTTAGAGATAAGATGGTATGTGTGATTGGGTTTCCTGAATGGGTGGTGGTGGTGGTTGCAGGGATGTAATTTAAAAACTCTATCACCTCTTCCACCTTGATAATTGTTGAGGACACACAATTGGAAAACCACTAACCCTAATATTCCTATGACCGCTATTGAAGCTCACATACAATAACAAAGAAAACTATAACAAGATTAAGACTACCCTTTTCTTGACATCAACAATTCAAAGAAATCCCCCACGGATCGACGTTAGTTGCCCGTCGGTGAAATTTGTTGTGTTTTCTTTAATTGATGGATGAAATGGAATACAATGGGGGTGAGGTGGATGTTTGGAAAGAATCCAATGGGGGTGAGGTGGATGTTTTTGAAAGAATCAATGGGGGTGAGGTGGAAATGGATTTGGGTCTTGGGTTTTTGGATCATGGGTTGTTTAATCCCATGAATTTGTAAACAGTTTACCGATGCGAGAGGGTTAAAACGCTTCCAACTTTCTTCTCTTTTGTCTTCTCAATTCTTCCAAGCTTTATTTAGTACTTAAAAACACAAAATTAATTAATACAAATATTTATTCTTGAAAATGGTAAAAATGCAGAATTTGGGATAATATATGACTTTGAAGCGCGAAATATGAGTTAAGTGCCAATGAAAAGGTGTATGAACATGCAATATTTGGCACTCCTCAAATACCCCCAAACCTGAATTTTACTTGTCCTCAAGTGAAACAGAAATCAAGAAATCCTAACTATACCACTGTCACTGGTCTCTCGAATGCATTTAGCGTATGCACTAAGCCTTTAAACCCCTAGGTGTCCCTAGTGGGCGAGTTTAGTCTCGTGAGGGCCTACAAAGATGTACCCACAAAACCTTCTCCAATTTCAGAGCATCCATAGAAATGTCTTCGTCTTCGGTCTTCAACTTGTAGATGATGAACTTCGGAATTTCGTAGAACCATGAAAATTTGTAACCAATATTTTTTTTTAAGACCCATTATTTGGTCATTATTATTTTTTTTTTTAGTGACCCGCTACATAGCTGGTCATCAGATACCAAACACAAGATCCGATATATATATATATATATATTTTAAATTTTTTTTTTTTTTTTTTTAGAGACCCGCTACACAGCTGGTCTTAGAAGACAACAAAAGACCCGCTACACAGCTGGTCATAGAAACAAAAGACTGCAAGACTATGCTGACTGGTCATAGAAAACACACTACCAAAAATGCAAAAGACTACAAAAGATCCTACAAAAGACCCGCTCCACAATTTGGTCATAAAAAAATAACAACAAAAGACTCAAAAATTGCAAAAGACTACAAAGGATCCTACAAAAGACCCGCTCCATGACTGGTCATAAAAGATGCAAAAGACTACAAAACGCCATATGCAAATACTCCCCAAACCTAAATCTAACATTGTCCTCAATGTTTCAAAAGATAACTTGAGAAACCACAACAAACTATGAGAACAAAAACGATTCAAAGGAAAGAGATTGCAGGATGCCAAACCAGAGACAGTAGAGTATGTCCAAAGCATCCAATGAGGAAGATATCTGTGTTATGTACAGGGGGTGAACTTTTTAGTCCACATAGATTGGATCAGCAAGATGAGTTGTTTCAATCTCAGGTGGGATTGGTTCAAGGAACGGCTTCAGTATCTTCCCATTGACCTTGAAGACATTCTTGGTTGTTACATCTTCTAGTTGTACAGCCCCATGGGGGAAAATTGTTCGCACCACGAACGGGCCTGTCCATTTAGAACGTAATTTTCCTGGAAAAAGGTGCAGTCGTGAGTTATACAATAGAACTTTCTGGCCTGGAGTGAATGACTTGCGCAAAATGCGTTTGTCATGAAACACCTTCATTCTTTGTTTGTACATTTTTGCATTATCATATGCATCATTTCTTAACTCTTCCAACTCATTGAGTTGAAGCTTCCTTTGGGTGCCAGCTTTATCTAGATCAAACTTCAGTTTCTTTACATCCCAATATACACGATGTTCTAACTCTACAGGGAGATGACAAGCTTTATCGTACACAAGTCTGTAAGGTGACATACCAATGGGGGTCTTGTATGCAGTTCTATAGGACCATAAAGCATCATTCAATCTTAAAGACCAATCTTTTCTAGACGGGTTAACCGTCTTTTCTAGAATGTGCTTAATCTCCCTATTTGAAACCTCTACCTAGCCACTGGTATGTGGATGATATGGGGTTGCAACTTTATGAGTTATGCCATACTTACGGACTAAGGACTCAAAAGGCCTATTGCAAAAATGTGAACCACCGTCACTGATTATAGCTCTAAGGGTGCCAAATCGATAAAATATGTTTTCCTTTAAGAACGAAAGTACCACCTTGTGGTCATTAGTTTTGGTTTCAATTGCTTCTACCCACTTAGAAACATAGTCAACAGCAACAAGGATGTACAACTTTCCTTCAGAGCTAGGAAATGGACCCATGAAATAAATGCCCCATACATCAAATAGCTCAACAATCAAAATGGGTTGTAAGGGAATCATGTTTCGTTTTGATATACTTCCCAATTTCTGGCACCGGTCACAAGAAACACAGAAGGCATGGCTATCCTTAAACAATGTTGTCCAGTAAAAACCACTCTACAAGATCTTCGCAGCAGTTTTCTTTGCACTAAAGTGTCCTCCACATGCTTGATCATGACAAAAAGAGATGACATCCCTTTGTTCTTAATTGGTGACACATTTCCTAATGATTTGGTCGTGGAAGTATTTGAACAGATATGGGTCATCCCATAGGAAATGTTTCACTTCGGCCAAGAATTTAGACCGGTCTTGTTTAGACCAATGAAGTGGCATCCTACCTGTAGCAAGGTAGTTCACGATGTCGGCAAACCATGGTATTTCGAAACCAGCATCGTTGTTCATCGGTGAAGGATTCCCTAATAATCTCCGATTCATCAGCAGATTCGACATTCAACCTAGATAAGTGATCAGCAACAACATTCTACGACCCTTTTTATCTCGAATTTCGAGGTGGAACTCTTGTAACAAGAGTATCCATCGAATTAGACGAGCCTTAGCATCTTTTTTAGATAAAAGATATCTTAATGCGGCATGGTCAGTATAAATGATTATTTTAGATCCTATCAAATAAGATCTAAACTTATCTAATGCAAACACAACAGCTAGAAACTCTTTTTCGGTTGTTGAATAATTCATTTGGGCCTCATTCAGTGTCTTACTAGCATAGTAGATCACATAGGGGTGTTTGTCAACTCGCTGACCTAAGACAGCTCCAACAGCAAAAATCAGATGCGTCACACATGATTTCAAAAGGTAATTTCCAATCAGGAGGTCGGACTATAGGTGCTGAAGTTAGAAGAGTTTTGAGCTTTTCCCAAGCATGCACACAAGCATTATCAAACACAAAGGAAACATCTTTACTGAGTAGATTACACATTGGTCTTGAGATCTTACTGAAATCTTTAATGAATCTACGGTAGAAACCAGCATGGCCTAAAAATGATCTAACCTCCCTCACAGAGCGAGGTTGCGGAAAGTTTTGAATGAGGTCGACTTTGGCTTTGTCTACTTCAATGCCTTTTTCAGAGATGATGTTTCCTAGAACTATGCTTGAGTTCACCATAAAATGACATTTCTCCCAATTTAAAACCAAATCTTTCTCTTTACATCTAATCAGCACGCAAGTAAGATGGTTCAAACATTCATCAAAAGATGATCCAAACACAGAGAAATCATCCATAAAGATCTCAAGGAAGTTATCTATCATATCAGAAAAAATGCTCATCATACAACTTTGAAATGTAGCGGTGCGTTGCACAACCCAAAGGGCATACGGCGATAGGCAAATGTTCCAAATGGACATGTAAATGTAGTCTTTTCCTGATCTTCGGGTGAAATATGAATCTGGTTGTAACCAGAAAAGCCATCCAAGAAACAATAGAATTTACGCCCAGACAATCGTTCAAGCATTTGATCTATGAATGGAAGAGGGAAGTGATCTTTCTTTGTAACTGCATTCAACTTCCTATAATCAATGCAAACTCGCCACCCTGTGGTTACTCGAGTAGTGATTAACTCATCTTTATCGTTTTGAACTACAGTAACTCCTGACTTTTTCGGTACAACCTGAATGGGGCTAACCCATTTGCTATCTGAGATTGGGTATATGATACCCGCATCAAGAAGCTTTATAATCTCACTCTTAACAACCTCTTTCATGTTAGGATTGAGACGCCTTTGCATCTCCCTAGATGGTTTAGCATTGTCCTCAAGGTTTACATGATGCATGCAATCAGTGGGACTTATGCCTTTAAGGTCCGAGATGGTCCATCCTAAGGCTTATTTATGCTCCTTAAGTACTTCTAAAAGTTTACTTTCCTGTTCTGTATCTAAGGAAGATGAAATGATTACAGGAAAAGTATTAGAAGGTCCCAAAAATGCATATTTAAGAGTATTAGGTAATGGTTTCAGTTCGAGCTTTGGTGGCTCAACAAGAGAGGGAACAGACTTGGATTCCAAGAGTGGAAGTGGTT
Source organism: Papaver bracteatum (assembly GCA_023529315.1). Classification (NCBI taxonomy): domain Eukaryota; kingdom Viridiplantae; phylum Streptophyta; class Magnoliopsida; order Ranunculales; family Papaveraceae; genus Papaver; species Papaver bracteatum. Next base: position 208,088 of record JAJJWX010001987.1, read on the forward strand.
CCACTCTAGATTTCCACTTAGTCGTGTCCATAAGTGGTGTGGATTCAATCAAAGTATTCACTTCACTTATGTATTCATCATCAAACAAATCCAAGTCAAAATTATTCAAACAAGCATCCAAAGGGTCAACAGACATGCTACTAGACAACGAATCCTAAATCAAACTTTCAATCATGTTGATTTCATGCACATCATTATCATCATCAAGATCTAAATGTTGTTGGATAGTATTGAAAACATTCAACTCCACAGTCATATTACCAAATGACAACTTCAACACTCCATTACGGCAGTTAATGATTGCATTGGACGTTGCTAAGAAGGGACGTCCCAAAATGACAGGAATGTGACTGTCAGGGTTTTTCACAGGTTGAGTATCTAAGACGATGAAGTCCACAGGAAAATAAAACTTATCAACCTTAATCAAAACATCTTCTACCACACCATGTGGTACTTTGACGGATCTTTCCGCCAGTTGCAGAGTTATAGGTGTTGCCTTCAACTCTCCAAGACCTAACTGCACATATACTGAATATGGTAGTAAATTCACACTTGCCCCTAAGTCTAGCAATGCCTTCTTAACCGTTTGGTCACCTATTTTGCATGTGATAGTTGGACTACCTGGGTCTTTAAACTTAGGAGGTGTGTTGCTTTGAATGATTGCACTCACTTGCTCAGTGAGAAAAGCACGCTTATGAACATGAAGCTTTCGCTTTTGTGTGCACAGATCCTTAAGGAATTTAGCATAAGCAGGGACTTGCTTGATTGCATCAAGAAATTGGATGTTGATGTTAACTCATTTGAACATTTCCAAAATCTCGTTGTACTGTATACTCTCTTTTTGCTGCACCAATCTTTGTGGGAATGGAGAAACATGTACATGAGATGGTGCAGAGACATTAGAATTATGGGAATTCTTATGTTGCTTAGATTTGTATTCAATAATAGGTGTTTTATGTGGGATTTTATGCACTGGTGAGTCTGATGTAGACTCACTCAACTGTGGTACACCTACATTGTTTTCAACAACTTTACCACTACGAAGAGTGGTGACAACATTTACTTGATTATGTGAGGCCTCATTTCGAGTTGAATTTTCTGCCTGATATACATTTTTTGGATTTTGTTGGGGCTGACTAGGGATTTTTCCTTTTTCTCTTTCATTCAATGCTTCACAAATTTGACCCATTTTAAGTTCCAGACTTGTAAAACGTTGGTCTGTGGTCTTTTGGAGTTGTACCAAATTTTGGGTCAACAAAACGAAACTTTCTTCGAAGCTAGGCTTTTTCTCTACAGGGTATTGCACATGTGGTTGCACTTGGGGGTTTCTAGGATAAGGGTATCCTTGGTTATTATTTGATTTTCCCCCTTGTACAGGTCCCTTAGACCATGAAAGGTTAGGGTGATTTCTCCACCCTGGGTTGTAGGTCTGAGAATATGGGTTGTTCTATTGCCTTTGGTACAAAATATTGGCTTGCTCGGTTTTAGACTCTTGAAATGCATGGAGGTCCGGACAAGTTTCCACTAGATGGTCTGAACTATGGCATGCGGCACAAGTGGCCATTTCAATTTGACTACGGAGAGTAGGGATATTAGTTTTTCCATTATTTTCTAGTTCTAGCTTTTCTATTCTCCTGGCCAAGGAAGCCATCTTTGCACTTCCTTCGAAGTCAGAGTCAATTCTATGAACATTGGATGCAAGGGTAATCCTATTTGGTTCACGGGGGGGATTCCCACTGCTGAGTCTTTTCAGCGACTTCGATTAAGAAATCCCAAGACTCATCAGCACTTTTTTCAATAAATTGACCATTGCACATGGTCTCAACTGTAGTTCGGTTCTTGACATCTAAGCCTTCATACAAAATTTGCACAAGTCTCCATTTTTCAAAACCATGGTGAGGACATTGGAGCACTAATTCATTGAATCTCTCCAAATATTTTGCCAAAGTTTCCTCCTCTAATTGCACAAAACTATTCAGACTTTGACGAATTGTCGTAGTCTTATGGTTTGGGAAGAACTTTTTGAAGAACTCTTTCGTAAGAGCATCCCATGTATGAAATGACTATGGATGTTGAGCACACAGCCAAGTCTTGGCTTTGTCTATCAAAGAAAAAGGAAAAAGTTTCATTTTGAGGTGCTCATCCGTCATTTGGTTGATCCGAAGAGTCCCACAAATTTCCTCGAACTCTCTCACATGGTGGTAGGGATTTTCAGCTTCAACCCCTTTAAATTTAGGAAACATATTGAGGATACTTGCCTTTAGCTCAAATTGTCCATCAATAGCTGGTAAGACAATGCACGAGGACTGGGTTGTCCTCGTTGGGTACATGTAGTCCTTTAGACTACGGAATGGGTTTACTGGTTCTCCCATTGTTTCGGATGGGTTTGGACTGTCTGCCTCAGAACTATGTATTTCAATTAACTCTTCTTGACTGATTCTAACTAGTCGGCGTGTATGGTCTCTAAAAGACACAATCATAGCCTAGCTAGCACATCAAGCATGTTAACCATTCACCTAGAAGGCAAGTTCAATGCAATCACAAACAAGGATGACTCCACCACAGTAAACCTACTGATTTCTAGCAAACAAAAAGCATGATGGATCCACTTAGATTGTTTTCTAGACCAGCTTCTAATCCTTCGAAAGGGAATTCGTTACAATCTGAGCAAAACCCTCTGGAATCAATCCGAGTTTAAGTAAATTGAATAGAGGCGAGGGAAGCTGCTAGAGCTTTGATACCCAAGGCCTCATCGTATTACAAGGCGGCGCAGTCACGCATTCAATTTACAGAAACCGTCATGAACTTCGAAGTATGCTTAAAGAGTAACCAATATTTTTCAAATGACTTTCCTGCTAAGCTCGTTACCTTATAGGTCTTGTTCTATTCAAAATTTTAAAGCTTAGGTTCGCGTATGTATCGTTTTCCTAAGGTGGGAAAGAAGAGAACGGTGATGAAATCCGAACCCTTATCTTGTATGGCCAGTCCTTTCCCTTTACTAGGAAAATAAAGCAGCCGTATTCAATTCCTCAACATATATGCAAACGAAGGAATACAGTAACTCGCTAACAAGGGATTCGCGAGTGTTTCGACAAACTTACCTCCCGTTCCAGACGGGGGATGAACCGTTGTTGTCGACTCGGGCCACGACTCCTATGTCATGAACGAACCCGAGGGGCCGAGGTGATATTGTAATCACCGTCCTTCTCTGCAAATAGTTGATATTTAATAATTCCCTTCCGTAGGGTTTAAAAATAAAAATAAAAATAGAATGTCCAAGTCGAAAGTCCAAAATAAAGTGCAAAAGAAAAAGAAAATTACAAAAGTAGAGGAATCCTTATACAATCTAAAAATAAATAAAATAAACTTTTTTTTTTTTTTTTTTTTTTAAAAAAAAAAAAAAACTTCTTTCGCTTCCTTTCCTTCGCCTTTACAACAGCTACTCCGACACCTGTTGAGCTCAAAAGAGGTAGTTAGGGTTTCTAAGTTTTGAAGCAAAAGCAAAAATTTTTAAAAAAAAATAACAAAAATAAGTGTAAGTGATTATGCTACAGTGATATGTAAACAGTATTATGTGAACTGCAAGTGCACAGTGTCGACTCTATGTATAGTGTCAACAGTATTATGTGAACTACCAATTTAATATAGTTATTGGTAGGCTCGTAAAGATACCTACTTCTATGTATAAACTGCAAGTGCACAATGTCGACAAGCAACACAGGGCAAGCACAGGTCGAACCACAGAGACTTGGAGAGTGTAGAAGTTGATTCTAAATCCTGATTCAGAGAGTAACCAAAAGGGGTTTGATTTTGTCGATACGACGATATGATTTTCAAGTGACTTAAATAATAAAAGTAAAAGATGGAAATAAAAAGATATGTAAACAATGATAATATGGATACTAGGGTATTCAAATCCACCAATAACCTATGATATGCATTCAACTTGTAATATTATTCTTGTCCTTATAGTAGATTCAAGTCTACCGTATAACTAAGGTGTTTCTCCAATGGATAATTTAATCACAACTAAAGTATTTCTCCAAAGCATTAATTGTCTAATTAAGCACAACTAATCTAAAGATCAATATTTGGTTAAGAATGAGTTGTAGCATAATCAACATAGAGATATTCTAACTACAATGGATACATGGCATACATTGTGAGAGCAAGATGTTGAAAAACTTGGATTAAATTATATCTTTAAACAATTCTAAACTTTCAAGAACAAGATACAAGATATGAATACATACCAATGAGATTAGGGCTTCATCTAAACCCTAGTAAATGAAATTAGAACATGAAGAACATTACAACAAAATTGAAATTTGATAAACTAACATGAACAAGCTATTCTTGGATGGTTTTTCAACACAAAAACCCTCTCTATTTATACACAAAATTCCCTCAAGCACTTGGATTCGAAATTTGGAAAGCATCCACTCAACAAAACATGTTTTCTTAATTGATGGATTGAATGGAATATGTTTGGTTGTGGGAAACAAATTGGGAGTGATTGAGTGAGAGAATGGGGATGTTTTCTTTAATTTATGGATGAAATGGAATACAATGGGGGTGAGGTGGATGTTTGGAAAGAATCCAATGGGGGTGAGGTGGATGTTTTTGAAAGAATCCAATGGGGGTGAGGTGGAAATGGATTTGGGTCTTGGGTTTTGGATCATAGGTTGTTTAATCCCATGAATTTGTAAACAGGTTGCCACTGATGCGCGAGCGGGTTGCAACGCTTCCAAATTTCTTCTCTTTTGTTTTCTCAATTCTTCCAAGCTTTATTTAGTACTTAAAAACACAAAATTAATTAATACAAATATTTATTCTTGAAAATGGTAAAAATGCAGAATTTGGGATAATATATGACTTTGAAGCGCGAAAGATGAGTTAAGTGCCAATGAAAAGGTGTATGAACATGAAATATTTGGCACTCATCAGTTATCACCACCTGTTAAATTCGCAACACGTCTTTTTTGTTTTCCATTAACTTTTTGACACGTTTCTTCGTAACCGTTCTTTTCAACCGTTCACGTTTAATCGCATTGATGAGTTTCTATCTTCATCGAATTCTCTCTTCTTTATAAATATTATCCTTTGTTTTTTATTTTTATTCTCTTATCCCATTCTTCTTCATCATCACTTCTGCCTCTGCAATTTATTCCCTTTTTCTGCTACTACGATTTCTTATCTCTTTCACCTCTTTTCCTTTCTATTTTCTATCTTACATCTAATGGCTCCAAATAAGAAAACTATTGAACAAATTAATGCATAGCTTGCTGATAGGGACCTCATTCTTTCTGAAATTGATGGTTACGACAATAAGTCTTCTCTCTGTGTGAATCTCTTCACCAATTTTATTTGGAATGATCAGAGAGTTTTAATCTCACGAGGTCAAATCCTCGCAGGTCTTCCTCTTCCTCTTTATGATGTCAATCTCCCTTTATTCTATGAAATTATTTCCCACCCTAATTTTTCATGTGCCATTTATCAATTGACTGATGATTGCATTCGCATTCTGGTTGAATTCGCAACTCGTGCTGCTGCTGGAAGATCTTTGTATCCAGTTAATCTTAGGAAACCTGGATTTCAAGATACGAAGATTATTTCTGCAGACTATACAGTTGAGGGTTTCTTTAAAAATTACACATTAATTCCTGCGAGGAAAGAATATAAACGTTGGGGTGTTCGTCTTCATCGTAAAGCTAATATCGCAGCAGATGACCTTATTATGCACGACATTGATTATTCCTTGGGAAAAAATAAAACACCTCGTCGTTCTAATGATGAAGATTGGTATAACTAACTTTTAGCATTATCAGGCTCTTATATTTCTGGGATAGTAGATCTTCCTGCGAACCTTCGTGATCGCAATTATCAACCTTGGGTTTATAAAAATGTATGTACCTCCATCTCCTTATCTTCTTGTTACTCTTCTATTTATTTTCAAATTAGGTAAGAAACACTCTTATATGCTTTTTAAACAATATATTGTTGCCTCTGTTTCTTATGCTTATTTGAATTTGAAGGTTCTTTCTGATCTTCCTGAGGTTGTTGCGAGTAAGAATAAGAGTTCCACCTCTTCCAAAAGGTTAACTGCGAGACAAAAAACACTTCGCTCTGCGAAGGATACCCAAACTTCTGGTAGTCAAGATGATGATGATCTTCGTAAAGGAAAAAAGGAAACTTGAGGATGTTGTTTATGAGAGGAAGAAAAAGAAGAAACACTCAACCAATTCTTATTCCAATGTGATCTCTTCTAATGAGAATGTTGACGAAGATCAAGGTGATGAAGATGATAAATTTCCTGAGAAGGATTTTAATTCTAATTCGATACCCTTTTCCGATAAAGGAGATGATGATGATGATGATGATGCTTGATGAAGGTGAAGAGGAAGATTATAGTAACACAGAAACTTTTGCTTCAGCAATGGTTCGTGTATCTGAGGCCTTTCTCCATTCTTCTCGTGGGTTAGGAAACTCTCCTACTGCGAATGCTCATAAGCTTATTGCGAAGGCTTGCAAAGTTCCTACTGTACTCAATAACAACTCTCTTGATGGAATTTTAAGATTCCTCTCTCCTGCTACATTATATGCTTTAGGGAGTATGGTAAGTTTCTTTTCTATTCCTTGTTTGTTTCCCCTATTCCATTAATTTCTGACCCTTTTTACTTGTTCAGGTTGGAAGAGTTAGCTACACAGCTGCTTCAGATTGGGAAAGACTTCATTCCATTGATGAGAAGAAAACTTTAACCCGTTGTAAGAAGTTGGAGATTGAAAATTCAAAAATTCGTCAGAAAGTAGAGGATTTAAGTATTGATATCGCCGAACTAACATCCCTTCACGAAGATAATCCACAATCTGCGAGCATCGCAGCTGATAGTTCTTCTCTTCTTAAGGAGAATAATCATCTAAAGCTAGAAAACTCTTCTCTTCGTAATGATAAAAAGCAATTATAAGGTAAATTCTTCGTAATAGTGAGTATTTTAATTACTTTTCTTTCGTAATTTGCTAACCAATTCCTTAACTTCTCTCCTTTCTACAGAAAATTATGCGAAGATGAATGATGATCTGGAAACTATTCATGCCAGTCGTAAGAGGAAGATTTCTGATTTAAGATCTCAACTTCTAATTACCCAGCACAACCATAGTTTATATGTAAAGCGTTTTCGAGCTAAGATAACTCGCAAGATTTGTGAAGACAATCAAATTCCTCTCAAGAAGTACCATACGCTCCTTTCTGAAGAAATTCCTGAAGATACCCCATATCTGGAAATCTCTGATAGTGAAGTTGAAGATGATCTCTCTGAAGAAGAAAAAGAAGATCATTTCGATGGGAATAAATCCCCCGAATAATAGCTTCATTCTTTTTTGTATATCTGTTCTAGTTCTTTTCATATTGTTTGTTTGAGTACAACATTTTCTTCTTTCTTGCACTTTTGATCAACCAACAATTTCTTTTTGAAGTTTAACTCGTATTAATGTATTAATTTTGCGATGATGAATTGATTTTTCTTTGATCGCGTGTTTCCCTTATTCGCACAACTTGATCATGTGGAGAGAAATAATATATCTTAAAGACTTAGCTTAGTATTCCCTTTCCTCCTATTATTGTTCTTCATATGATCAAATATCGCTGGAAGTATTAGAATATCTTCCTCAGTTTTAATTTGCGAAGCTTCAACTTGTTGCAATTAAGAAATCCTCCCATCTGTTTTTGATTTCGATCAAAATCGCATCTTTTGTTATATCTTCGTGAAAATTCTTCAATGGGGCTGTCTTCTTTGTTAGGACTTCATGATATATATTCTTGTAAAAATTCTTCAATGATATTGTTTTGAGCTGTCTTCTTTGTCAGAACTTCATGATATATGTTTTTGTAAAAATTCTTCAATGATATTGATGGAATAATTTTCAATAATTGTTGTGGTCTTATCATGCCTTCCTAAGTAAAGGTCTTATTTTGCCACCTCTTTTTTGATAATATTTTCGTATTTGCGATAATATGACATGTTTGAACATTCTTGCGAATATACAATCTCGTGACATTGTCGTCTTGCGATGAAATCGCAGGACGTTTTTACACTTTCATGTAATAACCTATTGATCTCATCTTAACTTGTTTGTTATGTTCTGCGAGTTCTATTTGTATGTTTTGTTTCTCTCTTAGAATGCTCGCAGAAATTCAATTGTTGCACAAATATGACAAGCCTTTATGTTTTTGCAAACAAGAAGCCTCGTGACATTTGCGTCTTATAGCACGTATCATCTCCCTAATGGAGGGTTCTGCCCTTTATCTTCCCCTTGGTTGCCCCTTCAAGGAAGCGTACATCGACCATACAAGGTTAGCTCTTCCCATACGGTTCTGCAAACAACCAACTTTTGATCGCAACCTCTTATCCTTTTTTCCTATAGGTCTTATAGTTACGAGGTTGCACCCTATGGGGTATCTTTGGGCCAAGTGCATCATTTGCCAAGACTTGTCAAAAATGGCAGATGTGCTTCAAGATCACCCGGCACTCTTGACCCAACCGTGTACCTCGGCGCCTTGATCGTTTTCTGCACTTCTTGGGAAAGACAGTTTGCCTTAGTCGCCCAACCTAAATCATGTTACACCGCATAATATTGCGTAATGTCGCTAGATTAGGTGAGAATCCAAGGTGTCTAACCCGGATAGGTACCCCATTATTGGGTTGTACCCCGTAAAGTTCCATGTACTCAGGTGCCTTGATGGTCTTCCGGTGTTCCTGAGCCATGCTTATAGGTACCCCCTTAAATGACGTACTTTAGGACTTTGCATCTTACGAAATGTTTCACGAGCAAACATATTGATTACCTTCTTGTTTTATTACTTTCTTTCTTCTTTCTTCGCAAATCACAACCCTTTGTTATCATCGTAAATTTCTTGCATGATTAACATCGTAATTTTATTATTTCCTGTCTTAATCCTCTGCCATTAAATTTTTACTTCTTTTCACAGCCTTTGTTCTTTTTCTCCAATTTTCTTTCTCAGTAGTTTTTCCTTCGCAAACTTCTACCTCTGTATCGTAACATTTCTTTCCTTCAGCCCAATCACCCTTGATAACTCCAACACCCTTCATATGAGGAAATTTTATGCGTTGATGTAGAGTGTAAGCTACGCCCAAAATTCCATGGAGTCGGGGTCTTCCTATCAAAGCATTATATGGTGATTCGACATCAACAATGCAAAACAGAATTTTATTTCGCATTCCACTTAATGGAATTCGCATGCTTACTTCTCCTTTAGGCTTATTAGCAGTTCCATTAAAACCATAAATCCTGTAGGTAGAAGGTATTAAATCTGCGTCTTTTCCCCCCATAGTTTTGTAAGCAGAATAGAACAAGATATTGACAGAACTTCCCGTATCAATCAAAATTCTATTAAGACCAATTGATTCTTCCTCCATATCATCTTCGCTTTCTTCCATATTCATGTAAATTGCTAATTTTACTACCAATGAATTATCATGTGCTTCACAACCTTCTGGAATTTTAGTGGCTTCAAAAGAAATTTCACGTTTCTGCCAATCTTCAAGTCGTGAAATTTTCGCGATGTTCATTACTTCCTTTCCTTCACCATCCCTCGCATATACCCTTCTTAACACATTATCATGAAAATATTCTATGGTTTTATATGAGTGAACAATAGAATTACAGAAGACATTCCTTGCTTTTGATCCAACTTCTATATGTAGGGTTTCTCCTCCCTTTTCTTGTAATGTGTTCTCCCTACGAGTTAAGACTGGAGCCTGTGGTAATTGTTGCGACTGTGCTTGCTTAAGTAAAAAGTGATCCAGTTTCCCTTGATCAATCATTCGCAAGATTATCCTCTTGATATTATTGCAGTTATTTGTAGAATGTCCATGAAAATGATGATATGAATAAAATTCATGACTTCTTGGACCCATTGGTGGTTCCTTTCCCATGTTCCATGGAGTTGGTATATGCTCTATCAGGATAATTTCCTTCCATATCTTTTCTACACTTGCATTCAAAGGTGGCAACTTTATCTCTTCCCTTATCATTCTTTGACCTCCTTGACCATTGTTATAATTTTGTTTCTGGTTTCCTTGTCCAAAATAATTTTGCCTTTGTCCCCCATAATTTTCTTGTTGTTGATCTAATCTTGGGATCTGGTTATTTCCTCCTCGATTATAAAAGTTCCTCTCTATATCATACTCTTCTTGATCTTTGCTACCCATTGCTACTATTTTTGGCTGGCTATTATTGATTTTTTTCTCTTCTGAAACTTGCGAAGAAGTTTGCGAGGATGTTTGTGAAGTACCTGCTACGATATTGATTATTTTGGGAAGTAAATTTGCTCCTGCATCTTGATTATTAGTGTTTGCTACTGGATATGAATCCATATTGTTTTGATTTTCATCTAGTGTAATGTACTCTTCTTGCAATTCTCGTAACTCTGTCATCATTATGGAATTATTTCTTCTGAAGATTCGAACATACAGTTGTTCAGTTGCGAACATCGCATTTATGAAAGACATAATCAAATACCTCTCATCCACGCGCCCTGCCATATCACTGCACATAGTTTTCCATCTTCTTACTAAATGCTTCAAACTTTCACCAATTCTTTGTTTTAAACCAAACACATCTTCAATACCAAGCCATGAGGAATGATTTGTGATATATGCTCCAAGGAAAGTTTCTTGTAAATGATTAAATGACGTAATAGTGTTCTTAGGAAGTCATTCAAACCACTTTAGAGCTTCCCCTGTTAAGCTTGATGTGAAGTACTTGCATAGTACAGCATCATGATTCTACCATTGTAACATGCATATTATGTATGCTTTATGGTGCTGAATAGCACATGAAGTCCCATCAAAGATACTGGTAAGTGTAGGAAAATTGCATTTTGGTGGAATCCCTCCCAATTGTACTTCTCTAGCAAATGGAGTCCTCGCAGCTTCTTCTATTGATTCATCTAATTGCCTTCTATCTCCTACTCTTCTATTGTTTATCATCCCTCTCATTTCCGCTAATTCTCGAAAGATCCGTGCATTTGCTTCAGAATTCTCATCCATTGGCCTCTTCAACGCAGCCTCTCTTCTTCTACGTTCTTGCGTCTCTTCTCTTGCGATCCTTCGCATTCTATCATATTATTCATTAATGTTTTAGTTTGCACAATTTTGCAAATATCTACTTTCTAAATTATCACAATTGATTTGTTGCAGAGCATCTTGAAATTCTTGTTCTTCCGTTTCTATTCTTCTCATCCTTCTCATGCGAATATCGGGAATTTCTTCTTCTTCATTTCTCCTTCTTCTGTGATTTATTTCTTCTTGATTTGCATGTATTTTAGTTCAAAAATTTTGTTCATTCGTCGCTGTTTCTGTTCGTTGATTTCCAATTCTTCTCTGAATTCTTTCATACTCAACATTTTGATTGTTACGAGTCTCTTTACGTCTTCCTGCTCCACTCTCGTAATTTTTCTGATGTACTGCTTGTTGTCTCTCAGCTGACTCTTCTTCTTGATTTTCTTCACCATTCTGATTGTTTTCTCTAGGATTTGGCCTAGTTCGTAAATTCTCCATGTTTTGTTCGTGGTTTGGTATTAAAATGAAGCGATTCTCTTGATTTCTTTCAACTTGATTCTGTGCTTGTCCTTGCATAGTACTTTCATCATTGATTGTTGGTGAATTTTGTCCTTCTCTCTCTGGTCTAGCATTTGATCTTCCAACACTTTTATATTTCCTCCTTTGTAACATCTCATTCTCCATCCTTAATTCTTGATTCTGTCTTGTTAGATTAGCACGTTCTTCAGCTTCAAACCTTCGTTCTTCTTGAATTCCTTGTCTCAATGTTTCTAACATCTCCATTTCTATTTCAATAATTTTTCCTCCCATCAACCTCCCATTTTCTCTAATTTGTGGTTCTCTATATTCTTCTGCTGGTGTATCAGTTCTCCAAGTGTGTATACTCACTCGATCATGATCTATTGTTTGTTGAGTTTGATTTCTTCGATTACTCCCTCTCCTACTAGGTTCTCCTGTTATATTTGCTTCTCCTCCTACAAGTCTCACACTTCTTCTTACTGCAGTTAATGGTTCTGATATATTTCTTCTTCTTGCCATTTTTCTGATACAGGAATCCTTCAAATCCCTGTTTCTAGTGCCAATTATGTAGTTGCACCCTCAGTAAAATTAGTAAAACTTGAGAAGTTCTTGATGTTGAATGACAACTTTTTTATTAATTCTCTCAATTGATTACAAAGAAGTATCTAAATGGAACTAGAATAGTTACAACTTTCTCTATTCTCTTTCCTAAGATAATTTCTAATACTCACCAAAATAACCTCTCGAATTTTACATTTGAACTCCTATTTATAATGAACTTTGTACAGCTCTATATGTGTTGCGAAGTATCGCAACACATCTTCGTACGATTATTCTAACTTCGTAAATCTTCATACTTCCCTGTGCTTCCTCTATGTTCGTATTGTTTTGTAACTCTTTCCTCTTATATTTGTCATGATGTTCGTAAGATAATGCCTTGTGATATTCGGTATCTACAAAACATTTTTGGTAAATTTGAACATTTTTGGGAATACTTAAAATAAAAGAGACACGGCTGGAAATTTCCGCATCGGGGGTGAATGCCACCTTTGGGAAAATAACATATTTTTCAGCGGCAACAGGGAGATTAACATGATCCAAATCAACTAGAGTATTGACTGATGATGAGTAAAAGATATGCATTTTGAATCATGGATTAATCAGTATGTACGTAGCGACAACTTGTTCTCCAATTTTTGGTAACAAACTATGTGCGTAGGCATTGGGAGCAGTCAAGGTTCAAAAGTATTCTTTGCAGGTAATAAAATTGACAAGTGCTATCATCGAACGCTAACAAAATTTGTATATGAAGTACAATCAGACCTAAATATTTGCAGTAGTAAAATAAGGTCAAGAGAGGAAAATTTCTCTAACAATTGAAATGTAGGCTCTGAAATGACTTCTTTCTATGTTCAAATGAAAGTACGAACACTTCCCAAATTTGATACAAATCAATTACATACCCGAACACCGGAACTTTTCCAATGTAAGTCAATTACATACTTTGTTCCAATCATATTGGTTACTACTCAGATCAACCATTTCACAGTAGCATTCGATTCCCACCAGCTTCCGAATTGGCTCTTAGGTCGGATGATCTATCACCAGCTAAAGAGTTTCTAGATAAACCTGAAGACATACATATATCTCCTATAAATATGAGAACATGCCTGAAGAAACATAAACATGAATGTCACTGTTGTGCGCTAAGACAGTGAAAATATATAAAAAAAACACTATTATTTCACAAATCTTACCTATAGAAGCATAGATAAGCTAATTTCGAACTAGTTCTTTTCTTCATAAACTGGTGTTGAAGTTATGGTTTTAAGAATAAATAAAAATGGCATGCGGGGTTTTAGTACATTGACATAAATTCGCAGGTTTTGGATGTGTTGGAGATAAGATGGTATGTATGATTGGGTTGCCTGAATGGGTGGTGGTGGTGGTTGCAGGGATGGAAATTAAAAACTCCATCACCTCTTCCACCTTGCTGATTGTTGAGGATACACAATTGGAAAACCACTAACCCCAATAGTCCTATGACTGCTATTGAAGCTCACATACAATAACAAAGAAAACTATAACAAGATTAAGACTACCCTTTTCTTGACATCAACAATTCAAAGAAATCCCCCACGGATCAACTTAGTTTCCAATGTATGAACTAGTTTGCTTGATTTGCAGTATTGTTCTCATTTGAACTAGTTTTGGTTCATACTATTAGCATGAGAGTGAGTGTGATATGTACATGTGTGAGCTATGAGTTATGAGTGTGTGCAACGTACGTGAGTTATAAAAGTCGAGTGCTATAAAACACAGTTTGTCCTGTAAACTCAACAATCTTTCTTTAATCAATCTATTGATTCAAATCGTACTGCAGAGATGTAGATTCACAAATCTAACATGGTATCAGTCCTGAGAAATTAATTTCTCAGGGGTAACGATCCTTCTTCCGCTATTCAACCTTAATTTTCTTTAATTCATCTTCTTCTACTGCTGTTCTTCCCAAAATCTCTAGTGATTGAAGATTCATGGAGTTCGAATGAAGTTGTGGTTACTGATGGTTCTTAGTGTGACATTTGATTTGATCCTGATGCTTCACTGCTACGTCTTCAAATAGAATCAAGCATAATTCTCAGATTTGGAATTTGGTTTAAATCACTTGAGCTCTTGGGAAATTAGGTTTGCAATTTTGTTTTTGGTTGAAACTTGATTCTTCTACCTCAACTGCTTAAATCAAATCAAAGTTGGTAATCTCTAATCTCATCTTTTGCTTACTTCAAATTTGATTTTATGTGTCCGATCTCTACATCACTATATCAACAACATTCAGTTTTGTCTTCAAATTCTGTTTTCATCATAATTAGGTTTGAATGTGACCTAGTTATTTTATCAAATCCTACTAGTATTGATTCCTGAATCTATTCGATCTGAGCATGCCTATTTCTGCTACAACAGTTAGCTAGGGAGAAGCTTAATTTTGTTCCATTGGATAGTGGAGAAGAATTCTTCTTAAATTCAGTAGAATGTTGGGGTACGTGTGTGTGTTGATTGCTTGCTGCACTACTGTGTGCTTAATTTTGCTTAGGTTATCTCCTCCTCTCAATGTTACTTTGGTACAGTCCTCACAGTAGTGGTATGTGAGTGAGTTGGTTTGTGTGTGTAATGATGGAACTGAGGATGATGCTCTGGGATTGAATTTGGTGATGGTACTGGTATACAGATTGGAGTTCTCTTTGATGAGTCTACTATCAATTCTGAAGTAGCCTGGTTTAGTTATCTTTTCTATTGTTTTTTCAATTGCAATAATATGGGTTCTTGAACAAATTCTGGAATAATACTACATTTGCTGCTGCAAAATGTTCTTTTCTGTGTTCATGAATGGAGCTGCATCGTTATAGTGTGATGCTGGTACATGAGTTATACAGAGAATGCTGAGTTATGCTGGTTTTAGAACCGTTCATGTGAGTTGTTGTTGGTGTGTACTTCTCTTGATTTTCAATAAGTTGCTTCATCTTTAGTTTTTGAAATCGAGTTAAGAGAGAGAGTAGAGGATCTTAACGAGTTATAAGATGATCAGGTGTTGTCAAATGTTGCAAGAGGATGAAATTTTCATTGTATTTCTTATTCTAATGCTTTTTTCAGCCTAAGTGCAGCACCTACTTTTGATTTGGCTACCTATTGGTTCAAACATTTCGGTTATCTTGCAAGCAGTAATGTGCTGGTGCTTCTACCAAGTTTTTCAAGGCGGTGCTGGTTACAACAGTTCTTGTTCTTCATTTTATTATTGCATCTCCTGTTACAATCAGTCTACCACTATGATCTGAAATACCAAACTGTGTCTTACCGGCTTGTAAAGGTTTGTCTCTCACTCATTTCTACTTAGCTGGCAACCTTTCTCTTCCAGTCATGTATGGTGCCTGCAGTTTATTTTTTGGTTATTGCTTCAATTTGCTGCACTTCTGGGAGTGCGTATACTGCGGCATCACCTGCTTTTCATGCTCAAATATTTTGGCTGGGAAGAACTGTTCATCTTGGTATTCTAGTTTGTTCCTTGTATGCAGCCACTACCTTTTGCTTATGCTCTAGCACTGTTCCAGCATCAACAATATTTGATTTTATCTACACCAACTACTGCAATACTACTTCAACACCTGCATCAATGATTACTTCTCAACTGCTTTCCTGAGAGTGAGTGTGTTGCGTCATCAACTTCTTTTCATGCTCACATATTTTTCTGGTGAGAACTATCCATGTTGGTATCTATTTTGGTACTTGTCTGCAGCCACTACTTCTTGGTTATGCTCTGCGAATGTTCCAGCATCACTGCATCACCAATTCTTGCTTTTATCTACAACAACTTCTTATGCAACATTAAATTGTAACCCGTTGTGAACAGTGCATCTCATGTTTTCTCCTCCTACACCATACTTTTTGATTTCATGTTACTGTCTTATTAGTCTACGCCATGTGGTCATCTTAGTTATGTCTACTTCTGTTATGATGTGCTTGTTTGTAATGAGAGTGTGAGCTGAGAGTTGGCAATCTCAAGTCGTCTGTTTTACAGCCCACTTAAGATTGAGGGAGGGTATTAGCATGAGAGTGAGTGTGCTGTACACATGTGTGAGCTGAGAGTTGTGAGTGTGTGCAACGTACGCGAGTTATAAGAGTCGAGTGCTATAAAACACAGTCTGTCCTGTAAACTCAACAATCTTTCTTTAATCAATCTATTGATTCAAATCGTACTACAGAGATGTAGATTCACAAATCTAACACATACTATTAAAAAATCCGTATAATCAAGATAAAACTAAAATACAAGAAATGATATTATTATTATGATTCAAAGAATATACAAGATTCAAAATTGATCTGCAAAGTATTATCCTGAAAGCATTATCTTCACTTAGCTTATTGTAATCAGAGTTTCTATCAAGCACCAAACTATTTATAGATCTAAATCAATATTTGTAAATAACTTCCAGAAATTCCAAGATTTGGTCTAATATAGGATTCAATATGAAATCGTGCTAAATTTTTAACAGATCCACCCATCATCGCAAAACACTTCCGCTTGAAGCGTTGCAATGGCTTCCGACTAATCTCCAAATCCTCTAGTCCTGGTCATTTACAAAAAAGATGATTCAAAGAAGAGTATCTAGCTTCTTATCTTGGTACACTACAAGAAAAACTGGTTTTAGCAACATAGCAGTTTTGGTTGCAAAAGCTCATATTAAGTCGCTCTAACCCTTATAGCTACTTAATTTGGCTCTCGCTCGTTAGTTGCAAAAGGGGCGATTTGTACAAGTCTAGAGCAGCTAGGCAATCGCTTTATTAATCAACCAACTATCATGTAGCGTCTAATTTCTTAATTGCTTCATAGCTAGACCGACCTTCTTAGAGCAAGCAAAATAATGATCGCTTTAGCGATAGACCGACCTCACTGGAGCAAGCAAAATAACCATCGCTTCATAGATAGACCAACCATAATAGAGCAAGTGAAACGCTGAACGATTCATAGATAGAGCAACCATACTAGAGCAAGTGAAATACCAATCGCTTCATACCTAGACCAAGTACCCTATGAGAAATTGAAACGCCAATCGCTTCATAGCTAGACCCAGTACCCTATGAGCAAGTGAAACGTCGATCGCTTCATATCTAGACCATGTACCCTATGAGCAAGTGAAACACCAATCGCTTCATAGCTAGACCAAGTACCCTATGAGCAAGTGAAACGTCGATCGCTTCATAGCTAGACCAAGTACTCTATGAGAAAGTAAAATACCTAGTTAATAGATCCATGAAACGACTTGGCCTGGAAGGGATCGCTTAAGTTATTAAGCTACCAAATTTATTGTGATTGTTTAATACCTAGACCAAGCCTAGGAGCAAATGAAATACGGCTTGAATTTGGTTGCTTATTCTTTTTAAGCATCCAATTTTTTGTGCTCCTGTTTTTTTAAGCAACCAATTTTTTTTACTCCTGGTTTAAAAAATCCGAAAATTAATTACAATTTTAAAATCAATACTGAATAAGCAACCAAATTCAGTATTATAAAATAAATAAATATCATACTGAATTTAATTAATAACTAAGATTCTATAATTATAAAATCCACTCCTTCATTAGACATTATAAAATCCACTCCTTCATTGTAATCCCCACACAAGCAAATTAACTTATAAAAAAGACAAAACCATCAAGCCATACCCAAAAACCAAAAAAAAAAAAAAAAAAAAAAAAAAAAAAAAACCATCAAGCCATACCCTTAATATTCAGACTATTCATCCTCGCCAGACAATTCTTTCTCTGGATTGACATCATTGCCATCAGCACATCCATCTACCTACAAATCATCATCATCCCCAGCATAGTCATTCTCATCTTCTAGAACATCATCCCAAGTAAATCCATCATCAACTTCATGTTCACCTTCGTCTGAAGACTCATCTTCTATATCTGGCACAGGGTCCCAACCATTCGTCTTGAAAACCTCATTCAAGTACTCACTGAGATTACGCTCCCTACTTTGAAGATTTGAGATTTATTTATCTTGCTTCGCAACTTTCTTCTTTTCAGAGTCCAGCTGTTCTTGAAGAGCAGCCATCTGTTCTTCATTTTTCTCATATAAACTGAAGCGGGTGGAAACTTTTGACTTGCGAGCACGCTTAGCCCTAATACGATGTGGATCGACAACCATTGAATATATTTCCTCCGGTGTGTAGTTGACTTCCCCTCGATGAACCTGCTCACTGAGCTGGTTCATTTCTGCCTGCATACACGTTGTACAAGAAAGCAACTAATTCAAAATTCAAGCTTATGTAGCTGCTATGAAGAATAGACAAAACAAAACAACAGTCATAGAATTGCCAGAATGTTCATTCAAAATGCAGTAAATGGGGCAAAAAAGCAAAAGATGAATGTATCAAATACTATCATAAATAAAGTTTTATGTATCATCAAAGAACCCAAAGTCAGCAAAAGAAAAATAGTGCATGCCTGCCATTTTATTCGAGGAGGATACGTAAAAATGCAACAATAAACTTGAACTGAATTGGTTCATGTCTGAGTCTTTTACAAAGATGAAAAGAACTTGCACAAGTGGAAAGGTTTAGACCATCTCCAAACAGATTCAAATTAAACGTTGCAACATCTGCTAATGAAAATGCCAAACTTATTACTAGTGAGTGTAGGAGATTTGTACCTGCCAATCTTCACATAGTTTACCAAGCTTCCTAGACTTATGGGTCACCATGAACATGTTGAGTGGATCAATTGGGAGATTTTTGCGCGCCTAATAAAATATAACTTGTGAGTTTTCCACTGTCAAATGTAATTAACACATGAACAAGGAAAAGACATCAATAAACAATTTAAGACTTGCCCTATCATACGCTTTTCTGGCAAAACTCTCTGTACCATTTGTATGGTTCAGAGCCTGTGCCTTCCGCGCAACCCTTGATTTCTCGGACGCAGCCTACAATTAAATGTGAAGAATGAAAACTAGGAAACACTCCAAACTTCACCAAAAATATATATTTTTTCTGTTTCTTATGATACAAAAACCATAATCATATTTTTGAGCAACTAGCTGGACACCGCAGCTCCATGTTAAAGTTTAAACATAAATTTATTATCTAAAATGTCAGATCATCAAAATGCATTGTGAAGGGTAAGATCAGCAAATTTATATACCTTAAACTTTAAATCAGTGTTAAAGAAGTCACATATAATAGCCCAATCATCAACATTGCGGATTCTAGGGGATGGATGTCGCAAAGCTTCCTCATGACTATCAAATGATCTGTAGTGCTCTGCCAACTCAGATCGGTATCTAATATAAGCCATCCTCATCTGTGTTCTAATTTCATCTTCAACGGTTTCATCATCAGGTACTAAGATATAATAATCCTAAAACAAAAAATAATTAGTGAAACAGTGAGCAACGATTAAAAAAATCCAGGGAACTAGAAAAAAATAGAACAGGTGAATTAAGTATTACCCTGACAAGTTTAGATACTCTTGCTATCTTTTCTTCAGGCATGTTTCTAAGAAGTCGCACAGTCAAAGGGAAGTTGTCACTTTGGTGAACCCACATTCCTATCGCGAGAATACATTCCAGGCTGAATGTACCCACCAAGCTCTTTTCGAAAACCTCCACTTTCAGTTTATCCGTATCAGTATCTCTAATTGCAACTTTAGGAAGGGTGGTAATACCACTAGTAATCTCTGTGTAAGAAACGGACAACAACCAACAAAATCAGTTTTTAGGATAATCAATTAACTATCAACTGTGACAGAATAGATAAAAGGTAAGAGATTTTACTTTTAGCTGGTGGATGGGCAGAATCAGTTTCTATTGGAGAATTTGAAGCTTCCTGCGAAAAACCCCGCCGGCTTAACTCTGGTGATATATCTTCATTATCAGCCAACCCAGTTTGTTGTCTACGAGATAATCGAGGAATCCTGCGAGGTGTTGACTCAAGTTCACGAGCCAAAAGAGTATGTCATCGAGGACTCCTACGAGGTGTTGATTCACATGCATCATGAGCCATAGTATGTCGTAGAGGACTCCTATGAGGTGTTGACTCAAGTTCACGAGCCAACAGCGTATGTCGTCGAGGACTCCTACGAGGTGTTGACTCAAGTTCATTTAGAGCCACCTGAGTATGTGGTCGAGCAGACACCCGTGGACTGCTGCGGTGCACAAATGTCGGATGAGAGGCTGAAGAAGAATGCTCCCTGCTGCGATTTTCAAACTCAACACGTTGTGGACGAGATAACTTTCTAGAAGCAGAACGTTGACTGGAGTTGCCTTCAACATCAGTATGTGGTGGAACAGATGAATGATGCTTTTCTGCATCACTCAACAACAATGATTGTTTTGCTTGAATTGAAATTTGGGGCCTTTGAGGACAGGATGCTTGTAATGTCGTATCTACCACAGATTGTATCCTCTTCAAGGGCCTTGGAGGAGTAGTTACTGCTGCAGCAGGTCGCTTCATGGGCTTTGATACATTTAAAGATGTACCACCAATTGCTGCAGTAACCCGTAAACAAAACGATTAGATATGAAAAACAAATGAAATGAAACGATGAACAAAATAATGGAGAAACAACGAGAAAGGGGAAGTAATATTGTTACAGTTAACATATCGCATATTAGCCGGCGCTCTTTCTTGTGTTGGGGGAGAAGAAGAGTACTGTGGAGTGGTCATGGGATCACCACGAGAAACTTGTTTCACGAGACCCCCTCTACTTCTAGCCATTTCTGAAAACAAAAATCAGGGAGATCAACAAGAGAACTATACAAAAATAAGGGAAATCACTGAACATATAGCATATTAGCTGCACTAATCCATATATAAATGTTCTTTGTTTTTTAAAGAGAACTATACAATGCTTAAAGCAGCAAAAAAAATACATCAAAAGAAAATAATAACCCCAAAACTTACAGCAAGGGTATATGAACTTCAAAAATAATATCCATGGAACATAAAGTAAATCAAAGGATTAGAGTTCTTCCTTTCTTTTGTAAGATACAGGACAAAGTAAATAAAAAGATTTATCCCTAAATATTATCCGAATAGCGAACTCACAGGATTCTAAAAATTCACTCAAACTGAACAGAGAATACGCACACAATAAAATTCACAGGGGTTTTAATTTGGGTAGCTAATTCAATCAATATTCCAGTAAGTAGAACACCCAAAGCCTCAATGTACCAAAGGAAAATGGAAACTGAAAATGATTGTTTTTTGTTTTTTTTTTGCAAAATCAGTAAACCACCACAGGTCTAAAAGAAATGGGTGAATCCCCAAATTAAACCCCAAAAATCAAAATTAAAATCAATACTATGAATTCCCAAAATAAACCCTATACAGTGAATCTAATAGCTCAAAATAAAAAGTATGCATGCTCACAAAGAAAACATGAACTTAAAATCGAAGTAAAGGACAATGATTTACCCAAGAATCTAGTGTTCAATGCAGAGAAATCCTAGACTGTCCTGCAGCCGCTGTTAGTGAACCTTGAAGAGAGAGAGAACGAACTTGAAAATTTAAAGAAGAAACCTAGCAACATTTTCTTGTAAAGAATCATTTTCTTTTTTAACATAGGATTCCGGTGATGGTAATAAAAAGAGAAGTAAAGCATCATTTTCTTTTAACAACTGCCATCATTTTTTTCTTAATCTTCAAACACCTCATTTAATTGACCAAGTGGGGTGAAAAGTGGGACCTACCATTATTATTTGTCTCACAACAAAGTTAGCCACCACTGCAACAGTCATCATCAATACTAGTAACCTGTATCAAACAATGACAAGTAAATTTTATTCAGTTGGCTATCTATACAATACAATACAATACAATTATATAAAGGGAACTGCTCAAGTTGCTTACCAAACTCAACTTGCCAATTTTGAACTTCCGAATTTGTAACAGTGTACCAAACTGCTCAAGTTGCTTACCAAACTGAACTTGCTCAAGTCCCTTAGCAACAGTGTATGAAGCTAATAGAAACTCAAGTTGCTTACCAAACTACTCAAGCCAACTTGCTCAAGTCCCTTAGAAAACGCAAAAATGTTCTCCACAATCAAATCAACGTAGTAAAGAAATTTGAGCTGCACCATTGAAATATTAACGTCTGTATAAGCTAATAGATTGCAAAATTAACAACAATAATCCAATCAAATAAGCACTTTTAATCCTCTATAGAACACAAAAGAAATTTAAGCTAATTCCAAAAATTAGGTTAATCAATTAGTTTGGTGATGATCTGAGCATGTGTGTATGCACGTGCAGGACACTTGTGAAGTATAAAACTATCCAGGAATCAAGTAATATTAGTTCCCAGTTAAATTATCTATTGTTTTAAATGATGAAAGCCAAACTCACAATTCAACTAACCAAGGGAAATTACCACAACTTTATACAAAGCAATAGCCAGCTACGAAATGTACATTGTTGATAAATGGATTCATCTGACCCTATAGCGCATCACCCTGCAGCCCAATCAACGATATAAAGTCAGTAGAGGCATCTTATGACATATCCAAACAATTATATAGGAATGCTTTGTCAAACCAACCTGTTTAAAATAAGCAACATAATATTTTAGATAGCTATACCTCCCAACTTATTATTTTTACATAGCTCTTCTTTACAACACACTACTCTTACGGGTAATAGACACATGACACGTCCCCCATGAAAAATGAACAAATAAAAGAGAGAAAATAAAATCAAAGGCACGGGTTGGTTGGTTTTCTATACCTCAAATGAGCTTAACCGGTTGAGAAAGAAAAAACGAGCACTTGAACTTAGAGTTCACTGTCAAACATTGTTTCCCAACCTCGAGTTTCTTCTAGAAATGATCTCAGCAGCCAACTCTTCCCAATTTATGTCTGAAACTTTCCTCCAATTCATTGGAAAGCATATACAATATGTCCAATTGCAATATTAAACTGATGGTTGAAATATTTTCACCATGCGGAAACAGAAGGAAAGCAGGACAAAGTAACGCAATAAAACTGTCCCCTCACCTTCCTTGGACAGAAAAACTCATCAAGGACCTTCCATCTTCTAACTAAATGAAAAGGAAAAACATAGCAATAAGTAGAGAACCAATAGTGGAAACTTGGGTAAAATGTAATAGGACAATAAGAGGTGAAATCAAGGGGAAAATTAAGCACCATGTACTATCTATAGTTAGGTTTTCGAGTATAACTTGTCTACAAAACAAAAATGCTTGTCATGTTAAACTAATTTGTTAATTATATACTGTACATGGCAATATGAGCAAGCAAATCCAGAGAGTGACACCTATAGTTGGTTTCAAAGGAACAGTTATGTAAAATATTATGCCCTGGTTCAAAACATATTATCTTACATGATTTGATGTTTAAAACAAGATCTGTACAACACTCTCCACCATTTTTCAACCAAAATTCAACTACTACTAACACTGACTAAAATTAAAACCATAAATTCACGTTAAACATTTTACTCATAGCAAGGAATTTTAGTAGTTCATTTACAAAATCCATGTATAATCAACAAATACATAAAACTGTAGATCCACCATTCAATTAGTAATTCTAGCTGAAAAACAGATCAAATCCATAACATCACCCAAATTATAATCCACCCATTCACCTATATCCACAGACATATAACCCAAAATAAGAATTTTGAACAATCCATTCACAAAACCCATATACAATTCCACAGTAATTGAAGAAACAATTACCTTATCGTTTTCATTAGGTTTTTTTTTGAAACCAATTAATAAAACCTACAAAGAGAAAAAACAAAATCAACCTACATATAAAAATATAGGGTTTCTAAATTCAACACCGAATCTGGTGAAAGAGAGAGATAAAGATGATTATACCAGATGATTATACCAGATAATTATCGAAATTTTTTGTTTCCATCTTGACCTAGTAAAAGGATTGGAGCAGACCCGTGAGATAAATTGATCATCTTCATTAATGAAATCCACCAGATAAGACCTGGTTTTGCTTAAAAGTATGAGCACTACAAAAAGTAGGAATAATTGCAAGCGTCAATCGAAACGAGAAAGATCGAGATCGAGTTATGATTGGGAACAAAATTTTGAGAGAAAGAGAGATCGAGTTTGGCTGCGAGATTCTGTCTGTGAGCTCGAGAAAACGGAAATGAAAGAAGAGCTAGGGTTTATTTTGTTTTGCATCTGAGAGAGGCAGATACTAAATCGTTGACATTAGATCAATACGGCTAAACATTACTAGATTTGTGGAAACATGGCCCTATACGTGGCTAGCCACTTCTGGGTACGCCATAAAGACTAGAGGTGGGTGTAAGAATACCGGATATATGTGTCGGATATATTATGTCATTTACCGGTACATTATTTTATCACACACCCGGTAAATTATCACGTTTGAGAATGACAAATTTGTGCGTGTATAAGGTTTCCGAGAATATTCCCATGGAATCTTACCAGTAAATGGTGTCATTCATCGCTCTTATGAACTTTCAGACTTATAGTAGTCCGGTCATGGACAGGTTTCGATCTCCGAGCAAGTTTATTTCTCGAAGATGACGAATTTGTGCGTGTATAAGGTTTCCGAGAATATTCCCATGGAATCTTACCAGTAAATGGTGTCATTCATCGCTCTTACGAACTTTATGACTTATAGTAGTATGGTCATGGACTGGTTTCGATCTCCGAGCAAGTTTATTTCTCGAAGATGGCGAATTTGTGCGTGTTTAAGGTTTCCGAGAATACTCCCATGGAATCTTACCAGTATATGGTGTCATTCATCGCTCTTACGAACTTTCAGACTTATAGTAGTCCGCTCATGGACAGGTTTTGATCTCCGAGCAAGTTTATTTCTCGAAGATGATGAATTTGTGCGTGTATAAGGTTTCCTAGAATATTCCCATGGAATATTACCAGTAAATGGTGTCATTCATCGCTCTAACGAACTTTCAGACTTATAGTAGTCCGCTCATGGACAGGTTTTGATCTCCGAGAAAGTTAATTTCTCGAAGATGACGAATTTGTGCGTGTATAAGGTTTCCGAGAATATTCCCATGGAATCTTACCAGTAAATGGTGTCATTCATCGCTCTTACGAACTTTCTGACTTATAGTAGTCCGCTCATGGACAGGTTTCGATCTCCGAGCAAGTTTATTTCTCGAAGATGACGAATTTGTGTGTGTATAAGGTTTCCGAGAATATTCCCATGGAATCTTACCAGTAAATGGTGTCATTCATCGCTCTTACGAACTTTCTGACTTATAGTAGTCCGGTCATGGACATGTTTCGATCTCCGAGCAAGTTTATTTCTCTAAGATGACGAATTTGTTCATGTTTAAGGTTTCCGAGAATATTCCCATGGAATCTTACCAGTAAATGGTGTGATTCATCGCTCTTACGAACTTTCAGACTTATAGTAGTCCGCTCATGGACAGGTTTCGATCTCCGAGCAATTTTATTTCTCGAAGATGACGAATTTGTGCGTGTATAAGGTTTCCGAGAATATTCCCATGGAATCTTCCCAGTAAATGGTGTCATTCATCGCTCTTACAAACTTTCTGACATATAGTAGTCCGCTCATGGACAGGTTTCGATCTCCGAGCAAGTTTATTTCTCTAAGATGACAAATTTGTGCATGTTTAAGGTTTCCGAGAATATTCCCATGGAATCTTACCAGTAAATGGTGTCATTCATCGCTCTTAAGAACTTTCATACTTATAGTAGTCCGCTCATGGACATGTTTCGATCTCCGAGCAAGTTTATTTCTCGAAGATGACGAATTTGTGCGTGTATAAGGTTTCCGAGAATATTCCCATGGAATCTTACCAGTAAATGGTGTCATTCATCGCTCTTACGAACTTTCAGACTTATAGTAGTCCTCTCATTGAAAGGTTTTGATCTTCGGGCAAGTTTATTTCTCGAAGATGACGAATTTGTGCGTGTATAAGGTTTCCGAGAATATTCCCATGGAATCTTACCAGTAAATGGTGTCATTCATCGCTATTACGAACTTTCAGACTTATAGTAGTCTGCTCTTGGACAGGTTTCGATCTCCGAGAAAGTTTATTTCTCGAAGATGACGAATTTGTGCGTGTTTAAGGTTTCCGAGAATATTCCCATGGAATCTTACCAGTAAATGGTGTGATTCATCGCTCTTATGAACTTTCAGACTTATAGTAGTCCGCTCATGGACATGTTTCGATCTCCGAGCAAGTTTATTTCTCGAAGATGACGAATTTGTGCGTGTATAAGGTTTCCTAGAATATTCACATGGAATCTTACCAGTAAATGGTGTGATTCACCGCTCTTACGAACTTTCATACTTATAGTAGTCCGGTCATGGACAGGTTTCGATCTCCGAGCAAGTTTATTTCTCGAATATGACGAATTTGTGCGTGTATAAGGTTTTCGAGAATATTCACATGGAATCTTACCAGTAAATGGTGTGATTCATCGCTCTTACGAACTTTCTATCTCCAAGATTTTTTTGACTAGTTAAATTCTATATCGAAACTCAAAATCTATCAATTTGAACCATATTTTGCACTTCACTTATAAATTTTTGCATTTCATTTGCATGTTTTTTTATTTCAAACTTACCTTAATCCGTATGAAAACCTGAAACTAAATATCCACCGTCCAAAAAATTGCACAATCCGTATGAATCGATGAATTTTCATCATTCACCGTCCAAATAGAATCCTAAGGTGCTTCAAAAAAAAAGGTGCTTCAAAAAAAGAAAAAAAATAGAATCCTAACGATTTGACTCGCTTCCATCCTCCTCTATTCACTTCGCTTCCATCCTCCTATCTTCACTCTTTTGATTTTTTCTTTTCTTTTACCAGTCGAAACTCCAGACTCTTCTGTTCTCTCCTTGACTGGTTCTCCAGCACTAATACTTTTAATCTTAAAATCCCTTTTCTCATCTTCACGATCTGAAGACCTGGGTGTGGTCTTAAAATCCCAATATTTGTTGCAGCAAGAACCCTCATTTCCTTTGATTTACCTTATGTTTTTCTCTAATCGAAAGAATTATCAAAACAAGGTACTGAAATTTAACCTTAATTTTGCACTTGACATCATTAATTATAATATTAGCTTGGATTTTCTGTAAAAAATAACCCTAGACTTTGTTTTTCGCCTCTAATATTTACGGGTTTTGGTGTTTGCAGATTTCGTTGGTGATTGAAGGTGTTTTTAACACAGGTAATCGCCCATTTCTTTTAGATCTGTGGTTTTTTACTAATTTTGCAAAAAAAAATAATCATTTTCAGTTGCCATTGAATTCTTAGGGTGTTTTAGGGATGGAGTAGAGTTGACTCGGTGTATCACACTTGTGGTACATTAAGGATTTGGGTGTTCTACTTATTGGATTATTGATTGAATGAGCTACCCAAATTAAAACCCCTGTGAATTTTATTGTTTGTGTTCTATTTTCTGGTACATTAAGGCTTTTAGTGAACTAATTTAGAATCCTTGTTTGAGTTTGCTCTTTCTAATTGAATGGTTGGGTAAATGATGTCGTTAATGATGTCTTTCCTTAGAGTTGAAAGTACAATTGTTAATCTCAGATGTTCCATAGTTGTTTAAGAAAGTATGCTCCATAGTTGTTCGATATTTGATTATCAATTTTGACATTTCAATTTATTTGTGCCTGTTTGATACAGGTATTATCGATGGATAAGAGTTGGATTAAGTTGCGTAGTAGTGAGGAGGCATTCCGCGAGGGAGTCGTACACTTCCTAGACTTTGCATTTGATCATATACAACCTGGGGTGGAATCAATTCGTTGTCCATGTGTGTACTGCAATAACAATGGATTCCTATCTCGAGATGAAGTTCATCTACATATATTGCGTCATGGGTTCACAAAAGGATATACTAATTGGATATACCATGTGGAGGCAGAGGGAAGGGAACCTTTGGGCACTGCTAGAACAATTGAAGATGACTTGCCAGAAAACGATGATTGGGATGAGTTGCTAGGTGCTATTGGAGAAGCTTCGGACTACGATACTGCTAAATTTTACCGGCTGTTGGAGGATTCCGAACAACCCCTTTATCCTTATTGTAAGAATTATTCAAGGTTATCCTTTGTTGTGCACTTGCTTCGTATTAAGACCCGTGGTGGATTGGCTAACAAATGGTTCGACGAGCTGTTGAGTCTTTTGATCAAGGCATTTCCGACTTCCCTAATACCGAAGAACTGTTATGAGGCTCTAAAAACCATAAGGGACTTGGGTCTTACCTACCAGAAGATCGATGCTTGCCCAAATGATTGCATATTGTTTCGGAGAGACTATTCACTCATGGATAAGTGTCCGGTCTGTCATGCTTGCAGATGGAAAAATGATGGGTCATTGGGAGGGGATGAATCAGATATTTGTGCAAAAAGAAAACCTAAGAAGAAAGTTGCTGAAAAGATAGTACGATATTTTTCTTTAAAGGAAAGAATTCAGAGGTGGTTTATGTGTCCGAAGACCGCTCCTCACATGATATGGCATAAAGAACGTATTGATGATGGACTTTTGAGGCACCCTGCAGATTCTCAAAAATGGAAGAGCTTTGATCAGATGCACCCCACATTTGCAGCCGAGCCTCGTAATCTGAGACTTACATTAGCTACCGACGGGATGAATCCTTTCGGAAATATGACAAATCCTCATAGCACATGGCCAGTTATTCTAATCAACAACAACTTACCACCATGGATGTGTACAAAAGATTCCAATTTCATTTTGTCTATGATAATTTCAGGACCCAAATCACCAGGAAATGATATTGATGTGTATCTGCAATTATTAATAGAGGAATTGAAGGATTTATGGGAGCATGGTATTCAAATTTTTGATGCTTCAAAGAAAGAGTTCTTTCTATGTCGTGCAACACTATTACGTACTATTAGCGATTTCCCTGCCATATCCATGCTTTCTGGATGGAGTACCAAGGGAAAATATGCATGTCCGTGATGCAATAATGACCCCTGTTCACTTAGATTAAGCAATGGAGGTAACAACTGAACTACTACTTATTTTGGATTAATTTCCTTTTGTACCCAACTCTTATCATTCTGTCCAAATGTTATTTGTAGTTAAGTGGTGTTACATGTTCCACCGCCACTTCTTTCCAATGGATCATAAATGGCACGATCACAAGGAAGCCTTCAATGGGAATAAGGAGAAACGACCACCACCAAAGCTATTAAATGGGGCCGAAATACTTGAGAAGTTGGATCAGCTAGAGTAATTTGAGTTTGGTAAGAATGCCAATCAACAAAGTCTAGTAGAAAAGATACCCTTTGATCATAATTGGAAGAAAATTAGCATTTTCTAGCTGGAATTACCCTATGTGAGCACGATTTTATTGTTCCAGAGTCTAGATGTGATGCATATCGAGAAGAATGTTTGTGATATTGTGATGGGGACCATATTGAAGGTCAATGGGAAGACAAAAGACAATATAAAAACTCGGTTAGACCTACAAAGGATGGGTATACGGAAGGACTTATGGGCGACGAGAACAGGGGATAAGTATAGGGTGCCAAACACTTCATATATGATGTCAAACAAGGAGAAGGATTCATTTTGTAAACTTTTGAAGGAAATTAAGGTTCCTGACGGGTACGCATCAAATATTTCTCGATGTGTGAATCTTAAAGAGCGGCGGCTTATTGGTCTAAAGAGTCACGATTGCCATGTTATATTGGAACATTTGTTACCGATAGCAATTCATGGAAATTTGCCAGATGATGTGTGTGAAGCAGTGACTGAGTTATGTATGTTTTTCAAAGTTCTGTGTGCTACTGTCCTTAATATGGATGACTTAGACAAACTGCAAGACAGTATTGCAATCACATTGTGCAAGTTAGAAAGGATATTCCCCACATATATTTTTGTTGTGATGATGCACTTTCCCATTCATATAGTAGAACAAGCAAAGGTTGGTGGTCCGGTGCAGTATCGTTGGATGTATCCAGTGGAGAGGTAAGAATATATCAATGTCATTTTCCTTGGAAATTTTACCTTTTCTGTGATCTGATGGTATTTGTATAGATTTACCCTGTGAATGGTTGTGAATGGTATTTGTGATCTGGTACTTGCGGAAATTTTACCTCTTCTGTGACACATGAACTTTGTTTATCGAGTACATTATAGTTTTTCTATCCTATGCATCAGGTACTTGCGGAAGTTAAAGTGTTATGTGCGGAATAAAGCTCATCCCGAAGGCTCGATGGCGAAAGGGAAAATAATAGAAGAATCTCTCGTAATAATTCAGCGCCATATGAATAGTGTAGTGACAAAGTTTAATCAACTTTGTAGAAACGAGGATAACACTCGATTTCAATCAGCAGTTACTAAGTTGTCTATTTTCAGACAATCCAGTGTATTTCAAGGTAAGAAACGTGTGGCCTCGTTTTCAGAGGAAGAGTTCCAGCAAATGAAATTGGCTGTTCTCAAGAATTGTGATGAAGTGCACCAATATGAGGCGTTCTCTAATTGTTCTTTCTCCTTATGTTCATTGAATAATGCTAGAGTGTCGGATTGTTTTCGGTAATTTGAATGATTTTCTTATGTCAATATACAGTGAACACAAAGCTATGCTTGAAGGAACTAGCCACGCACATAGAAAACACACCCAAGAATTTCCTATATGGTTAGAACATAAAGTGAGTCTCAGTTCAATAAAATTATTAACATGCATGTTTTGTTCGCCACACAAGCTTCTCATGATTTCTGACTTTGGTGGGATTTTTTCTATAAAAAACAGATTTACCAACTCCACAAAGAGGCCAGTCAGGTGAGTGAAGAACTATTATCATTGGCTGGAGGTCCTTGCCGAGAAGCTCTGTCTTTCAACATTTATACAGTCAATGGGTACCGCTTTCAGACAAAATGTTGGGAGCAGGGAAGAACGACACAAAACGCGGGAGTATGTGTAACCATCGAGATGGATTATTTTGGAGTGCTAACTGATATTATAGAGCTGAGGTATGTGGGTGGATTCCATGATGTTCTTTTAAAATGTGATTGGCGGGATGTAGATAGTGATAGGGGATGCAGGAAAGATAGACATGGAGTTGTTACTGCTGTTAATAGGACCGTTAGTTGTTGGAAAGATGAACCTTATGTGTTCCCTTCTCAAGTTTCACAAGTTATGTATGTGAATGAAGGAGAGGGGTCCCAATGGCAGAAGTGATAAAACTAAAACCTCAGAATTATTATGATATGCCGGTGCGTGATATTACTACAGATTCGAGTCCCAGTGAAGCAGCATAGGATTTGTACTCGGCTTATTCTATGGAAGATGTACAACTTGAACCGCAGCAGGATGATGATGACAACTTTGTTTGGGATAGGTGTGATGTTCCGGAAGAAACCGTCACTTATGTTTCTCCAGAACAAGGACGAGGGAATGCAGTCGATGAAGATGATGCTGATATTGAAAGTGTTTATACTACTAGCGATGACGATGATTTGCTCGAATTTGAAGAGTCTGACAACGAGATGGACTGTGATTAATTTTAATTGTTTGTTTTTTTTCATGCTGCCATGAAACTGTATAACCATCACCTATGTTGTATTCCTAATACTGTATTAGTAAAATGGGCTTATGGAGAAGCTTTCTACAAGATGATATAGCATGCCCAGGCTTCAGAAATTTGGTTTTCATATAAAATGGGCTTTACAAAGACTATGACAGAATATCACCATTGACCAACACAGAATATGACACGTCTACTGAGAATATTAAGAAAAATTTAAAACGACAAACCGGATTCGAACCAGTGACGTTTATCACACATCAAAGCACCCTCTACCACTGGGCCAACTTGGTTGTTGTTGTTAGTTTTCAACGTATTTTGTATATAATGATATATCAAAGATAAAATATTAGCAACCCTTTTGGTTAAGCAATATTTCATATACTTATGCCTATTATACATCAAAAATCAAACATTAGGAATATTTTGGTTAAGGATTCATATTTTGCATATTTTGTATATAATGATATATCAAAGATAAAATATTAGCAACCCTTTCGATCAACATCGCTTACTACTGCTAATCGTGGACAACTCCTTTTCATCAACTCGGGTTTGTGATTTTGACGTAACCCTTCTGGTCGATGTTGGAGCTTCCATTGACAAAGAGAAAGTTTTAATTTTGAATTTGGCCACATGTTTTACATCAATTTCTTCAGGATTGAAGAAAAAGAGAAATTATTCGGAGATTTTGTTAACACAGATAATTAGGTACAATGAAATGGGGAAACCAATACATATCGGAAAATCTCATATAATCTCTCTAATGAATGGGTGGTCGCTAAATTTAGTCGCTCAGATAGGTTTGACTAACCAAATACTTATTGAATCGCTGGTCATCCTAGCTCGAAGTAGGTAGCTACCAAACCTAAATGGCGGTCGCTAAATTAAGTCGCTCGGATAGGTTTGACCAACCAAATACTTATAGAATCGCTGATCATCCTAGCTCGAAGTAGGTAGCTACCATACCTAAATGGTGGTCGCTAAATTTAGTCGCTCAGATAGGTTTGACCAACCAAATATTAATTGAATCGTTGGTCATCCTAGCTCGAAGTAGGTAGCTACCAAACCAAAACGGCAGTTGCTATATTCTTGCCGGGAAAAGCATTTTACCAACTAAACTACTCTATGTGGTCGCTCAAGTTAGTGGATATATATGAATACCGAGACGCTAGTTTGATGGTCGCAAGTTTAGTAGCTTGATTCTTAAAGAGACCAAAATTTTAGGTGCTTGCTAAGATTTTAGTTGCTTAAGCCATGTTTTCTTGTAGTGGTACACAAGGAAGGAAATATATGAACTTTGAGTAACTTGAATACTTCTCCCACACAACTTAATTTTGAGAGGAAAATTCCAGGCCCCCGAAGTTCAACTTTGGGCAATATCTCAAGGGGGGCATCAAAACCAAAAAGTTTAGTATAAGCTCATGTACAATGATTGAGGGACTAAGTAAAGAATGATCAGTTTGTCAAGTAAACAATGTTGTGTTATGTGCACATTTCTCGTCAATTAAAATTCGCACATGGACACAATGTAAAAACACACCCATATTTGATTCGAGTACCATTAAACTTCCAAGTACATATATATCATGTGGGGGAGCTTATACAATTACTACAATTGATATTAGCAAAATCTTATTCCATATACTATATATAGCGATTAAGGTTTATTTTTATTCAAAAAATAATAAAGAATTTAATTAGTTTACCATGTAAAAACAGTTCATAATCCAATAATTTAATTACTATGGTTGATAAGCGTTTTCTCACCCCGGGTCAAAGTTTGTTGACCTAGTCAAATAGTGAGAAGGGCAAGATTTCCGAAACCTACTTTGGGAATCTCAATATCAGGGCCGGCCATGGAAAAGTCATTATGATAATTTCAAAGATTCGTGACCTCTTTCGTCTCCGGGTATTATAAGATTCCCACATGAAACCAACACATTCCGGTAAAGGCTACTTCTTATCAGCAGAGCTTGAGCTGCTGGTTTTCTACCACACACTGGCTATGTTGTAAAAGGCGCTGGGCGAGGCGAGGGGCCAAGCCCAGCGCCTAAGGCGAGCGCCTAGAGCGCCTAAAATTTAGAAAAAACCATAGCAAGCTTTAATTTGGTGCATGGGAGCCTTTTTTTCCCAGGCTCAGGCTTTAGTCTCCAATCTCCTTATAAAACATCTATAGAAATTCTAGGGTTCGATCTACTTATTAGGAAGTTTGCATGATTTACTAAATTACCCTTGAACCAATCCTCAATGGATATTTGATTGCATCCCAGCCAAGCCCAGTGAAGAACCCACACTGCTATGCTTCGTGAGACTGGATTATGGTGCTGATGCAACTCGGGTTCGATTAGAAAGGAATTGCAAGAGTTAGAAACTCCAACTGGGATGTGAACTGCGAAGGATAACAAAAGTTTGAAAGTCTAAGACAGTTGATGACTACTACATCATTTCTAAGTGTATGAATACCGAATCCTCATAGCAAAAACTGCGCACTAGATATTGGAAAGCCTACTGCAATGAGTGTATCTTGCGCAGACCTGTATAGAGCACTACCAAACAGGGCCTCAGACAAAATGAATATTTATAAAAATTTGTGACCTCTCTCCATTCCTTGCTGTTCTTGCTTCAAGTTGCGGCATCTCTTCAAGTCATAGATATCCACATCTGAAAATATATCTGACCTTGATAAGGTTTGATCGGTGGAAACTAATCAAAATCAACAAAAATGCTCCGATACAGTCCTTGTGATCTTTGGGTAAAGCTTTATCAAGAGGTCAATTGAAAAATAAATAAATGTGGGCTTTTAAATATAACAATCCAAGACTTTTCAAAATCAGCTTCCAAAAAAAATAAAATGGTAGCTGATTTTGTACTTTTACATTCTCATCTTTGAATTCGGCGGAGATAATTGACCATTTGGAGTTGAAGTATGATAGAAATGTGGTATTGGTGCGGGGGGTGAATCTGTGATCGATGGTGACTTCTCGGCTAATATTTTTTTTTTGGAAAGCTTATGGACACCCTTTAGCAGCTACCTTTGGTTGGGGGAAGTAATTCATATCCCCCAATTAATAAATGTATCTCCCAACTGCGAGTTCCTTGAATAGACATGACTCGAAAAATCAGGAGACAAACGAATAAATAGCATTTGAATCGACATGAATCGAAAAATCTGGAGACAATGGAATAAGAGGATAAAGAACCCCTACCTTTCTGCAGAAGATAAATTCAGCCACTTTCAATGACGGGTTGAGTTCAGATTTGGATTTAACCTAACCCTAAACTTTCTTGTCTTCTTCTTCAACTTCTAATGATGAACCACCCACCACCGAAGAGAATATTACCAATAATGATGAACCAAAAACTTACACAAATGATTCTCAATAACACAACAAGCTTCACCTTCTCAACAAACCACGTCCGTTGACCTAATTTTTAAGCAAAAACAAATGGAATGATAGAAGTTCAGGGAATGAATAGAGTGAGGAATTTCTCTGAGTTTAACATTTTTCTTTTCTTTTATTAACTCACCAACAACACGTGTCTAACAAAGAGAAAGGAAGATGGGTGAATATGTGCACATTACCACATTAGTGGCTTTATAGTAAATAGATTGTAAAGTTTGTCTGTTTTGTTGACGAAAATAAACATTTTTGGTAAATTTGAACATTTTTGGGAATACTTAAAATAAAACAGACACGGCGGGAAATTTCCGCGTCTGGGGGGATGCCACCTTTGGGAAAATAACATATTTTTTAGCGGCAACATGGAGATTAACATGTTCCAAATCAATTAGAGTATTGACTGATGATGAGTAAAAGATATGCATTTTGAATCATGGATTACTCAGTATGTACGTAGCGAGAACTTGTCCTCCAATTTTTGGTAACAAAATATGTGCGTAGGCATTGGGAGAAGTCAAGGTTCAAAAGTCTTCTTTGCAGGTAATAAAATTGACAAGCACTATCATCGAACACTAACAAAATTTGTAGATGAAGTACAATCAGAACTAAATATTTGCAGTAGTAAAATAAGGTCAAGAGAGGAAAATTTCTCTAACAATTGAAATGTAGGATCTGAAATGACTTCTTTATATGTTCAAATGGAAGTACGAACACTGCCCAAATTTGATACAAATCAATTACATACCCGAACACCGGAACTTATCCAATGTAAGTCAATTACATACTTTGTTCCAATCATATTGGTTACTACTCAGATCAACCATTTCACAGTAGCATTCGATATCCACCAGCTTCCGAATTGGATCTTAGGTCGGATGATCTATCACCAGCTAAAGAGTTTTTAGATAAACCTGAAGACATACGGATATCTCCTATAAATATGAGAACATGCCTGAAGAAACGGAAACATGAATGTCATTATTGTGCGCTAAGCCAGTGAAAATATATAAAAAAAACACCATTATTTCACAAATCTTACCTAGAGAATCCTAGATAAGCTAATTTCGAACTAGTTCTTTTCTTCATAAACTGGTGTTGAAGTTATGGTTTTAAGAATAAATAAAAATGGCATGCGGGGTTTTAGTACATTGACACAAATTCGCAGGTTTTGGATGTGTTGGAGATAAGATGGTATGTGTGATTGGGTTGCCTGAATGGGTGGTGGTGGTGGTGGTTGCAGGGATGGAATTTAAAAACTCTATCACCTCTTCCACCTTCCTAATTGTTGAGGATACACAATTGGAAAACCACTAACCCCAATAGTCCTATGACCGCTTTTTTTTTTGATAGGAAGAGAGAATATATAGATTTGAGAAGAATATACAAAAAGGATACCAGGGGTAGCAATCAAAGAAAATCAAAAACTGCTAAAAGAATACAGTAGACCAGTTTAACACAGTATGAGAGAAATTTGTATAGATTCTATGTCCAGCTGCTGTATACCAAGATAGGATTATCCCTTTAGCATTCTCACATAAATCTCCATCTGTCTTGAAGATGTAGTTGTCTTGGAAAATTCAACAGTTTCTCTCAGTCCATAGCATCCAAGTGATAGCTGCAGGGATCAAATTCCAAATCCCCTTCCCAGTATTGCTAGTGATGTAGTTATTTGTCCATGAATGATCTAGAGCATACATTGTTCTTGGAAAAACCCACGACCAATTATTGCTTGGTGTAAGAGAAGACCATACCACCTGTGCAACTTTACAATGAATTAAAATATGATCTTAAGATTCTTCACTGTCACCACAAAGAATGCAGCAGTTATCCATGTCCATACCCTTTCGAAGTAGCATATCAATTGAGTTGAGTTTTCCGTGAATGGCACACCACATTAGGAAGTTAATTTTAGGTGGTATACTCGCTTTCCAAACAAACTTCCAAGGGAAGTTATCTACTCCATTACCTGCAATCAAATGCGAGTACAAAGATTTTACAGTGAAAACTCCAGAATTGCCAAGCGACCATCTTCTCGTATCAGGTAAACGGTCCAGTAATAGTGGTGAAGCGCCAATAATGAGAAATAAAGAAGCTATCTGATTGAATTCAGAGCAAGATAATACCCTTTTAAAATCAAATTTCCATGCTCCATCCTCAGTAATATGCACTGCAACACTACTTTCACGGGATCTGTCAAGTTTGTACAGTTCGGAAAATTTCTCATGTAAACTTGAATCACCTACCCACTTATCATGCCAGAAAGAAACTTGTAATCCAGAATGAAGACATAAATTAGAATTCAAAGAAACCCAGTGATTCATCTCAGCAATAGTTTTCCAACAAGACACACCGTGTGACATATTAATCTTACCAGGTACCCAAAAAGAGAATGAAGACCCATATTTTTCCTCGATGATTTTGTACCAAAGATGAGATTTCTCCTGCCCAAATATCCAACACCACTTTGCTAACAAAGCTTGATTCATGACTCTTAAATTAAGAACACCCAAACCACCTTTTTCTTGTGAGGAAAGAACCAAATCCCAATTAACAAGATGAGAGACATTAGAGCCAACAGGTTTCTCCCACAGAAAACGTCTCATCTTCTTTTCTAAGATGTTAGTAACTGATATAGGTGCTTTAAACAAGGAGAAGTAATACATAGGCAAAGATGTTAAAATGCATTTGAGTAAGGCTAGCTTACCTCCTCTAGACAGATTTCCTTGTCTCCACATAGAAAGTTTAGCCTCAAACCTTTCAATTATAATGTCCCAAATAGCCTTAGAATAAGCTTTTGCACCCAAAGGCATGCCAAGATAGATGAAAGGAATTGAGTCTGTTGCACATCCTAATTCACTTCCCAGTCGTCTATCAGAGGGACATCTCCTATTGCAATAATTCATGTTTTTGAATTATTAACTTTTAAACCTGCAATGTATTCAAAACAATGAAGAATAGAGAAGAGATTTGTCAGTTCCTCTTTCTTGTTATCCACAAAAAATATCGTGTCATCAGCATAATCTAAATAGCTCACAACTAAGCTATTTTGAGAAACACTGAAACCACTGAATAAGTTTTGACTTGCAGCTCTATCTAAATATCTTGAAAAACCCTCCATTTCCACATTAAAAAGGAGAGTTGAAAGAGGACAGCCTTGTCTCACACCTCTAGTGCTGGTGAAATGACCAAAAGAAGACCCATTTATCAACACTGAGAAAGAAGCTGTTGAGTAACAAAATTTTAACCAATTACACCACTTCTTACTGAAACCCATTTGATATAAGATAGCCTCCAAATATTTCCAGTTAACCATGTCAAAAGCTTTTTCAAGATCAATCTTGCAAATTAAACCAGCTTTCCCTGATTTGAGTCTGAAATCAACTAGTTCATTTGCAATTAGAGTTCCATCTATAATTTGTCTTCATTCAACATAGGCACATTGAACAGGAGATGTTAGTTTTGGCATGAGTAACTTCATTCTAGAGGCAAGAACTTTAGCAATTATCTTATACATGCTTGTAAGAACAGAAATTGGCCTACAATCTTTTACAGTTTCCACATAATCTTTTTTGGGGACTAATGAAATGAAAGGAGAGTTATGTTTAGCATCAATACAACCATACTCACAGAATTTCCTGACAGTGGCCATGATATCTTGTTTGATAAAGCTCCAACACCTCAAGAAGAAAATGATTGGGTAACCATCTGGTCCAGGTGCTTTATCATGTCCCAAATCTTTTATAGCTTGCAAAACTTCATTTTATGAGATGATGGCATCAAGCATATCAGACTCAATATTTCTAAT
The DNA here is from genome assembly GCA_023529315.1 of Papaver bracteatum. Lineage (NCBI taxonomy): Eukaryota > Viridiplantae > Streptophyta > Magnoliopsida > Ranunculales > Papaveraceae > Papaver > Papaver bracteatum. The sequence continues at coordinate 246,975 of JAJJWX010001987.1, forward strand.
TCTATCAAACTCTATACCTTCCAGAGACGGCCTAATGACTTCTTCTTCTGTGAAAAGATCTTTGTAGAAACTCACAATGTGATCTTGCAATTTGAATCTGTCAGAAACTAAATCATCCCTAATGTAGAGTTGTTTGATCCTATTATGTCTCCTCCTGGTAGTAGCTTTACTGATAAAAAAAGAAGTGTTTCGATCCCCTTCTTGCAACCACTTATTGTTAGACTTGATCTTCCATGCCACTTCATCCATTTTTGTCACTTTCCCAAACTCAGCTTTGCATTTCAGCTTCTCAACTAATTGAAATTCATCAAGAATATTATCTTCAGCCAAATTATCCAATAACTGAATCTCCTCAAGAATAAGTTTAAGTTTTGTGTTGGTGTGACCAAAAGTTTCTTTGTTCCAAACTTTAAGCTGCTCCTTCAAAGCTTTCAACTTCAACCACAAAATTGTGCTTGGACTACCTGCAAAAGAGAAAGACAACCACCAATCTTCTAAAAGTTTTAAAAAGCCATTCTCCAAAAACCACAGAATTTCAAACCTGAAAGGACTAGGTCCCCAAGAAGGATCAGAGATATCTAAGAGAATAGGAATGTGATCTGAGGTGGGTCTAGGTTTGGCAAGTAGAGAGGCAAAGGGAAAATGGGTTTCAAAAGATGGAGAAAGAAGAAATCTATCAAGTCTGCTCATAACTGGATTAGATTGTCCATTGGACCAAGTATATCTATCTCCTTTTAGCGGCAAATCAATTAGACCATGATGTGAAATGAAGCTGGTGAAGTCCTTCATACTCTTAGTGATTTTATTGCAATTCTTCTTTTCATCACAATTCTTAATAGTGTTAAAATCTCCTCCCAAACACCAAGGAAAATCCCAGTATCTACTTATATTATCCAACTCTACCCAAACGTCAGATCTTTCATGAGGTTTATTGGGTCCATAAATATTGGAAAGAACCCAAGCAAAACCGTCATGTTTGTTGACACATGAGACGGACAGTGAGTAGTCACCTACTAATGAGTCTGTTACCTCAAGAAAGTCCTTATACCATAAGATGATCATGCCACCAGAATTTCCAAAAGATTGCTGAAACGTGGATCCAAAGTTTGAATGTCCACAAATTTGTTTGATATCATAGTCACTACACTGCATCATCTTGGTTTCTTGAAGAATTATTATAGGATCTTGTGTTAAGTCTATCATGTTCTTCACAATCCGTCTCCTATCAATGGAACATAACCCCCTGACATTCCAAGAAAGAATCTTGAGACTCATTTATCACACGTAATACCCACTTTTTTAATCAATCTTTTAGGCTTAACTCCTGAAGTGTTAACTTCTTGCACTTTGATATCAAGTCTCTTGCATTTATCAATAAATCTCTTTGAAAACACCTCTTGAGACTGTGAAAGATTGCTAGAACTGGCGTCGTCCAGTATTTCCTCTTGAACAGGCTCAAATCCCGCTGGATAAGTTGGTGTAGATGTGGATGAAGTTTCTGTAACATCTTCTTCATCCAGTAGTACAAGGAAAGTATCTTCAAGACCTCTTAAATGCAATGCTTTTTCTTTCGGCTCATGTAGTGAGACTTTGTGAATTCCCTCTAATGAAATGAAATTATTGATTGAACAGCAATGTCTTCCTCTATAATTGGAGCAGTTAAAGTATAGGGAGCTGATGATTTAAGCACGGGACCTTGAGTGGTTATTTTGGTGAGAAAAAAACGTTTAGCGTGATTCGGCATAGAGTTAAAAGTAATGCCTAAGTGAATGCCCAGCTCAAATAACCTCTGCACCTCTGATATGATCCATGTTGGAACATGCAAATACTTATTGGATTTCGGACATATTTTGAAGGGTGCAACATGAACAATGCCAGTTGTAGAATTTGTGAAGGGGATAAAATTATTCACTGTTGTAGGGGTTTGTAGAATGGGCTCAGAAGGTGGTATGAATTTGGGTGTATTTTTGGGTAATGGTAGGGAGATGATGGTGGGTACAAGTCTAGGGATTGGGTCAATGAAATAAAATAACTTGATTGAATTTCTGAAGGTTGTGGAAGACTTGGATATTAGCTTAGGATTTTCAGATATCGACGATGGTATGTGTGAGCTCATAGAAGATATCGTATCAAGGTCCTTATCAAGACTCAGCTTAAAAGCTGGTGTTGAATCAATATCCATATCTGTAGCTTCATCAATAGTGATCGACTTATCGTGAGACGATAATGATAAATTTTCTACCTCCTTCCATATTTGATAAGACTTTCTCCTGTTTTTCTTGGGCTTTCGATATCTCCTTTTTCTCCTACCCGATCCAATATGTGAGATATGGGTATATGGATTTGATTGATTCCTTGTTGAAGAAGTCTTTAAAGTAGCCGTAGAAATAGGCTGCAAATCTTCAGTAGTTATTGAGGGGGAAGAATTATCAGATTTGTTTGAAGACTTCCTCAAATTTCGCTGAAGATCCACGAGATTCTGTCTATTCCATTGTTTCATCGACATTGAATCCAAATTCTAAAATTCCGATGATAGCAACGTTGAAGATTTACGGTCAGTTTTTGGTTTTCTGGAGATAAAGATATGAGCAGTGAAGTTACCTTGATCTGAGAATATATTCACACTCCTAGGAATGGAATTAATTCCTTTGTTGTTTCAGACCTTTATCCTGATTGCACTTAGATCTTCCAATTTAAGCGATGCAGGATCAATCAACAAGACTTCCCCACATTTCTTGCCAATTTGATGCATAACTTCAGTAGACCAAAATTGATATGGGACCCCAAAAATTTCAACATGAAAGACTGTTGCTGACAAACATGATGATTTCCAGAAGTGGGCATTCCATCTAAAAATCGAGAATTCTATCCCATTGAAAGTGAAAATAAATTCAAAGCCAGCTTTGGAAAGATCCTTGTCTGCATGGAATAGAGCTTGATGAGAGTTTATAGGATACAATACACAATTAGAGTTGCAATGTAATTCCAGACCTAAAGCCACGCTAACTTCAGACCAGTTTGAGATTGGAATTGGTGATGATACTACAAAGGCATCAGACCACCCACCTAATAGATTTGATCTCTCAAGATGTTTAATATGGATGCTTCCATTGCAATCACTAGTAATGGACACAGGGGGAACCAAACTGTCACACAAAAAAGGTGAAGGTCCTTTTTGAGATTTAGAACTGGGTTTTGGAACATGATGAGATTTAGGGATCGAATTGGATTGGAGGACTTGGGCATAGGAAAGATTAGATGATTTGAATGAAGAAGGTTTTCCTAATGATGTAGAGAAGTTAATGATATTATCTAGGGTAGATGCCATTGAGAACCATCCAGTGAAGTAATCACCAGCTGGAATAAAAAATGAAATTGGATCTGCTTTGGGATTTGGTTGACAAAGGGTAATATTAAGGAAAAAACCATGGTTATTAGATTGTTTACTAGCAACAAACCAATTTTGATTATCTTCAAACTTCCAGATTCTTCTCCCAGAATCACCATTTTTACCAATCTCAAATAGAATATTTTGAAGTTGTTTAGCGACAGCAAATGAAAACGATCCTTTAGAGGATCCAGAAGTGAAGAATTCAGTAAGAGTGATAGGGGATGATGGGATGCTTTTGCTGCAGGAAAATCTAAAGAACTTCTTATCTATTTGAACAAATCTGTGTTCAGAAGACATGATAATGAAAAGATTTGAAGGAAAGGAATGGATCTAAGGAATGGAAATCTGGTTAAAGTATTCTAAACTATAGAAAGGGAACTAGGGATCTAGATTCTAAGCAGCAGGAATGAAAATCACATGAATTGGAGAACGACCATTTTTTTGGAGAGAGAACGACCATTTTTTCCGTAGTCCTATGACCGCTATTGAAGCTTACATACAATAACAAAGAAAACTATAACAAGATTAAGACTACCCTTTTCTTGACATCAACAATTCAAAGAAATCCCCCACGGATCGACGTTAGTTGCCCGTCGGTGAAATGTATGAACTAGTTTGCTTGATTTGCAGTATTGTTCTCATTTGAACTAGTTTTGGTTCATACTATTAAAAAATCCGTGCAATCAAGATAAAACTAAAATACAAGAAATGATATTATTATTATGATTCAAAGAATATACAAGATTCAAAACTGATCTGCAAAGTATTATCATGAAAGCATTATCTTCACTTAGCTTATTGTAATCGGAGTTTCTATCAAGCACCAAACTATTTATAGATCTAAATCAATATTTGTAAATAATTTCCAGAAATTCCAAGATTTGGTCTAATATAGGATTCAATATGAAATCGTGCTAAATTTTTAACAGATCCACCCATCATCGCAAAACACTTCCACTTGAGGCGTTGCAATGGCTTCCGACTAATCTCCAAATCCTATAGTCCTGGTCGTTTACAAAAAAGATGATTCAAAGAAGAGTATCTAGCTTCTTATCTTGGTACACAAGGAAGGAAATATCTGAACTTTGAGTAACTTGAACACTTCTCCCACACAACCTAATTTTGAGAGGAAAAGTCCACGCCCCCGAAGTTCAACTTTGGGCAACATCTCAAGGGGGGAATCAAAACCATGAGGGACTAAGTAAAGAATGATCAGTTTTTCAAGTAAACAGTGTTGTGTTATGTGCCCATTTCTCGTCAATTAAAATTCGCACATGGACACAATGTAAAAACACACCCATATTTGATTCGAGTACCATTAAACTTCCAAGTACATATATATCATGTGGGGGAACTTATACAATTACTACTATTGATATTAGCAAAATCTTATTCCATATACTATATATAGCGATTAAGGTTTATTTTTATTCAAAACATAATAAAAAATTTAATTAGTTTACCATGTAAAAACAGTTCATAATCCAATAATTTAATTACTATGGTTGATAAGCGTTTTCTCACCCCTAGTCAAAGTTTGTTGACCTAGTCAAATAGTGAGAAGGGCAAGATTTCCGAAACCTACTTTGGGCATCTCAGGGCCAGCCCTGGAAAAGTCATTATGATAATTTCAAAGATTCGTGATCTCTTTCGTCTTCGGGGTATCTATAAAGATTCCCACATGAAACCAAAATTCCAACACATTTCGATAAAGGCTACTTCTTATTAGCAGAGCTTGAGCTGCTGGTTTTCTCCCTCACACTGGATATGTTGTAAAAGGCGCTAGGCGAGGCTAGGCGCCAAGCCCAGCGCCTAAGGCGAGCACCTAGAGCGCCTAATATTTAGAAAAAACCATAGCAAGCTTTATTTTGGTGCCTGGGAGCCTTTTTTTCCCAGGCTCAGGCTTTAGTCTCCAATCTCCTTATAAAACTTCTATAGAAATTCTAGGGTTCGATCTACTTATTAGGAAGTTTGCATGATTTACTAAATTACCCTTGAAACAATCCTCAATGGATATTTGATTGCATCTCAGCCAAGCCCAGTGAAGAACCCACACTGCTATGCGATGTGAACCGCGAAGGATAACAAAAGTTTGAAAGTCTAAGATAGTTTATGACTACTACATCATTTCTAAGTGTATGAATACCGCATCCTCATAGCAAAAACTGCGCACTAGATATTGGAAAGCCTACTGCAATGAGTGTACCTCGCGCAGACCTGTATAGAGCACTACCAAACAGGGCCTCAGACAAAATGAATATTTACAAAAAATTGTGACCTCTCTCCATTGCTTGCTGTTCTTGCTTCAAGTTGCGGCATCTCTTCAAGTCATAGATATCCACATCTGAAAATATATCTGACCTTGATAAGGTTTGATCGGTGGAAACTAATCAAAATCAACAAAAATGCTCCGATACAGTCCTTGTGATCTTTGGGTAAAGCTTTATCAAGCGGTCAATTGAAAAATAAATAAATATGGGCTTTTAAATATAACAATCCAAGACTTTTCAGAATCAGCTTCCAAAATAAAATAAAAATGGTAGCTGATTTTGTACTTTTACATTCTTATCTTTGAATTCGGCGGAGACAATTGACCATTTGGAGTTGAAGTATGATAGAAATGTGGTATTGGTGCGGGGGGTGAATCTGTGATCCATAATGACTTCTCGGCTATTTTTTTATTTTTTTTTGGAAAGCTTATGGACACCCCTTAGCAGCTACCTTTGGTTGGGGGAAGTAATTCATATCCCCCAATTAATAAATGTATCCCCCAATTGCGAGTTTATTCAAAATTCAATCCATTACCTTATTTATGATGGAAAACTAAATTTGCATAGATGCAATCATATTTAATCTTCACAATAACGTTTATAAATCCAAAATCACGCATGGTAGAATATGCCAGGAATGATTACTGTGTAAATAAAGTTTTCAAGCAAAGTTCATCAAAAACAGGGAGAGATTGGGAAACGTTTATGGACAAAGTTTATCAATTTCGTGGCTGAGAAAAACATCTCAACTCATAAATTTTAGATACAGTTAAAATAGTGTTGTACAAGAATAAAAAATTGCATTTGAATAGACATGAATCGAAAAATCAGGAGACAAACGAATAAATAGCATTTGAATCGACATGAATCGAAAAATCTGGAGACAAAGGAATAAAAGGAGAAAGAACCCCTACCTTTCTGCAGAAGAAAAATTCAGCCACTTTCAATGACGGGTTGAGTTCAGATTTGGATTTAACCTAACCCTAAACTTTCTTGTCTTCTTCTTCAACTTCTAATGATGAACCACCCACCACCGAAGAGAATATTACCAATAATGATGAACCAAAAACTTACACAAATGATTCTCAATTGCACAACAAGCTTCACCTTCTCAACAAACCCAGTCCGTCAACCTAATTTTTCAGCAGAAACAAATGGAATGATAGAAGTTCAGGGAATGAATAGAGTGAGGAATTTCTCTGAGTTTAACATTTTTCTTTTCTTTTATTAACTCACCAACAACACGTGTCTAACAAAGAGAAAGGAAGAAGGGTGAATATGTGCACATTACCACATTAGTGGCTTTATAGTAAATAGATTGTAAAGTTTGTTTGTTTTGTTGACGAAAACAATGTTGCAAACATTTTTGGTAAATTTGAACATTTTTGGGAATACTTAAAATAAAACAGACACGGTTGGAAATTTCCGCGTCAGGGGTGGATGCCACCTTTGGGAAAATAACATATTTTTCAGCGGCAACAGGGAGATTAACATGTTCCAAATCAATTAGAGTATTGACTGAAGATGAGTAAAAGATATGCATTTTGAATAATGGATTACTCAGTATGTACGTAGCGAGAACTTGTCCTCCAATTTTTGGTAACAAACTATGTGCGTAGGCATTGGGATCATTCAAGGTTCAAAAGTCTTCTTTGCAGGTAATAAAATTGACAAGCACTATCATAGAACACTAACAAATTTTTTAGATGAAGTACAATCAGAACTAAATATTTGCAGTAGTAAAATAAGGTCAAGAGAGGAAAATTTCTCTAAAAATTGAAATGTAGGCTCTGAAATGACTTCTTTCTATGTTCAAATGAAAGTACGAACACTGCCCAAATTTGATACAAATCAATTACATACCCGAACACCGGAACTTATCCAATGTAAGTCAATTACATACTTTGTTCCAATCATATTGGTTACTACTCAGTAGCATTCGATATCCACCAGCTTCCGAATTGGCTCTTAGGTCAGATGATGTATCACCATCTAAAGAGTTTGTAGATAAACCTGAAGACATACGGATATCTCCTATAAATATGAGAACATGCCTGAAGAAACAGAAACATGAATGTCACTGTTGTGCGCTAAGCCAGTGAAAATATATAAAAAAAACACCATTATTTCACAAATCTTACCTAGAGAAGCCTAGATAAGCTAATTTCGAACTAGTTCTTTTCTTCATAAACTGGTGTTGAAGTTATGGTTTTAAGAATAAATAAAAATGGCATGCGGGGTTTTAGTACATTGACACAAATTCGCAGGTTTTGGATGTGTTGGAGATAAGATGGTATGTGTGATTGGGTTGCAGGGATGGAATTTAAAAACTCTATCACCTCTTCCACCTTCCTAATTGTTGAGGATACACAATTGGAAAACCACTAACCCCAATAGTCCTATAGCCTCTATTGAAGCTCACATACAATAACAAAGAAAACTATAACAAGATTAAGACTACCCTTTTCTTGACATCAACAATTCAAAGAAATCCCCCACGGATCGGCGTTAGTTGCCCGTCGGTGAAATGTATCAACTAGTTTGCTTTATTTGCAGTATTGTTCTCATTTGAACAAGTTTTGGTTCATACTATTAAAAAATCCATATAATCAGGATAAAACTAAAATTGTATATATAATTTGAGTAGAAATGGCTGGCCTCACATTGAAAGTTAGGCCAAAAGCTTCAATTATAGAGCTCCTGGCCCCAAGCCAATGAAAATTGAGGATTTCCAAATTATTCGCCAGTTTACATGCACACCAAACACCACCGGTTTAGATTACTCACCACTACACGTACATAACGTAATACTAAATCTGAGAAACCCTACTAAAACTCTGAAGAAAAATGGCACCGTCTGTTTCTACGCAAACCCTATTTTTCTTATTTCTCGCATCCTTTCCTCTCCGGTCTCCACCTTTCTTCTTCCTTATAATGTGTGCCTATTCCTAATGATTTCTTTTTCTTTTTCGTTAATACATGATTATAATCAAAATATGCAATATAAAGTTTTTGAAGTAGATTTTTCTTTGTTCTACTATTCTTAATTGGTGTTGATTTTGTTTGTCTATGGTTTTTGTAGATGAGGGTTTATGTCTGTTGTGTAATGGAGAGAAAGAAAAACGAAAAAAAATCTACGTGTTGATATTCCTAAATCCAAGCCCGTTATCTATTTTTCTGAATTTGTTGCTAATCAGTTTTTTTGTTTTGATGTTTAAGCTAAAGATTTAATTGTTCTTTTTGTGTGTGTTTTGTTTTCTTCTCATCCAGTTAGTGTGACATAAGAACAGAGCAGACGTTAACCTATCACTCCTCCCTTCCCTCCACTCTTTCCTCCTAATACTAAATCTCTGAGAAACCCTATCGAAAACTCTAAAGAAAAATGGTCAAAAAAACACCGAGATTTACAACCTACACCATCACTAACAACAGATAGATTCGAAACCTAAATTGATTACCTTTTCTCCACTTGCTAAAAGCCAATCTCCAAGCTATAATCTCTTCTCTTCCCCTCCTCTCCCTCTTGCGATTTCTTTAAATTTCTCTTTCTTTATTCTTGACTCAAAAAAAAAATGGACGCACAATTGAGTTGTTGCGCATGGGCTACTGTAGTTATGAATTTATATCCTACTCAGCTTTTGGTTCTATAACTCCAAGTGATGTTTTCGAATTCAAGATCCTTAAAATAGTTATTTATTTATTTTACGGTTAGAGTTTATCGAGCAATACTGCATATATGCAATTTACCATATTGTATTGGAAAAACATTCCCTTAGATATGAAAGGCGCATCGCGGAAAAAAAGTGATAGCTGATTTACACAACAGTTTCAAGTCTAAAATACAAAACATTTTGTGTTTGTCCTAAGGTAATACTATGACTCTTTGTTTCCTGAACTTTAAAACTTTTGAAGCATAATTTAGTTGGGTGGCTTCTTTTTGGCTTATTAAATGTCCATTTAACTACAGTAATAATTTTTGCACTCATTGCTTCTGCATATGATCACCGATCAGCATATGTTTGTGTATGCATGACATGCCACAGTGGAGGGGATTAATTAGACTCCTCTTTACCTGGATGCAGACTGCATTCGTGGGAGTACTTGAGATCTTCTAATATTCTTTAGCCACCATGCGTGTGAATTTCCAATCTTTACATCCAATACCGTAATGTTGTTTGGATCATCAACTAAATCCAGTTAGTGTGACATAAGAACAGAGCAGACGTTAACCTATCACTCCTCCCTTCCCTCCACTCTTTCCTCCTAATGCTAAATCTATGAGAAACCCTATCGAAAACTCTAAAGAAAAATGGTCAAAAAAACACCGAGATTTACAACCTACACCATCACTAAAAACAGATAGATTCGAAACCCTAAATTGATTACCTTTTCTCCACTTGCTAAAAGCCAATCTCCAAGCTATAATCTCTTCTCTTCCCCTCCTCTCCCTCTTGCGATTTCTTTAAATTTCTCTTTCTTTATTCTTGACTCAAAAATAAAATGGACTCACAATTGAGTTGTTGCGCATGGGATACTGTAGTTATGAATTTATATCCTACTCAGCTTTTTGGTTCTATAACTCCAAGTGATGTTTTGAATTCAAGATCCTTAAAATTGTTATTTATTTATTTTACGGTTAGAGTTTATCGAGCAATACCGCATATATGCAATTTACCATATTGTATTGGAAAAACATTCCCTTAGATATGAAAGGCGCATCGCGGCAAAAACGTGAAAGCTGATTTACACAACAGTTTCAAGTCTAAAATACAAAACATTTTTTGTTTGTCCTAAGGTAATACTATGTCTCTTTGTTTCCTAAACTTTAAAACTTTTGAAGCATAATTTAGTGGGGTGGCTTCTTTTTGGCTTATTAAATGTCCATTTTGCTATAGTAATAATTTTTGCACTCATTGCTTCTGCATATGATCACCGATCATCATATGTTTGTGTATGCATGACATGCCACAGTGGAGGGGCTTAATTAGACTCCTCTTTACCTGGATGCAGACTGCATTCGTGGGAGTACTTGAGATCTTCTAATATTCTTTAGCCACCATGCGTGTGAATTTCCAATATTTACATCCAATACCGTAATGTTGTTTGGATCATGAACTAAATCCAGTTAGTGTGACATAAGAACAGAGCAGATGTTAACCTATCACTCCTCCCTTCCCTCCACTCTTTCCTTTTAATGCTAAATCTCTGAGAAACCCTATCGAAAACTCTAAAGAAAAATGGCCAAAAAAACACCGAGATTTACAACCTACACCATCACTAAAAACAGATAGATTCGAAATCCTAAATTGATTACCTTTTCTCCACTTGCTAAAATCCAATCTCCAGGCTATAATCTCTTCTCTTTCCCTCCTCTCCCTCTTGCGATTTCTTTAAATTTCTCTTTCTTTATTCTTGACTCAAAAATAAAATGGACTCACAATTGAGTTGTTGCGCATGGGCTACTGTAGTTATGAATTTATATCCTACTCAGCTTTTGGTTCTATAACTCCAAGTGATGTTTTCGAATTCAAGAACCTTAAAATAGTTATTTATTTATTTTACGGTTTGAGTTTATCGAGCAATACTGCATATATGCAATTTACTATATTGTATTGGAAAAACATTCCCTTAGATATGAAAGGCGCATCGCGGAAAAAACGTGAAAGCTGATTTACAAAACAGTTTCAAGTCTAAAATACAAAACATTTTGTGTTTGTAATAAGGTAATACTATGTTTCTTTGTTTCCTGAACTTTAAAACTTTTGAAGCATAATTTAGTTGGGTGGCTTGTTTTTGGCTTATTAAATGTCCGTTTTGCTACAGTAATAATTTTTGCACTCATTGCTTCTGCATATGATCACCGATCATCATATGTTTGTGTATGCATGACATGCCACAGTGGAGGGGCTTAATTAGACTCCTCTTTACCTGGATGCAGACTGCATTCGTGGGAGTACTTGAGATCTTCTAATATTCTTTAGCCACCATGCGTGTGAATTTCCAATCTTTACATCCAATACAATAATGTTGTTTGGATCATGAACTAAATCCAGTTAGTGTGACATAAGAACAGAGCAGATGTTAACCTATCACTCCTCCCTTCCTTCCAATCTTTCCTCCTAATGCTAAATCTCTGAGAAACCCTATCGAAAACTCTAAAGAAAAATGGTCAAAAAAACACCGAGATTTACAACCTACACCATCACTAACAACAGATAGATTCGAAACCCTAAATTGATTACCTTTTATCCACTTGCTAAAAGCCAATCTCCAAGCTATAATCTCTTCTCTTCCCCTCCTCTCCCTCTTGCGATTTCTTTAAATTTCTCTTTCTTTATTCTTGACTCAAAAATAAAATGGACGCACAATTGAGTTGTTGCGCATGGGCTACTGTAGTTATGAATTTATATCCCACTCAGCTTTTGGTTCTATAACTCCAAGTGATGTTTTCGAATTCAAGATCCTTAAAATAGTTATTTATTTATTTTCTGGTTATAGTTTATCGAGCAATACTGCATATATATGCAATTTACCATATTGTATTGGAAAAACATTCCCTTAGATATGAAAGGCGCATCGCGGAAAAAACGTGAAAGCTGATTTACACAACAGTTTCAAGTCTAAAATACAAAACATTTTGTGTTTGTCCTAAGGTAATACTATGTCTCTTTGTTTCCTGAACCTTAAAACTTTTGAAGCATAATTTAGCTGGGTGGCTTCTTTTTGGCTTATTAAATGTCCATTTTGCTACAGTAATTATTTTTTCACTCATTGCTTCTGCATATGATCACCGATCGGCATATGTTTGTGTATGCATGACATGCCACAGTGGAGGGGCTTAATTAGACTCCTCTTTACCTGGATGCAGACTGCATTCGTGGGAGTACTTGAGATCTTCTAATATTCTTTAGCCACCATGTGTGTGAATTTCCAATCTTTACATCCAATACAGTAATGTTGTTTGGATCATGAACTAAATCTAGTTAGTGTGACATAAGAACAGAGCAGATGTTAACCTATCACTCCTCCCTTCCCTCCACTCTTTCCTCCTAATGCTAAATCTCTGAGAAACCCTATCGAAAACTCTAAAGAAAAATGGTCAAAAAAACACCGAGATTTACAACCTACACCATCACTAACAACAGATAGATTCGAAACACTAAATTGATTACCTTTTCTCCACTTGCTAAAAGCCAATCTCCAATCTATAATCTCTTCTCTTCCCCTCCTCTCCCTCTTGCGGTTTCTTTAAATTTCTCTTTCTTTATTCTTGACTCAAAAATAAAATGGACGCACAATTGAGTTGATGTGCATGGGCTACTGTAGTTATGAATTTATATCCTACTCAGCTTTTGGTTCTATAACTCCAAGTGATGTTTTCGAATTCAAGATCCTTAAAATTGTTATTTATTTATTTTACGGTTAGAGTTTATCGAGCAATACTGCATATATGAAATTTACCATATTGTATTGGAAAAACATTCCCTTAGATATGAAAGGCGCATCGCGGCAAAAACGTGAAAGCTGATTTACACAACAGTTTCAAGTCTAAAATACAAAACATTTTGTGTTTGTCCTAAGGTAATACTATGTCTCTTTTTTCCTGAACTATAAAACTTTTGAAGCATAATTTTGTTGGGTGGATTCTTTTTGGCTTATTAAATGTCCATTTTGCTACAGTAATGATTTTTTCACTCATTGCTTCTGCATATGATCACCGATCAGCATATGTTTGTGTATGCATGACATGCCACAGTGGAGGGGCTTAATTAGACTCATCTTTACCTGGATGCAGACTGCATTCGTGGGAGTACTTGAGATCTTCTAATATTCTTTAGCCACCATGCGTGTGAATTTCCAATCTTTACATCCAATACCGTAATGTTTTTTGGATCATGAACTAAATCCAGTTAGTGTGACATAAGAACAGAGCAGACGTTAACCTATCACTCCTCCCTTCCCTCCACTCTTTCCTCCTAATGCTAAATCTCTGAGAAACCCTATCGAAAACTCTAAAGAAAAATGGTCAAAAAAACACCGAGATTTACAAATTACACTATCACTAACAACAAATAGATTCGAAACCCTAAATTGATTACCTTTTCTCCACTTGCTAAAAGCCAATATCCAAGCTATAATCTCTTCTCTTCCCCTGCTCTCCCTCTTGCGGTTTCTTTAAATTTCTCTTTCTTTATTCTTGACTCAAAAATAAAATGGACGCACAATTGAGTTGTTGCGCATGGGCTACTGTAGTTATGAATTTATATCCTACTCAGCTTTTGGTTCTATAACTCCAAGTGATGTTTTCGAATTCAAGATACTTAAAATTGTTATTTATTTATTTTACGGTTAGAGTTTATCGAGCAATACTGCATATATGCAATTTACCATATTGTATTGGAAAAACATTCCCTTAGATATGAAAGGCGCATCGCGGCAAAAACGTGAAAGCTGATTTACACAACAGTTTCAAGTCTAAAATACAAAACATTTTGTGTTTGTCCTAAGGTAATACTATGTCTCTTTGTTTCCTGAAATTTAAAACTTTTGAAGCATAATTTAGTTGGGTGGCTTCTTTTTGGCTTATTAAATGTCCATTTTGCTACAGTTAGAATTTTTGCACTCATTGCTTCTACATATGATCACCGATCAGCATATGTTTGTGTATGCATGACATGCCACAGTGGAGGGGCTTAATTAGACTCATCTTTACCTTGATGCAGACTGCATTCGTGGGAGTACTTGAGATCTTCTAATATTCTTTAGCCACCATGCGTGTGAATTTCCAATCTTTACATCCAATACCGTAATGTTGTTTGGATCATGAACTAAATCCAGTTAGTGTGACATAAGAACAGAGCAGACGTTAACCTATCACTCCTACCTTCCCTCCACTCTTTCCTCCTAATGCTAAATCTCTGAGAAACCCTATCGAAAACTCTAAAGAAAAATGGTCAAAAAAACACCGAGATTTACAACCTACACCATCACTAACAACAGATAGATTCGAAACACTAAATTGATTACCTTTTCTCCACTTGCTAAAATCCAATCTCCAATCTATAATCTATTCTCTTCCCCTCCTCTCCCTCTTGCGGTTTCTTTAAATTTCTCTTTCTTTATTCTTGACTCAAAAATAAAATGGACGCACAATTGAGTTGTTGTGCATGGGCTACTGTAGTTATGAATTTATATCCTACTCAGCTTTTGGTTCTATAACTCCAAGTGATGTTTTCGAATTCAAGATCCTTAAAATAGTTATTTATTTATTTTACGGTTAGGGTTTATCGAGCAATACTGCATATATATGCAATTTACCATATTGTATTGGAAAAACATTCCCTTAGATATGAAAGGCGTATCGCGGCAAAAACGTGAAAGCTGATTTACACAACAGTTTCAAGTATAAAATACAAAACATTTTGTGTTTGTCCTAAGGTAATACTATGTATCTTTGTTTCCTGAACTTTAAAACTTTTGAAGCATAATTTAGTTGGGTGGCTTCTTTTTGGCTTATTAAATGTCCATTTTGCTACAATAATAAGTTTTTCACTCATTGCTTCTGCATATGATCACCGATCAGCATATGTTTGTGTATGCATGACATGCCACAGTGGAGGGGCTTAATTAGACTCCTATTTACCTGGATGCAGACTGCATTCGTGGGAGTACTTGAGATCTTCTAATATTCTTTAGCCACCATGCGTGTGAATTTCCAATCTTTACATCCAATACCGTAATGTTGTTTGGATCATGAACTAAATCCAGTTAGTGTGACATAAGAACAGAGCAGACGTTAACCTATCACTCCTCCCTTCCCTCCACTCTTTCCTCCTAATGCTAAATCTCTGAGAAACCCTATCGAAAACTCTAAAGAAAAATGGTCAAAAAAACACCGAGATTTACAACCTACACCATCACTAACAACAGATAGATTCGAAACCCTAAATTGATTACCTTTTCTCCTCTTGCTAAAAGCCAATCTCCAATCTATAATCTCTTCTCTTCCCCTCCTCTCCCTCTTGCGATTTCTTTATATTTCTCTTTCTTTATTCTTGACTCAAAAATAAAATGGACGCACAATTGAGTTGTTGCGCATGGGCTACTGTAGTTATGAATTTATATCCTACTCAGCTTTTGGTTCTATAACTCCAAGTGATGTTTTCGAATTCAAGATCCTTAAAATTGTTATTTATTTATTTTACGGTTAGAGTTTATCGAGCAATACTGAATATATGCAATTTACCATATTGTATTGGAAAAACATTCCCTTAGATATGAAAGGCGCATCGCGGCAAAAACGTGAAACATGATTTACACAACAGCTTCAAGTCTAAAATACAAAACATTTTGTGTTTGTCCTAAGGTAATACTATGTCTCTTTGTTTCCTGAACTTTAAATCTTTTGAAGCATAATTTAGTTGGGTGGCTTCTTTTTGGCTTATTAAATGTCCATTTTTCTACAGTAATAATTTTTGCACTCATTGCTTCTGCATATGATCACCGATCAGCATATGTTTGTGTATGCATGACATGCCACAGTGGAGGGGCTTAATTAGACTCATCTTTACCTCGGATGCAGACTCGCATTCGTGGGAGTACTTGAGATCTTCTAATATTCTTTAGCCACCATGCGTGTGAATTTCCAATCTTTACATCCAATACCGTAATGTTGTTTGGATCATGAACTAAATCCAGTTAGTGTGACATAAGAACAGAGCAGACGTTAACCTATCACTCCTCCCTTCCCTCCACTCTTTCCTCCTAATGCTAAATCTCTCGAGAAACCCTATCGAAAACTCTAAAGAAAAATGGTCAAAAAACACCGAGATTTACAACCTACACTATCACTAACAACAGATAGATTCGAAACCCTAAATTGATTACCTTTTCTCCACTTGCTAAAAGCCAATATCCAAGCTATAATCTCTTCTCTTCCCCTGCTCTCCCTCTTGCGATTTCTTTAAATTTCTCTTTCTTTATTCTTGACTCAAAAATAAAATGGACGCACAATTGAGTTGTTGCGCATGGGCTACTGTAGTTATGAATTTATATCCTACTCAGCTTTTGGTTCTATAACTCCAAGTGATGTTTTCGAATTCAAGATCCTTAAAATTGTTATTTATTTATTTTACGGTTAGAGTTTATCGAGAAATACTGCATATATGCAATTTACCATATTGTATTGGAAAAACATTCCCTTAGATATGAAAGGAGCATCGCGGAAAAAACGTGAAAGCTGATTTACACAACAGTTTCAAGTGTAAAATACAAAACATTTTGTGTTTGTCCTAAGGTAATACTATGTCTCTTTGTTTCCTGAACTTTAAAACTTTTGAAGCATAATTTAGTTGGGTGGCTTCTTTTTGGCTTATTAAATGTCCATTTTTCTACAGTAATAATTTTTGCACTCATTGCTTCTGCATATGATCACCGATCAGCATATGTTTGTGTATGCATGACATGCCACAGTGGAGGGGCTTAATTAGACTCATCTTTACCTTGATGCAGACTGCATTCGTGGGAGTACTTGAGATCTTCTAATATTCTTTAGCCACCATGCGTGTGAATTTCCAATCTTTACATCCAATACCGTAATGTTGTTTGGATCATGAACAAAATCCAGTTAGTGTGACATAAGAACAGAGCAGACGTTAACCTATCACTCCTACCTTCCCTCCACTCTTTCCTCCTAATGCTAAATCTCTGAGAAACCCTATCGAAAACTCTAAAGAAAAATGGTCAAAAAAACACCGAGATTTACAACCTACACTATCACTAACAACAGATAGATTCGAAACCCTAAATTGATTACCTTTTTTCCACTTGCTAAAAGCCAATCTCCAAGCTATAATCTCTTCTCTTCCCCTGCTCTCCCTCTTGCGATTTCTTTAAATTTCTCTTTCTTTATTCTTGACTCGAAAATAAAATGGACGCACAATTGAGTTGTTGCGCATGGGCTACTGTAGTTATGAATTTATATCCTACTCAGCTTTTGGTTCTATAACTCCAAGTGATGTTTTCGAATTTAAGATCCTTAAAATTGTTATTTATTTATTTTACGGTTAGAGTTTATCGAGCAATACTGAATATATGCAATTTACCATATTTTATTGGAAAAACATTCCCTTAGATATGAAAGGCGCATCGCGGCAAAAACGTGAAAGATGATTTACACAACAGGTTTCAAGTCTAAAATACAAAACATTTTGTGTTTGTCCTAAGGTAATACTATGTCTCTTTGTTTCCGAACTTTAAAACTTTTGAAGCATAATTTAGTTGGGTGGCTTCTTTTTGGCTTATTAAATGTCCATTTTGCTACAATAATAATTTTTTCATTCATTGCTTCTGCATATGATCACCGATCAGCATATGTTTGTGTATGCATGACATGCCACAGTGGAGGGGCTTAATTAGACTCCTCTTTACCTGGATGCAGACTGCATTCGTGGGAGTACTTGAGATCTTCTAATATTCTTTAGCCACCATGCGTGTGAATTTCCAATCTTTACATCCAATACCGTAATGTTGTTTGGATCATGAACTAAATCCAGTTAGTGTGACATAAGAACAGAGCAGACGTTAACCTATCACTCCTCCCTTCCCTCCACTCTTTCCTCCTAATGCTAAATCTCTGAGAAACCCTATCGAAAACTCTAAAGAAAAATGGTCAAAAAAACACCGAGATTTACAACCTACACCATCACTAACAATAGATAGATTCGAAACCCTAAATTGATTACCTTTTCTCCACTTGCTAAAAGCCAATCTCCAATCTATAATCTCTTCTCTTCCCCTCCTCTCCCTCTTGCGATTTCTTTAAATTTCTCTTTCTTTATTCTTGACTCAAAAATAAAATGGACGCACAATTGAGTTGTTGCGCATGGGCTACTGTAGTTATGAATTTATATCCTACTCAGCTTTTGGTTCTATAACTCCAAGTGATGTTTTGAATTCAAGATCCTTAAAATTTTTATTTATTTATTTTACGGTTAGAGTTTATCGAGCAATACTGAATATATGCAATTTACCATATTGTATTGGAAAAACATTCCCTTAGATATGAAAGGCGCATCGCGGCAAAAACGTGAAAGATTTACACACCAGTTTCAAGTCTAAAATACAAAACATTTTGTGTTTGTCCTAAGGTAATACTATGTCTCTTTGTTTCCTGAACTTTAAAACTTTTTGAAGCATAATTTAGTTTGGTGGCTTCTTTTTGGCTTATTAAATGTCCATTTTGCTACAGTAATAATTTTTGCACTCATTGCTTCTACATATGATCACCGATCAAAGCATATGTTTGTGTATGCATGACATGCCACGGTGGAGGGGCTTAATTAGACTCATCTTTACCTTGATGGAGATCGCATTTGTGGAGTACTTGAGATCTTCTAATATTCTTTAGCCACCATGCGTGTGAATTTCCAATCTTTACATCCAATACCGTTATGTTTTTTGGATCATGAACTAAATCCAGTTAGTGTGACATAAGAACAGAGCAGATGTTAACCTATCACTCCTCCCTTCCTCCACTCTTTCCTCCTAATGCTAAATCTCTCGAGAAACCCTATCGAAAACTCTAAAGAAAAATGGTCAAAAAAACACCGAGATTTACAACCTACACTATCACTAACAACAGATAGATTCGAAACCCTAAATTGATTACCTTTTCTCCACTTGCTAAAAGCCAATATCCAAGCTATAATCTCTTCTCTTCCCCTGCTCTCCCTCTTGCGATTTCTTTAAATTTCTCTTTCTTTATTCTTGACTCAAAAATAAAATGGACGCACAATTGAGTTGTTGCGCATGGGCTACTGTAGTTATGAATTTATATCCTACTCAGCTTTTGGTTCTATAACTCCAAGTGATGTTTTCGAATTCAAGATCCTTAAAATTGTTATTTATTTATTTTACGGTTAGAGTTTATCGAGCAATACTGCATATATGCAATTTACCATATTGTATTGGAAAAACATTCCCTTAGATATGAAAGGCGCATCGCGGAAAAAACGTGAAAGCTGATTTACACAACAGTTTCAAGTCTAAAATACAAAACATTTTGTGTTTGTCCTAAGGTAATACTATGTCTCTTTGTTTCCTGAACTTTAAAACTTTTGAAGCATAATTTAGTTGGGTGGCTTCTTTTTGGCTTATTAAATGTCCATTTTGCTACAGTAATAATTTTTGCACTCATTGCTTCTGCATATGATCACCGATCAGCATATGTTTGTGTATGCATGACATGCCACAGTGGAGGGGCTTAATTAGACTCATCTTTACCTTGATGCAGACTGCATTCGTGGGAGTACTTGAGATCTTCTAATATTCTTTAGCCACCATGCGTGTGAATTTCCAATCTTTACATCCAATACCGTAATGTTGTTTGGATCATGAACTAAATCCAGTTAGTGTGACATAAGAACAGAGCAGACGTTAACCTATCACTCCTCCCTTCCCTCCACTCTTTCCTCCTAATGCTAAATCTCTGAGAAACCCTATCGAAAACTCTAAAGAAAAATGGTCAAAAAAAACACCGAGATTTACAACCTACACCATCACTAACAACAGATAGATTCGAAACCCTAAATTGATTACCTTTTTTCCACTTGCTAAAATCCAATCTCCAAGCTATAATCTCTTCTCTTCCCCTGCTCTCCCTCTTGTGATTTCTTTAAATTTCTCTTTCTTTATTCTTGACTCAAAAATAAAATGGACGCACAATTGAGTTGTTGCGCATGGGCTACTGTAGTTATGAATTTATATCCTACTCAGCTTTTGGTTCTATAACTCCAAGTGATGTTTTCGAATTCAAGATCCTTAAAATTGTTATTTATTTATTTTACGGTTAGAGTTTATCGAGCAATACTGAATATATGCAATTTACCATATTTTATTGGAAAAACATTCCCTTAGATATGAAAGGCGCATCGCGGCAAAAACGTGAAAGATGATTTACACAACAGTTTCAAGTCTAAAATACAAAACATTTTGTGTTTGTCCTAAGGTAATACTATGTCTCTTTGTTTCCTGAACTTTAAAACTTTTGAAGCATAATTTAGTTGGGTGGCTTCTTTTTGGCTTATTAAATGTCCATTTTGCTACAATAATAATTTTTTCACTCATTGCTTCTGCATATGATCACCGATCAGCATATGTTTGTGTATGCATGACATGCCACAGTGGAGGGGCTTAATTAGACTCCTCTTTACCTGGATGCAGACTGCATTCGTGGGAGTACTTGAGATCTTCTAATATTCTTTAGCCACCATGCGTGTGAATTTCCAATCTTTACATCCAATACCGTAATGTTGTTTGGATCATGAACTAAATCCAGTTAGTGTGACATAAGAACAGAGCAGACGTTAACCTATCACTCCTCCCTTCCCTCCACTCTTTCCTCCTAATGCTAAATCTCTGAGAAACCCTATCGAAAACTCTAAAGAAAAATGGTCAAAAAACACCGAGATTTACAACCTACACCATCACTAACAAATGATAGATTCGAAACCCTAAATTGATTACCTTTTCTCCACTTGCTAAAAGCCAATCTCCAATCTATAATATCTTCTCTTCCCTCCTCTCCTCTTTGATTTCTTTAAATTTCTCTTTCTTTATTCTTGACTCAAAAATAAAATGGACGCACAATTGAGTTGTTGTGCATGGGATACTGTAGTTATGAATTTATATCCTACTCAGCCTTTTGGTTCTATAACTCCAAGTGATGTTTTCGAATTCAAGATCCTTAAAATTGTTATTTATTTATTTTACGGTTAGAGTTTATCGAGCAATACTGAATATATGCAATTTACCATATTGTATTGGAAAAACATTCCCTTAGATATGAAAGGCGCATCGCGGAAAAAACGTGAAAGCTGATTTACACAACAGTTTCAAGTCTAAAATACAAAACATTTTGTGTTTGTCCTAAGGTAATACTATGTCTCTTTGTTTCCTGAACTTTAAAACTTTTGAAGCATAATTTAGTTTGGTGGCTTCTTTTGGCTTATTAAATGTCCATTTTGCTACGTAATAATTTTTGCACTCATTGCTTCTACATATGATCACCGATCGCATATGTTTGTGTATGCATGACATGCCACAGTGGAGGGGCTTAATTAGACTCATCTTTACCTTGATGTAGACTGCATTTGTGGGAGTACTTGAGATCTTCTAATATTCTTTAGCCACCATGCGTGTGAATTTCCAATCTTTACATCCAATACCGTAATGTTGTTTGGATCATGAACTAAATCCAGTTAGTGTGACATAAGAACAGAGTAGACGTTAACCTATCACTCCTCCCTTCCCTCCACTCTTTCCTCCTAATGCTAAATCTCTGAGAAACCCTATCGAAAACTCTAAAGAAAAATGGTCAAAAAAACACCGAGATTTACAACCTACACTATCACTAACAACAGATAGATTCGAAACCCTAAATTGATTACCTTTTCTCCACTTGCTAAAAGCCAATATCCAAGCTATAATCTCTTCTCTTCCCCTCCTCTCCCTCTTGCGATTTCTTTAAATTTCTCTTTCTTTATTCTTGACTCAAAAATAAAATGGACGCACAATTGAGTTGTTGCGCATGGGCTACTGTAGTTATGAATTTATATCCTACTCGCCTTTTGGTTCTATAACTCCAAGTGATGTTTTCGAATTCAAGATCCTTAAAATTGTTATTTATTTATTTTACGGTTAGAGTTTATCGAGCAATACTGCATATATGCAATTTACCATATTGTATTGGAAAAACATTCCCTTAGATATGAAAGGCGCATCGCGGCAAAAACGTGAAAGCTGATTTACACAACAGTTTCAAGTCTAAAATACAAAACATTTTGTGTTTGTCCTAAGGTAATACTATGTCTCTTTGTTTCCTGAACTTTAAAACTTTTGAAGCATAATTTAGTTGGGTGGCTTCTTTTTGGCTTATTAAATGTCCATTTTGCTACAGAGAATAATTTTTGCACTCATTGCTTCGCATATGATCACCGATCAGCATATGTTTGTGTATGCATGACATGCCACAGTGGAGGGGCTTAATTAGACTCATCTTTACCTTGATGCAGACGCATTCGTGGGAGTACTTGAGATCTTCTAATATTCTTTAGCCACCATGCGTGTGAATTTCCAATCTTTACATCCAATACCGTAATGTTGTTTGGATCATGAACTAAATCCGATTAGTGTGACATAAGAACAGAGCAGACGTTAACCTATCACTCCTCCCTTCCCTCCACTTTTTCCTCCTAATGCTAAATCTCTCGAGAAACCCTATCGAAAACTCTAAAGAAAAATGGTCAAAAAAACACCGAGATTTACAACCTACACCATCACTAACAACAGATAGATTCGAAACCCTAAATTGATTACCTTTTCTCCACTTGCTAAAAGCCAATCTCCAAGCTATAATCTCTTCTCTTCCCCTCCTCTCCTCTTGCGATTTCTTTAAATTTCTCTTTCTTTATTCTTGACTCAAAATAAAATGGACGCACAATTGAGTTGTTGCGCATGGGCTATTGTAGTTATGAATTTATATCCTACTCAAATTTTTGGTTCTATAACTCCAAGTGATGTTTTCGAATTTAAGATCCTTAAAATTGTTATTTATTTATTTTACGGTTAGAGTTTATCGAGCAATACCGAATATATGCAATTTACCATATTTTATTGGAAAAACATTCCCTTAGATATGAAAGGCGATCGCGGCAAAAACGTGAAAGATGATTTACACAACAGTTTCAAGTCTAAAATACAAAACATTTTGTGTTTGTCCTAAGGTAATACTATGTCTCTTTGTTTCCTGAACTTTAAAACTTTTGAAGCATAATTTAGTTGGGTGGCTTCTTTTTGGCTTATTAAATGTCCATTTTGCTACAATAATAATTTTTTCACTCATTGCTTCTGCATATGATCACCGATCAGCATATGTTTGTGTATGCATGACATGCCATAGTGGAGGGGCTTAATTAGACTCATCTTTACCCGGATGTAGATCGCATTCGTGGGAGTACTTGAGATCTTCTAATATTCTTTAGCCACCATGCGTGTGAATTTCCAATCTTTACATCCAATACCGTAATGTTGTTTGGATCATGAACTAAATCCATTAGTGTGACATAAGAACAGAGCAGACGTTAACCTATCACTCCTCCCTTCCCTCCACTCTTTCCTCCTAATGCTAAATCTCTGAGAAACCCTATCGAAAACTCTAAAGAAAAATGGTCAAAAAAACACCGAGATTTACAACCTACACCATCACTAACAACAGATAGATTCGAAACCCTAAATTGATTACCTTTTCTCCACTTGCTAAAAGCCAATCTCCAAGCTATAATCTCTTCTCTTCCCTCCTCTCCTCTTGCGATTTCTTTATATTTCTCTTTCTTTATTCTTGACTCAAAAATAAAATGGACGCACAATTGAGTTGTTGCGCATGGGATACTGTAGTTATGAATTTATATCCTACTCAGCTTTTGGTTCTATAACTCCAAGTGATGTTTTCGAATTCAAGATCCTTAAAATTGTTATTTATTTATTTTACGGTTAGAGTTTATCGAGCAATACTGAATATATGCAATTTACCATATTGTATTGGAAAAACATTCCCTTAGATATGAAAGGCGCATCGCGGCAAAAACGTGAAAGATGATTTACACAACAGTTTCAAGTCTAAAATACAAAACATTTTGTGTTTGTCCTAAGGTAATACTATGTCTCTTTGTTTCCTGAACTTTAAAACTTTTGAAGCATAATTTAGTTTGGTGGCTTCTTTTTGGCTTATTAAATGTCCATTTTGCTACAGTAATAATTTTTGCACTCATTGTTTCCCGCATATGATCACCGATCAGCATATGTTTGTGTATGCATGACATGCCACAGTGGAGGGGCTTAATTAGACTCATCTTTACCTTGATGCAGACTACATTCGTGGGAGTACTTGAGATCTTCTAATATTCTTTAGCCACCATGCGTGTGAATTTCCAATCTTTACATCCAATACCGTAATGTTTTTTGGATCATGAACTAAATCCAGTTAGTGTGACATAAGAACAGAGCAGACGTTAACCAATCACTCCTCCCTTCCCTCCACTCTTTCCTCCTAATGCTAAATCTCTGAGAAACCCTATCGAAAACTCTAAAGAAAAATGGTCAAAAAAACACCGAGATTTACAACCTACACTATCACTAACAACAGATAGATTCGAAACCCTAAATTGATTACCTTTTCTCCACTTGCTAAAAGCCAATATCCAAGCTATAATCTCTTCTCTTCCCCTCCTCTCCTCTTGCGATTTCTTTAAATTTCTCTTTCTTTATTCTTGACTCAAAAATAAAATGGACGACAATTGAGTTGTTGCGCATGGGCTACATCGTAGTTATGAATTTATATCCTACTCACTTTTGGTTCTATAACTCCAAGTGATGTTTTCGAATTCAAGATCCTTAAAATTGTTATTTATTTATTTTACGGTTAGAGTTTATCGAGCAATACTGCATATATGCAATTTACCATATTGTATTGGAAAAACATTCCCTTAGATATGAAAGGCGCATCGTGGCAAAAACGTGAAACATGATTTACACAACAGTTTCAAGTCTAAAATACAAAACATTTTGTGTTTGTCCTAAGGTAATACTATGTCTCTTTGTTTCCTGAACTTTAAAACTTTTGAAGCATAATTTAGTTGGGTGGCTTCTTTTTGGCTTATTAAATGTCCATTTTGCTACAGTAATAATTTTTGCACTCATTGCTTCTGCATATGATCACCGATCAGCATATGTTTGTGTATGCATGACATGCCACAGTGGAGGGGCTTAATTAGACTCATCTTTACCTTGATGCAGACTGCATTCGTGGGAGTACTTGAGATCTTCTAATATTCTTTAGCCACCATGCGTGTGAATTTCCAATCTTTACATCCAATACCGTAATGTTGTTTGGATCATGAACTAAATCCAGTTAGTGTGACATAAGAATAGAGCAGACGTTAACCTATCACTCCTACCTTCCCTCCACTCTTTCCTCCTAATGCTAAATCTCTGAGAAACCCTATCGAAAACTCTAAAGAAAAATGGTCAAAAAAACACCGAGATTTACAACCTACACTATCACTAACAACAGATAGATTCGAAACCCTAAATTGATTACCTTTTTTCCACTTGCTAAAAGCCAATCTCCAAGCTATAATCTCTTCTCTTCCCCTGCTCTCCCTCTTGCGATTTCTTTAAATTTCTCTTTCTTTATTCTTGACTCAAAAATAAAATGGACGCACAATTGAGTTGTTGCGCATGGGCTACTGTAGTTATGAATTTATATCCTACTCAGCTTTTGGTTCTATAACTCCAAGTGATGTTTTCGAATTCAAGATCCTTAAAATTGTTATTTATTTATTTTACGGTTAGAGTTTATCGAGCAATACTGAATATATGCAATTTACCATATTGTATTGGAAAAACATTCCCTTAGATATGAAAGGCGCATCGCGGCAAAAACGTGAAAGCTGATTTACACAACAGTTTCAAGTCTAAAATACAAAACATTTTGTGTTTGTCCTAAGGTAATACTATGTCTCTTTGTTTCCTGAACTTTAAAACTTTTGAAGCATAATTTAGTTGGGTGGCTTCTTTTTGGCTTATTAAATGTCCATTTTGCTACAATAATAATTTTTCACTCATTGCTTCGCATATGATCACCGATCGCATATGTTTGTGTATGCATGACATGCCATAGTGGAGGGGCTTAATTAGACTCATCTTTACCTTGATGCAGACTCGCATTCGTGGAGTACTTGAGATCTTCTAATATTATTTAGCCACCATGCGTGTGAATTTCCAATCTTTACATCCAATACCGTAATGTTGTTTGGATCATGAACTAAATCCAGTTAGTGTGACATAAGAACAGAGCAGACGTTAACCTATCACTCCTCCCTTCCCTCCACTCTTTCCTCCTAATGCTAAATCTCTGAGAAACCCTATCGAAAACTCTAAAGAAAAATGGTCAAAAAAACACCGAGATTTACAACCTACACCATCACTAACAACAGATAGATTCGAAACCCTAAATTGATTACCTTTTCTCCACTTGCTAAAAGCCAATCTCCAAGCTATAATCTCTTCTCTTCCCCTCCTCTCCCTCTTGCGATTTCTTTATATTTCTCTTTCTTTATTCTTGACTCAAAAATAAAATGGACGCACAATTGAGTTGTTGCGCATGGGATACTGTAGTTATGAATTTATATCCTACTCAGCTTTTGGTTCTATAACTCCAAGTGATGTTTTCGAATTAAGATCCTTAAAATTGTTATTTATTTATTTTACGGTTAGAGTTTATCGAGCAATACTGAATATATGCAATTTACCATATTGTATTGGAAAAACATTCCCTTAGATATGAAAGGCGCATCGCGGCAAAAACGTGAAAGATGATTTACACAACAGTTTCAAGTCTAAAATACAAAACATTTTGTGTTTGTCCTAAGGTAATACTATGTCTCTTTGTTTCCTGAACTTTAAAACTTTTGAAGCATAATTTAGTTTGGTGGCTTCTTTTTGGCTTATTAAATGTCCATTTTGCTACAGTAATAATTTTTGCACTCATTGCTTCTGCATATGATCACCGATCAGCATATGTTTGTGTATGCATGACATGCCACAGTGGAGGGGCTTAATTAGACTCATCTTTACCTTGATGCAGACTGCATTCGTGGGAGTACTTGAGATCTTCTAATATTCTTTAGCCACCATGCGTGTGAATTTCCAATCTTTACATCCAATACCGTAATGTTTTTTGGATCATGAACTAAATCCAGTTAGTGTGACATAAGAACAGAGCAGACGTTAACCTATCACTCCTCCCTTCCCTCCACTCTTTCCTCCTAATGCTAAATCTCTGAGAAACCCTATCGAAAACTCTAAAGAAAAATGGTCAAAAAAACACCGAGATTTACAACCTACACCATCACTAACAACAGATAGATTCGAAACCCTAAATTGATTACCTTTTCTCCACTTGCTAAAAGCCAATATCCAAGCTATAATCTCTTCTCTTCCCCTCCTCTCCCTCTTGCGATTTCTTTAAATTTCTCTTTCTTTATTCTTGACTCAAAAATAAAATGGACGCACAATTGAGTTGTTGCGCATGGGATCTTGTAGTTATGAATTTATATCCTACTCAGCTTTTGGTTCTATAACTCCAAGTGATGTTTTCGAATTCAAGATCCTTAAAATTGTTATTTATTTATTTTACGGTTAGAGTTTATCGAGCAATACTGCATATATGCAATTTACCATATTGTATTGGAAAAACATTCCCTTAGATATGAAAGGCGCATCGCGGCAAAAACGTGAAAGATGATTTACACAACAGTTTCAAGTCTAAAATACAAAACATTTTGTGTTTGTCCTAAGGTAATACTATGTCTCTTTGTTTCCTGAACTTTAAAACTTTTGAAGCATAATTTAGTTTGGTGGCTTCTTTTTGGCTTATTAAATGTCCATTTTGCTACAGTAATAATTTTTGCACTCATTGCTTCTGCATATGATCACCGATCAGCATATGTTTGTGTATGCATGACATGCCACAGTGGAGGGGCTTAATTAGACTCATCTTTACCTTGATGCAGACTGCATTCGTGGGAGTACTTGAGATCTTCTAATATTCTTTAGCCACCATGCGTGTGAATTTCCAATCTTTACATCCAATACCGTAATGTTTTTTGGATCATGAACTAAATCCAGTTAGTGTGACATAAGAACAGAGCAGACGTTAACCTATCACTCCTCCCTTCCCTCCACTCTTTCCTCCTAATGCTAAATCTCTGAGAAACCCTATCGAAAACTCTAAAGAAAAATGGTCAAAAAAACACCGAGATTTACAACCTACACTATCACTAACAACAGATAGATTCGAAACCTAAATTGATTACCTTTTTCCACTTGCTAAAAGCCAATCTCCAAGCTATAATCTCTTCTCTTCCCCTGCTCTCCCTCTTGCGATTTCTTTAAATTTCTCTTTCTTTATTCTTGACTCAAAAATAAAATGGACGCACAATTGAGTTGTTGCGCATGGGCTACTGTAGTTATGAATTTATATCCTACTCAGCTTTTGGTTCTATAACTCCAAGTGATGTTTTCGAATTCAAGATCCTTAAAATTGTTATTTATTTATTTTACGGTTAGAGTTTATCGAGCAATACTGCATATATGCAATTTACCATATTGTATTGGAAAAACATTCCCTTAGATATGAAAGGCGCATCGCGGCAAAAACGTGAAAGCTGATTTACACAACAGTTTCAAGTATAAAATACAAAAATTTTGTGTTTGTCCTAAGGTAATACTATGTCTCTTTGTTTCTTGAACTTTAAAACTTTTGAAGCATAATTTAGTTGGGTGGCTTCTTTTTGGCTTATTAAATGTCCATTTTGCTACAGTAATAATTTTTTCACTCATTGCTTCTGCAAATGATCACCGATCAGCATATGTTTGTGTATGAATGACATGCCACAGTGGAGGGGCTTAATTAGACTCCTCTTTACCTGGATGCAGACTGCATTCGTGGGAGTACTTGAGATCTTCTAATATTCTTTAGCCACCATGCGTGTGAATTTCCAATCTTTACATCCAATACCGTAATGTTGTTTGGATCATGAACTAAATCCCACACAAAGCATATATTCTCTTAACCTAATTATTGTCTTCGATTGTTTAGGATGTATTGGCATTTAATTATCGTTTCTCACTTTGCATTGGAAATCTTCTTCCATATCGTAAGTAGACCAAGATTCTGCCCAAGAATAACTACATTTTGGCCGGGGCTAACTGCATTTTATGGCTTCATTTGTGCAGGACTGCAGATCATACAAAATGGACATTTGAGTTCCGTAGGAAACAATACTGCTTTAGGTATATAATCTACAAAGACTACAATCTTTCATCAAAAGATTCAAATCTCATCTCTTTCTCTCTCATATAATTCAAACTCTCTTAATGTAACAAGGAATCATTGCTCTTTAGTTTATTTGAATCATTTTTTGTCCAGGTAAATTTATATATTTTAAACAAATATAACGGCAACAGAGAAACTAAATTTCAACCTTGATTAATTTGTAAATTTATATTTTGATTACTGATATTAATTTTGAAGTGTTTTAGATTTTAGGTTTTTGTTAAGATACTAAAATCTATGATGTCGATTTGTCTTTTTTTTTTTTTAATCAGATGTCGATTTGTCTTTCCTACAGGAATAAGGATTAAGGTCAAGCAGCAGTTGATTTCGTGACGGAAAGAAGAGGTATTTCCCACTGTAAGCTTCTCCAATGGTTGGCATGTATGAGGTTTGTAGTATTCTTAATTCCAAATTTCGCTGGTGGGTGTCTCTAAATCTTTGGCTTACCCATTATTTCCTTGAACTGAAATTCCTATTACTCCAATATTGAGTTGAAGACCGGCAAACTATTTTGTAATTTATTAGTTGTTGAGGCCCGAAAACGCCATACCCATCGTTGGGACCTGGATAGTAATTATGGATTGACTTGGAGGATGAGAATCAAGATACTATGTGATTTTTGAAACTCCATTGTGGGATATGATTTCCAGTGAATTAGAGCTAGAGTTTCCAGAATAATAACAACATTCCTCCATTGGTCGGCGCAAGTGAAGATGAAGAATATGGTGAGGAGAGTGGCTCTTCAATATTCCACCATTGGTCGACATAGAGATGAAGAACAGGGGGTGACACAAATGTAGAATGTAGATGAAGAACAGGGCGAGGAGAACATTGAAATTGAAGAACCTAATGAGTAGGGTGGGGATCAATAGGAAGAGATTAGACTCTGCAGTTCTAAGGAAATTTTGATTTTTTAGAGGATTTTACATATTTTGTAATTTTTCCTTACATTGATTGACGTCTATTTATCACAGCTATGGGTTTATTACATGTCGGGGAACAAAAAAAATTCAAAACAACAAATCATGCATGTTGAATAAGTACTTTTCTATGTTGTTATATGTACCCATTATTGTAGTTTTTTTCCTAATGTTAGAGTGGTGAAAGCATAAATTTATACGGCGCATCTAATAAATGATACTCCCTCCATTTCTTATAAACAGATACTTTCGCTTTTTCAATTTGGACTATTTTTAGGTTAAAATGAACTCACAAATTTTGTTGTTTCATTGGATTTTGTATGACCTGCGAAGGGACAACAAGTTTCCAAAGCTTCTTTTCTCTGCTCTCTTCTGCTGTTTTAATGCATTTCATGTTTTTTTTTTTCTGAATTTAGGACAAAAGTTAATGAGTGTTTTATGTTCTTGATATTTTAGGTCAGGGTTCAGTTATGCTGTGTTGCTCATAATTTCTATCAAAGACCGAGTAGAATCAACGAGGATAGTCATGGATCCCAGCGAGTTGGGTTGGTTTTTGCACATTTCTTTAAAGCAGATGCGGTTAGATGCATACGCACTAACCTAATATCGGTTACAAAAAAATCTAGAACAATCAAGTATCTCTTTGTTGTGATTATGTAAGTTGACATTATGAAATTTTACTCTAATAATCTGTTCTTTGATATTTTTTATTTGTAGGAGTAATTTCATTTTTGGTATTGTTGTTGTTGCACTTACAGACGATGTTGATTTTTTGCTCATACTAACGTTTCTTCTTTTCCATCCTCAATCGATAATGGGTAACAATGTGCTGCATAGGGTTTAATAATATTCACGTTTACATGGAATTACTGTTACATTATTACTCTTCTTTAAAAAATTTTAATGTTTCCCTGTTCTTTTTTTCTTCTTTCTTTGAAAGTATTGGGAACACTCGAAATAGCATCATAGTAATCTGGACTAATGGAGTTGATGTCAGCTGCAATTGTATGAAATGGTGGGAAGGAGAAAACAGACATAAGCAATAGTAGACCTGAAACCTTGGGTTCTTTCCAGAATATGCCAAAGGGACAGCATGGCCACTACTCATACTAATACCAAAGGTTTTGGTATTGTATGTTCATTTTAATATTTTCATTTTAGCAGTACTGTTTGTGATTGGCCATGGATGGGTTAGAATTGGGTGTCCAAATGATGTTAATCTAGATTACAAGTTGGGTGTACTGATGATACACGGGGATGTGCGAAGTGGGGAGATCATAAGGAGGTCTAATGGTGAATTGAAGAGAACCTATACAAAATCTATAAAATGCTAAAATATATGTAAAAATTCTCCACACAGTCCTAAATTTTTTCTTTTTTGTGAATTAACACTGTCATACATTAGTTGCATCATTATATCAAAATGTTCCGGGGGTTGCAGCTTAATGAACCAAATAAACTTACATACCACTTACGGGTTGGACGTACAGAAAGTTATTGTTTGAGAATCATCTTCCATTGTAAACAATTTCTTATTCTTATATAATTGTAAGATGATTAATGTAGATCAGAGTGGGATTACAAAAAATCCCGCACAAATTTTGGGTCCCTCTGCCCACTGGGATTAGCACGGGCCACTTTTTTTGGTTGCGGCCCCATAAAATGTAAGATGCTTTTTCTTTTCTTTTCTTTTTTAATTTTCCTGACTTAGTTATTTTTAATTTTATTAATTATCCTATTACTTATCTCTACAAAATATCTAGGCCGGTGCAACGCACGGGCGCAATACCTAGTACAAGAAATGATATTATTATTATGATTCAAAGAATATACAAGATTCAAAACTGATCTGCAAAGTATTATCATGAAAGCATTATCTTCACTTAGCTTATTGTAATCGAAGTTTCTATCAAGCACCAAACTATTTATAGATCTAAATCAATATTTGTAAATAATTTCCAGAAATTCCAAGATTTGGTCTAATATAGGATTCAATATGAAATCGTGCTAAATTTTTAACAGATCCACCCATCGCAAAACACTTCCACTTGAGGCGTTGCAATGGCTTCCGACTAATCTCCAAATCCTCTAGTCCTGGTCGTTTATAAAAAAGATGATGCAAAGATGACTAGAAGAGTATCTAGCTTCTTATCTTGGTACACAAGGAAGGAAATATCTGAACTTTGAGTAACTTGAACACTTCTCCCACACAACCTAATTTTGAGAGGAAAAGTCCAGGCCCCCGAAGTTCAACTTTGGGCAACATCTCAAGGGGGGCATCAAAACCAAAAAGTTTAGTATAAGCTCATGTACAATGATTGAGGGACTAAATAAAGAATGATCAGTTTGTCAAGTAAACAGTGTTGTGTTATGTGCCCATTTCTCGTCAATTAAAATTCTCACATGGACACAATGTAAAAACACACCCATATTTGATTCGAGTACCATTAAACTTCCCAGTACATATGTATCATGTGGGGGAGCTTAAAATTCTCACATGGACACAATGTAAAAACACACCCATATTTGATTCGAGTACCATTAAACTTCCCAGTACATATGTATCATGTGGGGGAGCTTATACAATTACTACGATGGATATTAGCAAAATCTTATTCCATATACTATATATTGCGATTAAGGTTTATTTTTATTCAAAACATAATAAAAAAATTAATTAGTTTACCATGTAAAAACAGTTCATAATCCAATAATTTAATTACTATGGTTGATAAGCGTTTTCTCACCCCTAGTCAAAGTTTGTTGACCTAGTCAAATAGTGAGAAGGGCAAGATTTCTGAAACCTACTTTGGGCATCTCAGGGCCGGCCCTGGAAAAGTCATTATGATAATTTCAAAGATTCGTGATCTCTTTCGTCTTCGGGGTATCTATAAAGATTCCCACATGAAACCAAAATTCCAACACATTCCGGTAAAGGCTACTTCTTATTAGCAGAGCTTGAGCTGTTGGTTTTCTCCCTCACACTGGATATGTTGTAAAAGGCGCTAGGCGAGGCGAGGCACCAAGCCCAGCGCCTAAGGCGAGCACCTAGAGCGCCTAATATTTAGAAAAAACCATAGCAAGCTTTATTTTGGTGCCTGTGAGCCTTTTTTTCCCAGGCTCAGGCTTTAGTCTCCAATCTCCTTATAAAACTTCTATAGAAATTCTAGGGTTCGATCTACTTATTAGGAAGTTTGCATGATTTACTAAATTACCCTTGAACCAATCCTCAATGGATATTTGATTGCATCCCAGCCAAGCCCAGTGAAGAACCCACACTGCTATGCGATGTCAACTGCGAAGGATAACAAAAGTTTGAAAGTCTAAGACAGTTGATGACTACTACATCATTTCTAAGTGTATGAATACCGCATCCTCATAGCAAAAACTGCGCACTAGATATTGGAAAGCCTACTGCAATGAGTGTACCTCGCGCAGACCTGTATAGAGCACTACCAAACAGGGCCTCAGACAAAATGAATATTTACAAAAATTTGTGACCTCTCTCCATTGCTTGCTGTTCTTGCTTCAAGTTGCGGCATCTCTTCAAGTCATAGATATCCACATCTGAAAATATATCTGACCTTGATAAGGTTTGATCGGTGGAAACTAATCAAAATCAACAAAAATGCTCCGATACAGTCCTTGTGATCTTTGGGTAAATCTTTATCAAGCATTAGAAAAATAAATAAATATGGGCTTTTAAATATAACAATCCAAGACTTTTCAGAATCAGCTTCCAAAAAAAAAAAAAATGGTAGCTGATTTTGTACTTTTACATTCTCATCTTTGAATTCGGCGGAGACAATTGACCATTTGGAGTTGAAGTATGATAGAAATGTGGTATTGGTGCGGGGGGTGAATCTGTGATCGATGGTGACTTCTCGGCTAATTTTTTTTTTTTGGAAAGCTTATGGACACTAGGAAGATAGTGATTTTTGTGGACGTCTAAATAGCAAGCATGTTCCCCCAAATTAAGGTAATGTTTTTGATACTGTATTCCCACAAAACGGATCTTCTTTATATACACTAGCTTGAAACCCGTGCTATGCACCGGGACTGTTGGAATTTCTTACATCGTTGGTTCATTCCACTGAGGCGGGGCTTCGCCCCGCACCCGTCCCAATAAGAGTTTTAATAAGCTATTATAGAATTTACTATTCAACAGATTGACAATTAAAACTATGTAATTGAAATTTCTAATAATCAAATGTATAATACTATCATAATTTAAAGATCTCACGTAGTTTTCAAAACTAATTTCAAGTAACCCAATAAAGAAGTAATCAACTCTACAAATAAATTAAAATAAATAAATCAAAGTATCGAAAGCAAAATAGTTTAAACTATAAACACTAAAATATATTACATTTTTTAGTAGTTAACCAGTGTTATGCACCGGGTACCATCGAAATTGATCACAATTTAGTGAGGCTGCACTCGTCCCCAAGGGGGTCCCAATTAACATCTGCGGTGTATAATGAAAATGCCAATTAACATTTAATAGACTAACAGTTGGAACCAAAATCACCAATTACATATGGTTTAAAGTGTTGGAGATTAAGAAATCCTCTTAAAGAAAATACTTAAAAAAATAATTTAACTTTTGAAATCAGTACGTAGTTCATGATATTTCCAACATCAATACTATTGGTAGTTACATGAAAAATCACACTCGCTATCTAATATTAGAGATACTAAAAAAAACACGAAAATATAAGATGGATTGCCAACACTAAAGAGTACAAAGCACATGAAGTTCTTCCCGTCAAAAAAGATGTTATCAAGGAAATCAATTGATATATCTTCTTTGGGAATCATATATCTACTTTAAGAATCAAGTGGCCAACTCAACAACTCTTCTAGTCTCCAAGTTTTTCTAATAAAATGAACGCTATACTCACTATATAAGTACTGATATCTGATAGAGACACTAAAGAAACACGATATTAATATAAAATAGATTGCCTAAATAGTACAAAGCATATGAAGTGCTTCCCGTCAAAGATGATGTAATATAGGAAATATACTTATATATCTTTCTCAGAAATCATATAGATGTGTTAAGAATCAAGCTACCAATTTAACTGCTCATCCAGGCACTAACTTCTTGTAGTTATATAAAAAATCACGCTCGCTATATAGTTGTATTGATATCTTATATTAGAGACACTTAAAAAAATTGATATTATATAAAAATAGATTGTCAACTCTAAATAGTACAAAACATATGAAGTGTGCCCTTCAAAGAAGATGTAATATAAGAAATATACTGATATATCCTTTTTCAAAAATCATATAGTTACGTTATAAATCAAGCGATCAATTTAACTGCTCTGTTAGGCACTAACTTCTTGTAGCTAAATGAACAGTTACACTCATTATATAGTTGTATTGATATCTGGTATTCGAGACACTTAAAAAAATGATATTAAGTAAAATAGATTGTCAATTCTAAATAGAACAACACATATGAAGTGTTTCCCGTTGAAGAAGATGTAATCAAGGAAAATCACAAATATATATTTTTTTTTCAGAAATCAAACATGAAGTGTTTCCCGTTTCTTGAGTTTCTCTCTTCAAGAGACGCTCTACACTAATCTGAGTAATGTAGTGAAATAGATAAAAAGCAAAAAAGGCAAACGTAAAAAATGATCCCGTGCAAGCATTATAAAATGATTGTGTAATTTTTTCACATGTAACTCCAAGTCTATACTTGCCAAGTTCGTTCATATTGATATGTAAGGCCTTACGACTAGGGGTGGATCTATGTAATGACTTGGGATGACTTAAGACAGCCCAAAGTCCAATAAAAACTTCCATTTTGTAGTGCAATTGTGTTTGGTTACAAAAAATCAAGCCTAAACAATAATAGGCTTAAGCCAGCACAAGTCAATCCAATTTGTTTTCAAGCCACTCCAACATTCATTTTCTAGTTCCGCCACTGCTTACGACCAATACATCAAGGATCCATTTGGCGCGTGGTGTGCTGGTTTTGTTATTGATGCTGAATTGGGTAAAAGAAACTTGATAAATCCTAAATTGAACATTAACTTTAGGTTTGAATGCTATAATAGCACGATGAAGAAACAAAATGGCTTATAGTGAGTGTGGACATCACACTTATTGACTGATCACAACCAAGGTACACATCATCCATGTTCATATATTTTTATGTAGGGATTATATATAATATGTCCAAATACACAAAGTGAAAGTGGATGTTTGAAGTACTTTGTTGTGTTCATAATCAAATGATGTCAGAGTATATAGAGATAAACCTTGCATCGTTAGTTGATAAAATAACTAAGCATATTTTTGAGAAAGCCAAACAACATTAGACTTCTAGTGGTAAGGAGACTCTTAGAGACCTCATTAAGGGAGCTGATATATGAAATGGTCAGTTGTTAAAGAGCCCATTTTCTGTGAAAACAACATATGCAAAAAATTGTTAGACTCATAGTAACAATATGTGATAATGTGATATACGTAGACCTTGTGAATGTGATATTCTTGAACTGTTACTTTGAGGTTATCATTTTCGTACTTCTTGGGAAAAGTTACTTGATACCGTCTTGGCGGTGATAACCCACTTGATACATGGTGGTCAAGTATACTTTTTTGTGATTTGAATTATTGTAAGGAGTATATTTTTAATTAATTTGTCAATTTAGTCAATGTAAATAATCCCTTGTTGAGTAGCTTGCATCCCGACACCTTTAACATAAATAAATAAGAAGGGTTAAGAACCAAAATAAAATTAAGCAAAGCAATCGAAAATTATAACCACATATTCTAATCAAAATTCTCTTTATTGACAAAAACAAAGCCAAAAATAATTTCAAATGCCACAATTTGTGTGAATCGTTGCAAAACTCTTTTCTCAATAATAAGCCATATGTAAAAAATTCTTAATTTGCGCTTCGGATATAATAAAGTGAAAATATTGATATCTTTTTCTCAAATTCTTATATGGAGCTCATGAAGATTTTCAAGGGATACTCGATGAGTCAAATCACTCAACACCAGGAAGATGTAGTTATTTTGTAATTAGATAGCTTTTTTTTTCCATGGGAGTCTTTGACTCAACACTAGACATATTTTTCTCTCTCAATATAACCTTTTCTTCTCGAAAAAAAAAAAATGGTATAAGAGAACAAAAAAATTATTGAAAGCAACGTATAGTTATTAATAAAGAAGTGTGTGCCTATATCAAACGACACCAAAACAAAACTAAAATCTACTGATCTTAGAAAAAAAACTCAAAAAAACAAAATCTATTTATTGTTATTCGATAAGAACATATCAAGATGGTCTTTGAGTTTTTTCGGATCAGATGCCATGGAAATCGTTGTTGTCACCAGAATTAGAATACATATGTAAGGAATATTCTTAGGTTACCATCATAGATGGAATCCACGAAGCTAGTAAGATTAATAATAGGGGAGAAAAATCCAGGAAATAAAAGCACATTCTTTGTTGCTTCCAAACCATGCAAATCAAGTAAAAGTACCAGTAAAGTACATTAATTGAAGGATTACTATGAGCTTAGTTTGGGAGTCCATTGAGAATTTTCCACAATTTTCCACATTCTGATCATTCCACGCGAAAGATTACTATGCTGCAAGTTTCCCTTTGTATACCTTGGAATAACATAAAGCTATACCATGAAATATGGACAGCTTATATTTGAATTATCCGAAGACAAAAATAAATAAATAAGTGATCTTAGATGACAAACCGAATTTGTGCTCAAAGTTTTACCATATGTGTGGGAGATATAGTGAAAGAACTGTTGATCCTACGGGTTCCTTCTTTAGTGCGTGATTATCTTCATGGACTGTGGAAGGAGACCTACAAAAAAAAAAAAAAAAAAACTGAAACCAGTAACCAGTTTTTTTTTCGGATGCATCATCAACATCTCTAATCTTGTGCTGATCATAGAGATTGCGGTACGATGCTACATACAGATATATAAACCGTAGCCATGATGTTTTGGACTATAATGATCAATTGGAGGATCAGATTATTTTTTAGATTTATCCATGTTCATATGCCCACCTAAGGTTCGAGCTCACCTGAATTCTGTTGCACAAAAGAACCAAAGCCTGCACCACTTTTTGTTGTGTCTGATTCCTAACCAGACGCTTGAAGGGGGTATAAACTATTCCCAAAGGTTTCTTACCTACATATAAACATCATATATTTAAAAATTGATAAGAGAAAAGAAAAACAACAGCCTATTAATATAAAGAAAAAATTGATAAGAGAAAAAATAATTAGCAGTCTAGGATTCGAAATTGTGACACTTGAATAAGTTTACATACCACTGGAATCAACTATCATTGCTTCCCCCTTGTTATGATTTTCTTCAAAAGTCATAATTGATATCTTCTGTTCGCTACCTCCTTTTTCACATCAAGTACGTGGTTTATGCAGGAATAAAGAGTGATTTGCATTCTTTATATAGATGTTGGAAACTTGGTTCCAAAACAAATATTTAAAATCGTTATGGCATTAAATCCAGTTATATGAGTTTTTATAAAGAAAATAGGGATGAAGAATGATTTCCAACCTTTATTAACCATTGGCGTTGTTTTTATTAGTAAATCAACCATATTAATGGAACTTGTTAGATTTTGTTCATGTAAATGATCAGATTTTTTTTCTATATTAATGAATATTGTTAACATAAATATAAATAGTAATTTAAATATTAATTAATATAGTATTTTTTGTTAGATATTTATCATCAATGCTAAAAATTACTCCCTCCATCCTAAATTATTAGTCCGCTTTGACTAAGTCAAGATATTAAGGAGACCGAAGAAGTGTACAAAACTACCCCTATTAAATGATTTATTATTAATAAAATTAAAAGGAGTATATGGAGTATGTAAGAAAAATACATTGGTATTTATAATATTTATAGAAATATTTAAATAGAAGATAAAAATAAAAATCTTTATGGATTAATTTAGTATATTTGTTTCCTATATTGAGGATGATATCACTTAATACTTAGATTGGTGATATTTAAAATAATTTTATAATTGTAAAAGTTTGAAGGATATATTTGAGAGTTTGACTAAAAAATATGTCTATAAAATCGGGACGTGTATTTTAGGAGTTTTTAAAATAGAATAGAGGACGGAAATTTTAGTACAAAGGGAGTAATATAGATATTTAGAGCTTCTCTAATGGCATGTATGTGGTGATAAATGTCAAAATCCACCTAGGATGCACATCCATTTTCTCTAAAATCATTCTCCAATCCGGATGTCATAAACCAATGTATGCGTAACTTTAGGTAGAAAATGTCAAGGGGACTCTAGTTTCTCACATTCCCCTTGACATTGTCTACCATCCTATTCAGCTTTTTATAATTAAAAATATATTTTATTTACTAAAATTAATTCTAATACAATAAATAATCATTTTTAGATCTAATAAAATCTTAAAATTACTAAACATAAAATTTACATTTAATAAGAAAATGATCACAAACAACACCATTGGAGATTACTAACTTTTTTCACCTAAACTTAAGGAAAATTTGGAATCAGATGTCTTGTTTGTGTCGCCACATATGAAATACATACAACAACCATTGGAGAAGCT
This sequence comes from Papaver bracteatum, assembly GCA_023529315.1. NCBI lineage: Eukaryota > Viridiplantae > Streptophyta > Magnoliopsida > Ranunculales > Papaveraceae > Papaver > Papaver bracteatum. The sequence continues at coordinate 287,133 of JAJJWX010001987.1, forward strand.
CTTATATATCTTTTTTCCTTTTAAAATATTCAAAAAATAAAAATATTTTTTTATTCGTTATGGAATTAAATCCAGTTATCTGGCTTGTTATAAAAAAAAATAGGGATGAAGAATGATTTCCATCCTTTATTAACCATTGGCTTTGTTTTAATTAGTAAATCAACCATATTAATGGAACATGTTAGATTATGTTCATGTAAATGATCAATTTTTTTTATATATTAATGGATATTGCTAACATAAATATAAATAGTAATTTAAATATTAATTAATGTAGTATTTTTTGTTAGATATTTATCATCAATGCTAAAAATTAATATAGATATTTATATATCTTTTTTCCTTTTAAAAGATTCATAAAATTAAAATATTTTTTTATTCCTTAAATACATAGATTTTTTAAATTCTCTGGATCTTTTACAATAATTACATGAAATTATAAATATAATTATTTTATTTCATAAATATGTTAAATTGATTTTTTTATTTTAATCATAAATGTCCAAAATTAATATAGTAATTTTTTTATTTTTTGGACTATCATAAACTTATAAAAAATTATTTTATTCCATAAATATGTTGAATTGATTTTTTTTTTATTTTAATCATAAATGTCTAAAATTAATATAGTAGTTTTTAAAAAAAATTGGATTTTGAAAATAAATACACGAAATTAATATAGTAATTTTTCTAAATAACGGGGGACGTTCGTCAGGTGTGTCTTGCTAATCCATCCAATCTACACCGCATATTGTCAGATCAACGCTCCATATCTAACGAAATTTCATCTGACGAATAAGAATGGTTTTTCAATTAATCAATGAGAGCGCGAGGTTACGGTAACCAACTAAAAATTAATATAGATATTTATATATCTTTTTTCCTTTTAAAATATTCAAAAAATAAAAATATTTTTTTATTCGTTATGGAATTAAATCCAGTTATATGGATTGTTATAAAGAAAATAGGGATGAAGAATGATTTCCATCCTTTATTAACAATTGGCTTTGTTTTAATTAGTAAATCAACCATATTAATGGAACTTGTTAGATTATGTTCATGTAAATGATCAGATTTTTTTATATATATTAATGAATATTGCTAACATAAATATAAATAGTAATTTAAATATTAATGTAGTATTTTTTGTTAGATATTTATCATCAATGCTAAAAATTAATATAGATATTTATATAACTTTTTTCCTTTTAAAAAATTCATAAAATTAAAATATTTTTTTATTCCTTAAATATGTAGATTTTTTAAATTCTCTGGATCTTTTACAATAATTACATGAAATTATAAATGTAATTATTTTATTTCATAAATATGTTAAATTGATTTTTTTTATTTTAATCATAAATGTCCAAAATTATTTTTTATTTTAATCATAAATGTCCAAAATTAATATAGTAATTTCTTTATTTTTTGGATTATCATAAAATTATAAAAAAATATTTTATTCCATAAATATGCTGAATTGATTTTTTTATTTATTTTAATCATAAATGTCTAAAATTAATATATTAGTTTTTAAAAAAAATTGGATTTTGAAAATAAATACACGAAATTAATATAGTAATTTTTCTAAATAGGTGTGTCCCACTAATCCATCCAATCTACACCGCACATTGTCAGATCAACGCTCCATATCTAACGAAATTTCATATGACGAATACGAATGGTTTCTCAATTAACCAATGAGAGCACGAGGTTACGGTAACCAATCAATGGGAAAGTGGGTAAGCAGCACCAGTGTTACTTTTATTCTGGAGTAAGGGATGGTATTGAGTTTTTAGGTTGTTGATTGCAAGAGAACCAGATTTCTTTTGGATCACTTCATATCATCTCTGCAGGTTAAGTGGGTGATGCCATATGGCTTTAAATCCTTGATGAACTGTTGGAAAATTGCTAGACTTAAAGAGAGGCAGTGGATGCTATGGTTCCTGATTTTTTACGCTGTGATATGGGAAATTTAGAAAGATAGAAATGCTAGAGCGTATGTGAGAAAGGCAAAGACTAAAGAAGATTTGTTGGTGAATATTGCCCTTGCAGTTCATCAAAGGAGGTTTTTAAGGGTTTTACCAAAAATCAAATCCTATTCAAATAGGAACACATTCTGTTATTTCCATTTTGTAACTTTGGTTGTGATCTTATGATAGCCTTGAGATATAGAGGACTGACAGCACCAAACAATATCCTCACTAATGTAACCAAGTCTTGTTTATAGGTAATTGACAAGCACTATGATCATCACTTGGCACATTTTATTTGGATCGAAGGTTCTATAAAAACGCAATGTCCCTGTCATTAAACACTAACAAGATCTATACATTAAGTAAAATCCAAATTACAAGTACAGCCCCAATACACTCTGAAATTGAAATATAAGCCGACTAAAAATTACATGTACAACACTAATACACTCTCAAATTTATCCATCTAAAACCAAATTCATACTTTGAAAAATTTAAAACATCTCCAATTCAATGATTACCAATATAAGATCTTTAATTTTCGGCAGATTTACAATTTCGTCAGTTGTTGCATAGCGCGAACTACCATCAATTTCGTCAGTTTGGTTGAACAGTCAGAATTCCACAGATCTATTTCACCAACTAGAGTGGCTTCAGATTAGAAGCACTATATCCCTTCAGGTCCCTGCTTAGAAAAACCAAAATATGAATGTGAGTGATGTGGGCAAAACAAATATCACACAAGACCATTATTTTACGGATCTTACCGGCCCAAGTACTGGACGAATCGATGCTTCCGCCATTGCCAAAGCTACAAGTGAGGTAAAACCTTATTTTTGAGAGGAAAAGTCATTATGACAATAATTTTAAAGAGATCTGTAATCTCCCTTCTCTTTGATCTCCACCAGGATATGTGTAGTAATGATTCGCACATCAAACCGAAATTAACCATCTGATTCTGTTTTTCACTCAAAGCCGCCTCCTCCACTCTCTCACTCTCTGTGTAAAAACCTCTAATGAAATTTTAGGGTTGTGTTGATTTATATATTAAAAAAAATTGTTGTCATTTACTTCAATGCCCTCAAACCAATCCCAATGTTTGTAGACCAGTGTGCAGAGCCTCATTTGCAGAGCCCATACTAGATGGACCTCATCGGAGCCTTGGCCTCCATGCACTAGTGAAGGCTGTTTTTTTTTTCAATAAGAAAGATAATTCATTTCATTTAAAATGGAATTGACAAATTGTTCATATCTTGTTGAATGTATTCATCCATCCAAGAAGTTGCAACTTAGTATCTGTTTACCAAAAAGTATCTACAATGTATTTCGTTAGTTATTCCATCGTTCATCAATAGAAAAACAATGACGAACTAACGCGACACCAATGGTGAGAACATCACCAACCTCGCTGTTGAAATTTTGATCAACTTGAGTCATTCGATGATAGTCGGATAATGGTCCTTTTTTAGATTCGTTAACCTTGTGCTAGAAAACACAAATTTAACTATGATGTTTAGTCATTGCTGAGTGCGGATATGGCCGTGACAAAGCAAATTCTTTCGGGAGCTATCCGTGCATAATTTAGAGTTTCTACGACAGTTGGCTGGCGTTCAAGATCTGAGGATCTCTTTTATTTTTCCATCTCAGCCTCTTGTGCGATATTGCGGGACTTCAATAGCATTCAGAGCTCTAAGTAACTTCCATATCCCCTTCACAAAGCTTAATTTTTGAGAGGAGAAGTCATTATGACAGTTTTGAAAGATTTATGATCTCTCTAAATCTAAATTCTGACACATCTGATCCCGGTAACGGCAACTTCTTATCAGCATAACTCCGGTTACTTGTTTCTCCATCAAGCCCTCACTCACACTGTTAGTTCTCTCTTGTCTCTACTCTCCTCAAATCTCCTTATAAACTTACTAGGTATCACCCCGGCCTACGGCAGGGGCTCAACCTTTTTCGATTTTCTTTTGTTGTTTGGTCGGAGATGAGAACTGTCAAACATCAAGTCAATAAATTAGCCGGGGCTTACATCCCCTGCCGTGGTCCCTTACGCAAATTTCAGTATTTTGTTGGTCGGGTCAAATTAGTCGGGGCATGCAGTCCCGGCCGTGGTCTCCTACGCAAATTCCAGTATTCTGTTGGTCGGGTCAACTTAGTCTGGGCCTACAACCCCTGCCGTGGTCCAGTACGCAAATTCTAGTATTTTGTTGGTCGGGTCAAATTAGCCGGGGCATGCAGCCCCGGCCGTGGTCTCCTACGTAAAATTCCAAGATACATTGGTGGTCAACCGGGGCCTACAAACGTGGTCCACTAAGAAAATTCGATTCATTTTGCCGTGCCTCGGCTCGTGGTCTAAGCAAATTCCGGTATTTTGTTGATCGGGTCAAATTAGACCGGGCCTAAAGCCCCGGCCGTAGTCCTCTAAGAAAATTCCGTTATTTTGTTGGACGAGTTAAATTAGCCGAGGCTTACAGCCCCGGCCGTGACCAATAAAGCAGTTTCCAGTATATTGTTGGTCAAGTTAAATTAGTCGGGGTCACCTATTTTTTATAAAAAAATTAACATTTAACAATAGAATTAATCGTATTTTTAAGAAATTAAATTTAGGAAACTTATTATTCATTGACAAATCTATGTTTAAGATTAGACATGTTTAGGATCGTGGCATAATATATATTGAAGTGCAGTTTATAACAGTCTTACATGAATTTATCAAGTAAGCCTTAACTTTTAGAAAAAAATATCAGATGTGTGAACTTCAAGGCGCCTTGGGTTGGAACTTGGAAACGTCGGAGCCTCTTTTATTTCTTCTTTTTATTTGTTTTTCTAATGAACACATGAAGCGGGGCTTTAGTAAGACGTGAAGTTTGCAGCTGCATAAACCTAGTTATAGTTGAGATAAAATCAAAAGAGTTGAAAGGTATATTTATATAGTTGTCCGTGTGACAAAAATTGATGGACGTGTGCTTATTCGGTTAGGAAACATGCTTAAATCCGGAAACATGAGAATCATGCTTATTTCAGGAAACGTGGGGGAATGGACGGACAGATAGACACCTCCTGTAGCCTACGGCCGGGGCTCAACCTTTTTTTGATTTTTGTTTGTTGTTTGGTCGGCTGGTTAATATACTCACACAAATTTTTGTTGGCCTGTAATGTTCGGGGTCGTATTCAGTTAGTCGGGTCATAATATGGTGTGTTATATAAGATTGAAACATAGTCTCGACGATAAAATTAACTATGACAAAAAATACAGGGACAAATATAGACCTTAGATTAAAATTAGTAATCTAGTGGTCTGACCCTTAGGTTATTCGGGGCCTGCAGCCCCAATGTATTGTTGACCAGGGAAAATCTGTTGTGCCCTGATGTTTTGTTGACTAAGGAAAATCTGTCGTGGCCCCGTTGTTTGGTGGTGGAGAAAAATCAGTCGGGGCCGTAAAATATCTAGCGGTTTGCGGCCTCGATGTTTTGTCAGTCCGGTCAATTCAACCGGAGCCGTAGGCAGATCTCAAATATGAACTTGTATAAATCTTTACCATGTTTTTAATGCACACTTTTAAAAGAAAGATTAATCGTGATTAGGTGCTAACCTAAATTCGTTTATAATTTTATGCTTATAGTCACATCTAAGCATGGGTGAGGTGCTAACCTAAATTAGTTCTTTCTTTTACACTTATAGTCACATCTAAGCATTTTGGAGTTTCGATATTACCAACTCGGCCTAGGTATCGGTCTCGGTCTCTAGCCAGATGTAGTATCTTTAGAAAGTTACGGTATAAATTAAATTTTAAAGGCGTACTGGCTGTAATTCATCATGTTTCAAATGACGTATTCGATTAGTATAGTATATCTAGTGGGTCATCCACCAAGATCTGTTTCCATATAATAGTCCATGCAAAAAGTTTCGTTGACAACCAAGAATCATGGTTCTAAACCTAGAACAAATTTGATGCGTCAGATTAGGAAAAACAATTATTTAAACAGGAAACTGAAAGTAACCGTTTGTAAAGATGATCTAAAAAATGGACGGATGTAAGTATCTTTCAAAATTACAGCCCCGGCCGTAGTCCCCTAAGCAAATTCCGGTATTTTGTTGGACAGGTTAAATTAGCCGAGGCTTACAGCCCCGGCCGTGACCAATTAAATAGTTGCCAGTGTATTGTTGGTCAAGTTAAATTAGTCTGGGTCACCTATTTTTTATAAAAAATTTTAACATTTAACAGTAGAATTAATCGTATTTTTAAGAAATTAAATTTAGGAAATCTATTATTCATTGACAAATCTATGTTTAAGATTAGCCGTGTTTAGGATCATGGCATAATATATATTGCAGCGCAGTTTATAACGGTCTTACATGAATTTATCAAGTAAGCCTTAATTTTTATAAAAGAAATATTAGATGTATGAACTTCAAGGCGCCTTGGGTTGGAACTTGGAAACGTCGGAGCCTCTTTTATTTCTTCTTTTTATTTGTTTTTCTAATGACCACATGAAGCGGGGCTTTAGTAAGACGTGAAGTTTGACGATAAACCTAGTTATAGTTGAGATAAAATCAAAAGAGTTGAAAGGTATATTTATATAGTTGTCCGTGTGACAAAAATTGATAGCTGTGTGCTTATTCGGTTAGGAAACATGCTTAAATTCGGAAACATGAGAATCAGGCTTATTTCAAGAAACGTGGGGGAATGAACGGATGGATAGACACCTTCTGTAGCCTATGGCCGGGGCTCAACCTTTTTTTGATTTTTGTTTGTTGTTTGGTCGGCTGGTTAATATAATCACTCAAATTTTAGTTGGCCTGTAATGTTCGAGGTCATATTTAGTTAGTCGGGTCATAATATGTTGTGTTATATAAGATTGAAATATAGTCTCGACGATAAAATTAACTATGACAAAAAATACAGGGATAGATATAGACCTTAGATTAAAATTAGTAATCTAGTGGTATGACCCTTAGGTTATTCGGGGCATGCAGTCCCATTGTTTTGTTGACCAGGGAAAATCATTGTGCCACGATGTTTTGTTGACCAAGGAAAATCTGTCGTGGCCCCGTTGTTTTTTGGTGGAGAAAAATCAGCAAATCAGTAAAATACCTAGGGGTCTGCGGCCTCGATGTTTTGTCCGTCCGGTCAATTCAACCTGAGCCATAGGCAGATCTCAAATATAAACTTGTATAAATCTTTACCATGTTTTTAATGCACACTTTTAAAAGAAAGATTAATCGTGATTAGGTGCTAACCTAAATTCGTTTTTTTCTTTTACACTTATAGTCACATCTAAGCATGGGTTAGGTGCTAACCTAAATTCGTTATTTCTTTTACAATTATATTCACGTCTAAGCATTTTGGAGTTTCGAGATTACCAACTCGGCCTCGGTCTCGGTCTCTAGCCAGATGTCATATCTTTAGAAAGTTACGGTATAAATTAAATTTTAAAGGCGTACTGGATGTAATTCATCATGTTTCAAATGACGTATTCGATTAGTATAGTATATCAAGTGGGTCATCCACCAAGATCTGTTTCCATATAATAGTCCATGCAAAAAGTTTCGTTGACAACCAAGAATCATGGTTCTAAACCTAGAACAAATTTGATGCGTCGATTAGGAAACACAATTATTAAAACTGAAACTGATAAAGTAATTGTTTGTAAAGATGATCTAAAAACGGACGGATGTAAGTATCTTTCAAAATTACAATTTCGGACGTAGTCCCCTAAGCAAATTCTCGTATTTTGTTGGAGGAGTTAAATTAGACGAGGCTTACAGCCCTCCTACTGTGACCAATTAAGAAGTTTCCAGTGTATTGTTGGTCAAGTTAAATTAGTCGGGGTCACCTATTTTTAATAAAAAAATTAACATTTAACAATAGAATTAATCGTATTTTTAAGAAATTAAATTTAGGAAACCTATTATTCATTGACAAATCTATGTTTAATATTAGACGTGTTTAGGGTTGTGGCATAATATATATTGTAAATAGCTAGTTTATAACAGTATTACATGAATTTATCAAGTAAGCCTTAATTTTTAGAAAAGAAATATCAGATGTGTGAACTTCAAGGCACCTTGGGTTGGAACTTGGAAACGTCGGAGCCTCTTTTATTTATTCTTTTTATTTGTTTTTATAATGACCACATGAACCGGGGCTTTAGTAAGACGTGAAGTTTGCAGCTGCATAAACCTAGTTATAGTTGAGATAAAATCAAAAGAGTTGAAAGGTATATTTATATAGTTGTCCGTGTGACAAAAATTGATGGCCGTGTGCTTATTCGGTTAGGAAACATGCTTAAATATGGAAACATGAGAATCATGCTTATTTCAGGAAACGTGGGGGAATGAACGGACGGATAGACACCTTCTGTAGCCTACGGCCGGGCTCAACCTTTTTTTGATTTTTGTTTGTTGTTTGGTCGGCTGGTTAATATACTCACACAAATTTTAGTTGGCTTTGTAATGTTCGGGGTCATATTTAGTTAGTCGGGTCATAATATGGTGTGTTATATAAGATTGAAACATAGTCTCGACGATAAAATTAACTATGACAAAAAATACAGGGACAGATATAGACCTTAGATTAAAATTAGTAATCTAGTGGTATGACCCTTAGGTTATTCGGGGCCTGTGCGTCCCATTGTTTTGTTGACCAGGGAAAATCTGTTGTGCCCTGATGTTTTGTTGACCAAGGAAAATCTGTCGTGGCCCCGTTGTTTTGCTGGTGGAGAAAAATCAGCGGGGGCCGTAAAATACCTAGGGGTCTGCGGCCTCGATGTTTTGTCCGTCCGGTCAATTCAACCTGAGCCATAGGCAGATCTCAAATATAAACTTGTATAAATCTTTACCATGTTTTTAATGCACACTTTTAAAAGAAAGATTAATCGTGATTAGGTGCTAACCTAAATTCGTTTTTTCTTTTACACTTATAGTCACATCTAAGCATGGGTTAGGTGCTAACCTAAATTCGTTATTTCTTTTACAATTATATTCACGTCTAAGCATTTTGGAGTTTCGAGATTACCAACTCGGCCTCGGTCTCGGTCTCTAGCCAGATGTCATATCTTTAGAAAGTTACGGTATAAATTAAATTTTAAAGGCGTACTGGATGTAATTCATCATGTTTCAAATGACGTATTCGATTAGTATAGTATATCAAGTGGGTCATCCACCAAGATCTGTTTCCATATAATAGTCCATGCAAAAAGTTTCGTTGACAACCAAGAATCATGGTTCTAAACCTAGAACAAATTTGATGCGTCAGATTAGGAAACACAATTATTAAAACTGGAAACTGACAGTAATTGTTTGTAAAGATGATCTAAAAACGGACGGATGTAAGTATCTTTCAAAATTACAGCCCCGGACGTAGTCCCCTAAGCAAATTCTGGTATTTTGTTGGAGGAGTTAAATTAGACGAGGCTTACAGCCCCGGCTGTGACCAATTAAGAAGTTGCCAGTGTATTGTTGGTCAAGTTAAATTAGTCGGGGTCACCTATTTTTAATAAAAAAATTAACATTTAACAATAGAATTAATCGTATTTTTAAGAAATTAAATTTAGGAAACCTATTATTCATTGACAAATCTATGTTTAATATTAGACGTGTTTAGGGTCGTGGCATAATATATATTGCAGCGCATTTTATAACAGTATTACATGAATTTATCAAGTAAGCCTTAATTTTTAGAAAAGAAATATCAGATGTGTGAACTTCAAGGCACCTTGGGTTGGAACTTGGAAACGTCGGAGCCTCTTTTATTTATTCTTTTTATTTGTTTTTATAATGACCACATGAACCGGGGCTTTAGTAAGACGTGAAGTTTGCAGCTGCATAAACCTAGTTATAGTTGAGATAAAATCAAAAGAGTTGAAAGGTATATTTATATAGTTGTCCGTGTGACAAAAATTGATGGCCGTGTGCTTATTCGGTTAGGAAACATGCTTAAATATGGAAACATGAGAATCATGCTTATTTCAGGAATGGGGGAATGAACGGACGGATAGACACCTTCTGTAGCCTACGGCCGGGCTCAACCTTTTTTTGATTTTTGTTTGTTGTTTGGTCGGCTGGTTAATATACTCACACAAATTTTAGTTGGCCTGTAATGTTCGGGGTCATATTTAGTTAGTCGGGTCATAATATGGTGTGTTATATAAGATTGAAACATAGTCTCGACGATAAAATTAACTATGACAAAAAATACAGGGACAGATATAGACCTTAGATTAAAATTAGTAATCTAGTGGTATGACCCTTAGGTTATTCGGGGCATGCAGTCCCATTGTTTTGTTGACCAGGGAAAATCTGTTGTGCCCTGATGTTTTGTTGACCAAGGAAAATCTGTCGTGGCCCCGTTGTTTTGCTGGTGGAGAAAAATCAGCGGGGGCCGTAAAATACCTAGGGGTCTGTGGCCTCGATGTTTTGTCCGTCCGGTCAATTCAACCTGAGCCATAGGCAGATCTCAAATATAAACTTGTATAAATCTTTACCATGTTTTTAATGCACACTTTTAAAAGAAAGATTAATCGTGATTAGGTGCTAACCTAAATTCGTTTTTTCTTTTACACTTATAGTCACATCTAAGCATGGGTTAGGTGCTAACCTAAATTCGTTATTTCTTTTACAATTATATTCACGTCTAAGCATTTTGGAGTTTCGAGATTACCAACTCGGCCTCGGTCTCGGTCTCTAGCCAGATGTCATATCTTTAGAAAGTTACGGTATAAATTAAATTTTAAAGGCGATCCTGGATGTAATTCATCATGTTTCAAATGACGTATTCGATTAGTATAGTATATCAAGTGGGTCATCCACCAAGATCTGTTTCCATATAATAGTCCATGCAAAAAGTTTCGTTGACAACCAAGAATCATGGTTCTAAACCTAGAACAAATTTGATGCGTCAGATTAGGAAACACAATTATTAAAACTGGAAACGACAAAGAATTGTTTGTAAAGATGATCTAAAAACGGACGGATGTAAGTATCTTTCAAAATTACAAGCCCGGACGTAGTCCCTAAGCAAATTCTGGTATTTTGTTGGAGGAGTTAAATTAGACGAGGCTTATAGCCCCTACTGTGACCAATTAAGAAGTTGCCAGTGTATTGTTGGTCAAGTTAAATTAGTCGGGTCACCTATTTTTAATAAAAAAATTAACATTTAACAATAGAATTAATCGTATTTTTAAGAAATTAAATTTAGGAAACCTATTATTCATTGACAAATCTATGTTTAATATTAGACGTGTTTAGGGTCGTGGCATAATATATATTGCAGCGCAGTTTATAACAGTATTACATGAATTTATCAAGTAAGCCTTAATTTTTAGAAAAGAAATATCAGATGTGTGAACTTCAAGGCACCTTGGGTTGGAACTTGGAAACGTCGGAGCCTCTTTTATTTATTCTTTTTATTTGTTTTTATAATGACCACATGAACCGGGGCTTTAGTAAGACGTGAAGTTTGCAGCTGCATAAACCTAGTTATAGTTGAGATAAAATCAAAAGAGTTGAAAGGTATATTTATATAGTTGTCCGTGTGACAAAAATTGATGGCCGTGTGCTTATTCGGTTAGGAAACATGCTTAAATATGGAAACATGAGAATCATGCTTATTTCAGGAAACGTGGGGGAATGAACGGACGGATAGACACCTTCTGTAGCCTACGGCCGGGGCTCAACCTTTTTTTGATTTTTGTTTGTTGTTTGGTCGGCTGGTTAATATACTCACACAAATTTTAGTTGGCCTGTAATGTTCGGGGTCATATTTAGTTAGTCGGGTCATAATATGGTGTGTTATATAAGATTGAAACATAGTCTCGACGATAAAATTAACTATGACAAAAAATACAGGATGATATAGACCTTAGATTAAAATTAGTAATCTAGTGGTATGACCCTTAGGTTATTCGGGGCCTGCAGTCCCATTGTTTTGTTGACCAGGGAAAATCTGTTGTGCCCTGATGTTTTGTTGACCAAGGAAAATCTGTCGTGGCCCCGTTGTTTTGCTGGTGGAGAAAAATCAGCGGGGGCCGTAAAATACCTAGGGGTCTGCGGCCTCGATGTTTTGTCCGTCCGGTCAATTCAACCTGAGCCATAGGCAGATCTCAAATATAAACTTGTATAAATCTTTACCATGTTTTTAATGCACACTTTTAAAAGAAAGATTAATCGTGATTAGGTGCTAACCTAAATTCGTTTTTTCTTTTACACTTATAGTCACATCTAAGCATGGGTTAGGTGCTAACCTAAATTCGTTATTTCTTTTACAATTATATTCACGTCTAAGCATTTTGGAGTTTCGAGATTACCAACTCGGCCTCGGTCTCGGTCTCTAGCCAGATGTCATATCTTTAGAAAGTTACGGTATAAATTAAATTTTAAAGGCGTACTGGATGTAATTCATCATGTTTCAAATGACGTATTCGATTAGTATAGTATATCAAGTGGGTCATCCACCAAGATCTGTTTCCATATAATAGTCCATGCAAAAAGTTTCGTTGACAACCAAGAATCATGGTTCTAAACCTAGAACAAATTTGATGCGTCAGATTAGGAAACACAATTATTAAAACTGGAAACTGACAGTAATTGTTTGTAAAGATGATCTAAAAACGGACGGATGTAAGTATCTTTCAAAATTACAGCCCCGGACGTAGTCCCCTAAGCAAATTCTGGTATTTTGTTGGAGGAGTTAAATTAGACGAGGCTTACAAACCCCATTGTGACCAATTAAGAAGTTGCCGGTGTATTGTTGGTCAAGTTAAATTAGTCGGGGTCACCTATTTTTAATAAAAAAATTAACATTTAACAATAGAATTAATCGTATTTTTAAGAAATTAAATTTAGGAAACCTATTATTCATTGACAAATCTATGTTTAATATTAGACGTGTTTAGGGTCGTGGCATAATATATATTGCAACATAGCTTTATATATGTATTACATGAATTTATCAAGTAAGCCTTAATTTTTAGAAAAGAAATATCAGATGTGTGAACTTCAAGGCACCTTGGGTTGGAACTTGGAAACGTCGGAGCCTCTTTTATTTATTCTTTTTATTTGTTTTTATAATGACCACATGAACCGGGGCTTTAGTAAGACGTGAAGTTTGCAAGTTTGCATAAACCTAGTTATAGTTGAGATAAAATCAAAAGAGTTGAAAGGTATATTTATATAGTTGTCCGTGTGACAAAAATTGATGGCCGTGTGCTTATTCGGTTAGGAAACATGCTTAAATATGGAAACATGAGAATCATGCTTATTTCAGGAAACGTGGGGGAATGAACGGACGGATAGACACCTTCTGTAGCCTACGGCCGGGGCTCAACCTTTTTTTGATTTTTGTTTGTTGTTTGGTCGGCTGGTTAATATACTCACACAAATTTTAGTTGGCCTGTAATGTTCGGGGTCATATTTAGTTAGTCGGGTCATAATATGGTGTGTTATATAAGATTGAAACATAGTCTCGACGATAAAATTAACTATGACAAAAAATACAGGGACAGATATAGACCTTAGATTAAAATTAGTAATCTAGTGGTATGACCCTTAGGTTATTCGGGGCCTGCAGTCCCATTGTTTTGTTGACCAGGGAAAATCTGTTGTGCCCTGATGTTTTGTTGACCAAGGAAAATCTGTCGTGGCCCCGTTGTTTGGTGGTGGAGAAAAATCAGTCGGGGCCGTAAAATATCTAGGGGGTCTGCGGCCTCGATGTTTTGTCCGTCCGGTCAATTCAACCGGAGCCGTAGGAAGATCTCAAATAAAAACTTGTATAAATCTTTACCATGTTTTTAATGCACACTTTTAAAAGAAAGATTAATCGTGATTAGGTGCTAACCTAAATTCGTTTTTTCTTTTACACTTATAGTCACATCTAAGCATGGGTTAGGTGCTAACCTAAATTCGTTATTTCTTTTACAATTATATTCACGTCTAAGCATTTTGGAGTTTCGAGATTACCAACTCGGCCTCGGTCTCGGTCTCTAGCCGAGATGTCATATCTTTAGAAAGTTACGGTATAAATTAAATTTTAAAGGCGATTGGATGTAATTCATCATGTTTCAAATGACGTATTCGATTAGTATAGTATATCAAGTGGGTCATCCACCAAGATCTGTTTCCATATAATAGTCCATGCAAAAAGTTTCGTTGACAACCAAGAATCATGGTTCTAAACCTAGAACAAATTTGATGCGTCAGATTAGGAAACACAATTATTAAAACTGGAAACTGACGCTTAATTGTTTGTAAAGATGATCTAAAAACGGACGGATGTAAGTATCTTTCAAAATTACAGCCCCGGACGTAGTCCCCTAAGCAAATTCTGGTATTTTGTTGGAGGAGTTAAATTAGACGAGGCTTACGGCTTTATTTGTGACCAATTAAGAAGTTGCTAGTGTATTGTTGGTCAAGTTAAATTAGTCGGGTCACCTATTTTTAATAAAAAAATTAACATTTAACAATAGAATTAATCGTATTTTTAAGAAATTAAATTTAGGAAACCTATTATTCATTGACAAATCTATGTTTAATATTAGACGTGTTTAGGGTCGTGGCATAATATATATTGCAGTGCAGTTTATAACAGTCTTACATGAATTTATCAAGTAAGCCTTAATTTTTAGAAAAGAAATATCAGATGTGTGAACTTCAAGGCACCTTGGGTTGGAACTTGGAAAGGTCGGAGCCTATTTTATTTATTCTTTTTATTTGTTTTTCTAATGACCACATGAACCGGGGCTTTAGTAAGACGTGAAGTTTGCAGCTGCATAAACCTAGTTATAGTTGAGATAAAATCAAAAGAGTTGAAAGGTATATTTATATAGTTGTCCGTGTGACAAAAATTGATGGCCGTGTGCTTATTCGGTTAGGAAACATGCTTAAATATGGAAACATGAGAATCATGCTTATTTCAGGAAACGTGGGGGAATGAACGGACGGATAGACACCTTCTGTAGCCTACGGCCGGGGCTCAACCTTTTTTTGATTTTTGTTTGTTGTTTGGTCAAATTTGGTTAATATACTCACACAAATTTTAGTTGGCCTGTAATGTTCGGGGTCATATTTAGTTAGTCGGGTCATAATATGGTGTGTTATATAAGATTGAAACATAGTCTCGACGATAAAATTAACTATGACAAAAAATACAGGGGACAGAGATATAGACCTTATATTAAAATTAGTAATCTAGTGGTATGACCCTTAGGTTATTCGGGGCCTGCAGTCCCATTGTTTTGTTGACCAGGGAAAATCTGTTATGCCCTGATGTTTTGTTGACCAAGGAAAATTTGTCGTGGCCCCGTTGTTTTGCTGGTGGAGAAAAATCAGCGGGGGCCGTAAAATATCTAGGGGTCTGCGGCCTCGATGTTTTGTCCGTCCGGTCAATTCAACCGGAGCCGTAGGAAGATCTCAAATAAAAACTTGTATAAATCTTTATCATGTTTTTAATGCACACTTTTAAAAGAAAGATTAATCGTGATTAGGTGCTAACCTAAATTCGTTTTTTCTTTTACACTTATATTCACGTCTAAGCATGGGTTAGGTGCTAACCTAAATTCGTTATTTCTTTTACAATTATAGTCACGTCTAAGCATTTTGGAGTTTCGAGATTACCAACTCGGCCTCGGTCTCGGTCTCTAGCCAGATGTCGTATCTTTAGAAAGTTACGGTATAAATTAAATTTTAAAGGCGTACTGGCTATAATTCATCATGTTTCAAATGACGTATTCGATTAGTATAGTATATCAAGTGGGTCATCCACCAAGATCTGTTTCCATATAATAGTCCATGCAAAAAGTTTCGTTGACAACCAAGAATCATGGTTCTAAACCTAGAACAAATTTGATGCGTCAGATTAGGAAAAACAATTATTAAAACTGGAAACTGACAGTAATTGTTTGTAAAGATGATCTAAAAACGGACGGATGTAAGTATCTTTCAAAATTACAGCCCCGGCCGTAGTTCCCTAAGCAAATTCTGGTATTTTGTTGGAGGAGTTAAATTATCCAAGGCTTACAGCCCCGGTTGTGACCAATTAAGAAGTTGCCAGTGTATTGTTGGTCAAGTTAAATTAGTCGGGGTCCCCTATTTTTAATAAAAAAATTAACATTTAACAATAGAATTAATCGTGTTTTTAAGAAATTAAATTTAGGAAACCTATTATTCATTGACAAATCTATGTTTAATATTAGACGTGTTTAGGGTCGTGGCATAATATATATTGCAGTGCAGTTTATAATAGTCTTACATGAATTTATCAAGTAAGCCTTAATTTTTAGAAAATAAATATCAGATGTGTGAACTTCAAGGCGCCTTGGGTTGGAACTTGGAAACGTCGGAGCCTCTTTTATTTCTTCTTTTTATTTGTTTTTCAAATGACCACATGAAGTGGGGCTTTAGTAAGACGTGAAGTTTGCAGCTGCATAAACCTAGTTATAGTTGAGATAAAATCAAAAGAGTTGAAAGGTATATTTATATAGTTGTCCGTGTGACAAAAATTGATGGCCGTGTGCTTATTCGGTTAGGAAACATGCTTAAATATGGAAACATGAGAATCATGATTATTTCAGGAAACGTGGGGGAATGAACGGACGGATAGACACCTCCTGTAGCCTACGGCTAGGGCTCAACCTTTTTTTGATTTTTGTTTGTTATTTGGTCGGATTGTTAATATACTCACACAAATTTTAGTTGGCATGTAATGTCCGGGGTCGTATTTAGTTAGTCGGGTCATAATATGGTGTGTTATATAAGATTGAAACATAGTCTCGACGATAAAATTAACTATGACAAAAAATACAAGGACAGATATAGACCTTAGATTAAAATTAGTCATCTAGTGGTATGACCCTTAGGTTATTCGGGGCATGCAGTCCCATTGTTTTGTTGACCAGGGAAAATATGTTGTGCCCTGATAGTTTGTTGACCAATGAAAATTTGTCATGGCCCCGTTGGTTTGCTGGTGGAGAAAAATCTGCCGGGGCCGTAAAATATCTAGGGGTCTGCGGCCTCGATGTTTTGTCCGTCCGGTCAATTCAACCGGAGCCGTAGGAAGATCTCAAATATAAACTTGTATAAATCTTTACCATGTTTTTAATGCACACTTTTAAAAGAAAGATTAATCGTGATTAGGTGCTAACCTAAATTCGTTTTTTCTTTTACACTTATAGTCACGTCTAAGCATGGGTTAGGTGCTAACCTAAATTCGTTATTTCTTTTACAATTATAGTCACGTCTAAGCATTTTGGAGTTTCGAGATTACCAACTCGGCCTCGGTCTCGGTCTCTAGCCAGATGTCGTATCTTTAGAAAGTTACGGTATAAATTAAATTTTAAAGGCGTACTGGATATAATTCATCATGTTTCAAATGACGTATTCGATTAGTATAGTATATCAAGTGGGTCATCCACCAAGATCTGTTTCCATATAATAGTCCATGCAAAAAGTTTCGTTGACAACCAAGAATCATGGTTCGAAACCTAGAAAAAATTTTGTGTGTCAGATTAGGAAACACAATTATTAAAACTGGAAACTGACAGTAATTGTTTGTAAAGATGATCTAAAAACGGACGGATGTAAGTATCTTTCAAAATTACAGCCCCGGCCGTAGTCCCCTAAGCAAATTCTGGTATTTTGTTGGAGGATTTAAATTAGCCGAGGCTTACAGCCCCGGCTGTGACCAATTAAGAAGTTTCCAGTGTATTGTTGGTCAAGTTAAATTAGTCGGGGTCCCCTATTTTTAATAAAAAAATTAACATTTAACAATAGAATTAATCGTATTTTTAAGAAATTAAATTTAGGAAACCTATTATTCATTGACAAATCTATGTTTAATATTAGACGTGTTTAGGGTCGTGGCATAATATATATTGCAGTGCAGTTTATAACAGTCTTACATGAATTTATCAAGTAAGCCTTAATTTTTAGAAAAGAAATATCAGATGTGTGAACTTCAAGGCGCCTTGGGTTGGAACTTGGAAACGTCGGAGCCTCTTTTATTTCTTCTTTTTATTTGTTTTTCTAATGACCACATGAAGTGGGGCTTTAGTAAGACGTGAAGTTTGCAGCTGCATAAACCTAGTTATAGTTGAAATAAAATCAAAAGAGTTGAAAGGTATATTTATATAGTTGTCCGTGTGACAAAAATTGATGGTCGTGTGCTTATTCGGTTAGGAAACATGCTTAAATATGGAAACATGAGAATCATGCTTATTTCAGGAAATGTGGGGGAATGAACGGACGGATAGACACCTCCTGTAGCCTACGGCTGGGGCTCAACCTTTTTTTGATTTTTGTTTGTTGTTTGGTCGGATGGTTAATATACTCACACAAATTTTAGTTGGCCTGTAATGTTCGAGGTCATATTTAGTGAGTCGGATCATAATATGGTGTGTTATATAAGATTGAAACATAGTCTCGACGATAAAATTAACTATGCCAAAAAATACAGGGACAAATATAGACCTAAGATTAAAATTAGTAATCTAGTGGTATGACCCTTAGGTTATTCGGGGCCTGCAGTCCCATTGTATTGTTGACCAGGGAAAATCTGTTGTGCCCTGATGTTTTGTTGACCAAGGAAAATTTGTCGTGGCTCCTTTGTTTTGCTGGTGGAGAAAAATCAGCGGGGGCCGTAAAATATCTAGGGGTCTGCGGCCTCGATGTTTTGTCCATCCGGTCAATTCAACAGGAGCCGTAGGCAGATCTCAAATATAAACTTGTATAAATCTTTACCATGTTTTTAATGCACACTTTTAAAAGAAAGATTAATCGTGATTAGGTGCTAACCTAAATTCGTTTTTTCTTTTACACTTATAGTCATGTCTAAGCATGGGTTAGGTGCTAACCTAAATTCGTTATTTCTTTTACAATTATAGTCACGTCTAAGCATTTTGGAGTTTCGAGACTACCAATTCGGCCTCGGTCTCGGTCTCTAGCCAGATGTCGTATCTTTAGAAAGTTACGGTATAAATTAAATTTTAAAGGCGTACTGGCTGTAATTCATCATGTTTCAAATGACGTATTCGATTGGTATAGTATATCAAGTGGGTCATCCACCAAGATATGTTTCCATATAATAGTCCATGCAAAAAGTTTCGTTGACAACCAAGAATCATGGTTCTAAACCTAGAACAAATTTGATGCGTCAGATTAGGAAACACAATTATTAAAACTGGAAACTGACAGTAATTGTTTGTAAAGATGATCTAAAAACGGACGGATGTAAGTATCTTTCAAAATTACAGCCCCGGCCGTAGTCCCCTAAGCAAATTCTGGTATTTTATAGGAGGAGTTAAATTAGATCCAAGGCTTATAAATTGGGTTGTGACCAATTAAGAAGTTGCCAGTGTATTGTTGGTCAAGTTAAATTAGTCGGGGTCCCCTATTTTTAATAAAAAAATTAACATTTAACAATAGAATTAATCGTATTTTTAAGAAATTAAATTTAGGAAACCTATTATTCATTGACAAATCTATGTTTAATATTAGACGTGTTTAGGGTCGTGGCATAATATATATTGCAACGCAGTTTATAACAGTCTTACATGAATTTATCAAGTAAGCCTTAATTTTTAAAAACGAAATATCATATGTGTGAACTTCAAGGCGCCTTGGGTTGGAACTTGGAAACGTTGGATCCTCTTTTATTTCTTCTTTTAATTTGTTTTTCTAATGACCACATGAAGCGGGGCTTTAGTAATACGTGAAGTTTGCAGCTGCATAAACCTAGTTATAGTTGAGATAAAATCAAAAGAGTTGAAAGGTATATTTATATAGTTGTCCGTGTGACAAAAATTTATGGACGTGTGCTTATTCGGTTACGAAACATGCTTAAATATGGAAACATGAGAATCATGCTTATTTCAGGAAACGTGGGGGAATGAACGTACGGATAGACACCTCCTGTAGCCTACGGCCGGGGCTCAACCTTTTTTTGATTTTTATTTGTTGTTTGGTCGGCTGGTTAATATACTCACACAAATTTTAGTTGGCTTGTAATGTTCGGGGTCGTATTTAGTTAGTCGGGTCATAATATGGTGTGTTATATAAGATTGAAACATAGTCTCGACGATAAAATTAACTATGACAAAAAATACAGGGACAGATATAGACCTTAGATTAAAATTAGTAATCTAGTGGTCTGACCCTTAGGTTATTCGGGGCCTGCAACCCCAATGTTTTGTTGACCAGGGAAAATCTGTCGTGCCCTGATGTTTTGTTGACCAAGGAATATCTGTCGTGGCCCCGTTGTTTTGCTGGTGGAGAAAAATCAGTCGGGGCCATAAAATATCTAGCGGTCTGCGGCCTCGATGTTTTTTCAGTCCGGTCAATTCAACCGGAGCCGTAGGAAGATCTCAAATATGAACTTGTATAAATCTTTACCATGTTTTTAATGCACACTTTTAAAAGAAAGATTAATCGTGATTAGGTGCTAGACTAAATTCGTTTTTAATTTTATACTTATAGTCACATCTAAGCATGGGTTAGGTTCTAACCTAAATTCGTTATTTCTTTTACACTTATAGTCACGTCTAAGCATTTTGGAGTTTCGATATTACCAACTCGGCCTCGGTCTCGGTCTCTAGCCAGATGTAGTATCTTTAGAATGTTACGGTATAAATTAAATTTTAAAGGCGTACTGGCTATAATTCATCATGTTTCAAATGACGTATTTGATTAGTATAGTATATCTAGTGGGTCATCCTCCAAGATCTGTTTCCATATAATAGTCCATGCAAAAAGTTTCGTTAACAACCAAGAATCATGGTTCTAAACCTAGAACAAATTTAATGCGTCATATTAGGAAACACAATTATTTAAACAGGAAACTGAAAGTAATTTTTTGTAAAGATGATCTAAAAATCGGACGGATGTAAGTATCTTTCAAAATTACAGCCCCGGTCGTAGTCCCCTAAGAAAATTCCGGTATTTTGTTGGACGGGTTAAATTAGCCGAGGCTTACAGCCCCGGCCGTGACCAATTAAGCAGGTGCCAGTGTATTTTTTGTCAAGTTAAATTAGTCGTGGTCACCTATTTTTTATAAAAAAATTAACATTTAACAGTAGAATTAATCATATTTTTAAGAAATTAAATTTAGGAAACCTATTATTCATTGACAAATCTATGTTTAAGATTAGCCATGTTTAGGATCGTGGCATAATATATATTGCAGCGCAGTTTATAACGGTCTTACATGAATTTATCAAGTAAGCCTTAATTTTTAGAAAAGAAATATTAGATGTGTGAACTTCAGGGCGCCTTGGGTTGGAACTTGGAAACTTCAAGGCCTCTTTTATTTCTTCTTTTTATTTGTTTTTATAATTACCACATGAAGCGGGGCTTTAGTAAGACGTGAAGTTTGCAGATGCATAAACCTAGTTATAGTTGAGATAAAATCAAAAGAGTTGAAAGCTATATTTATATAGTTGTCCGTGTGACAAAAATTGATGGCCGTGTGCTTATTCGGTTAGGAAACATGCTTAAATTCGGAAACATGAGAATCATGCTTATTTCAGGAAACGTGGGGGAATGGACGGACGGATAGACACCTTTTGTAGCCTACGGACGGGGATCAACCTTTTTTTGATTTTTGTTTGTTGTTTGGTCGGCTGGTTAATATACTCACACAAATTTTAGTTGGCCTGTAATGTTCGAGGTCGTATTTAGTTAGTCGGGTCATAATATGGTGTGTTATATAAGATTGAAACATAGTCTCGACGATAAATCCAAGAGCCGAACGAGAATGAATACCACACAGAAGATTCAAGACGGGGCTCCCTAATAGAATGTTTAGCCGATACATTCCGGATCGATCGAATTGGTACAGAAGTTGCAACATAGGAAAACCACAGAAAACACGACTTATTTGAATAACCCGGCGACCTACCAATTGTAGAAGTAGGATTTTTGGAAACCAATAAGCACTTAAGTAATACAATTCCAGTGTACCATCCTCTTTCTCATTTCGAGGAAAAGGTTCGGTAGGATAAGGAAACAACAGAGCGATCCGAATCGAACCTAAATTAACTATGACAAAAAATACCGGGACAGATATAGACCATAGATTAAAATTAGTAATCTTGTGGTATGACCCTTAGGTTATTCGGGACCTGCAGTCCCAATGTTTTGTTGACCAGGGAAAATCTGTCGTGCCCTGATGTTTTGTTGACCAAGAAAAATCTGTCGTGGCCCCGTTGTTTTGCTGGTGGAGAAAAATTAGACGGGGTCGTAAAATATCTAGGAGTCTGCGGCCTCGATGTTTTGTCCGTCCGGTCAATTCCACCGGAGCCGTAGGCAGATCTCAAATATGAACTTGTATAAATCTTTACCATGTTTTTAATGCACACTTTTAAAAGAAAGATTAATCGTGATTAGGTGCTAGCCTAAATTCGTTTTTAATTTTACACTTATAATCACGTCTAAGTATGGGTTAGGTGCTAACCTAAATTCGTTCTTTCTTTTACACTTATAGTCACGTCTAAGCATTTTGGAGTTTCGAGATTACCAACTCGGCCTCGGTCTCTAGCCAGATGTAGTATCTTTAGAAAGTTACGGTATAAATTAAATTTTAAAGGCGTACTGGCTGTAATTCATCATGTTTCAAATGACGTATTCGATTAGTATAGTATATCTAGTGGGTCATCCTCCATGATCTGTTTCCATATAATAGTCCATGCAAAAAGTTTCGTTGACAACCAAGAATCATGGTTAAAAACCGAGAACAAATTTGATGCGTCAGATTAGGAAAAACAATTATTAAAACAGGAAACTAACAGTAACTGTTTGTAAAGATGATCTAAAAACGGATGGATGTAAGTATCTTTAAAAATTACATCCCCGGCCGTAGTCCCCTAAGAAAATTCCGGTATTTTGTTGGACAAGTTAAATTAGCCGAGGCTTACAGCCCCGGCTGTGACCAATTAAGCAGTTGCCAATGTATTGTTGGTCAAGTTAAATTAATCGGGTCCCCTATTTTTAATAAAAAAATTAACATTTAACTATAGAATTAATCGTATTTTTAAGAAATTAAATTTAGGAAACCTATTATTCATTGACAAATCTATGTTTAATATTAGACGTGTTTAGGATCGTGGGATAATATATATTGCAGCGCAGTTTATAACGTTCTTACATGAATTTATCAAGTAAGCCTTAATTTTTAGAAAAGAAATATCAGATGTGTGAACTTCAAGGCGCCTTGGGTTGGAACTTGGAAACGTCGAAGCCTCTTTTATTTCTTCTTTTTATTTGTATTTCTAATGACCACATGAAGCGGGGCTTTAGTAAGACATGAAGTTTGCAGCTGCATAAACCTAGTTATAGTTGAGATAAAATCAAAAGAGTTGAAAGGTATATTTATATAGTTTTCCGTGTCACAAAAATTGATGTCCGTGTGCTTATTCGGTTAGGAAACATGCTTAAATTCGGAAACATGAGAATCAGGATTTTTTTAGGAAACGTGGGGGAATGGACGGACGGATAGACACTATCTGTAGCCTACAGCCGGGGCTCAACCTTTTTTTTATTTTTGTTTGTTGTTTGGTTGGATTGTTAATATACTCACACAAATTTTAGTTGGCATGTAATGTTCGGGGTCGTATTTAGTTAGTCGGGTCATAATATGGTGTGTTATATAAGATTGAAACATAGTCTCGACGATAAAATTAACTATAACAAAAAATACAGGGACAGATATAGACCTTAGATTAAAATTAGTAATCTAGTGGTATGACCCTTAGGTTATTCGGGGCATGCAGCCCCAATGTTTTGTTGACCAGGGAAAATCTGTCGTGCCCTGATGTTTTGTTGACCAAGGAAAATCTGTCGTGGACCCGTTGTTTTTCTTGTGGAGATAAATCAGCGGGGCCGTAAAATTTCTAGGGATCTGCGGCCTCGATGTTTTGTCCGTCCGGTCAATTAAACTGGAGCCGTAGGCAGATCTCAAATATAAACTTGTATAAATCTTTACCATGTTTTTAATGCACACTTTTGAAAGAAAGATTAATCGTGATTAGGTGCTAACCTAAATTTGTTTTTTATTTTACACTTATAGTCACGTCTAAGCATGGGTTAGGTGCTAACCTAAATTCGTTCTTTCTTTTACACTTATAGTCACGTCTAAGCATTTTGGAGTTTCGAGATTACCAACTCGGCCTCGGTCTCGGTCTCTAGCCAGATGTAGTATCTTTAGAAAGTTACGGTATAAATTAAATTTTAAAGGCGTACTGGCTATAATTCATCATGTTTCAAATGACGTATTCGATCAGTATAGTATATCTAGTGGGTCATCCACCAAGATATGTTTCCATATAATAGTCCATGCAAAAAGTTTCGTTGACAACCAAGAATCATGGTTCTAAAACTAGAACAAATTTGATGCGTCAGATTAGGAAACACAATTATTAAAACAGGAAACTGACAGTAACTGTTTGTAAAGATGATCTAAAAAATGGACGGATGTAAGTATCTTTCAATATTTGATGCCAAGAACGAACGGACGGAGATAAACCTCGCCAACTATCTTTCGCAGCCACCAGATCGCCGAAATTAATGGTTGTCTTCTACCCAAGACAGACAACACTTCTTTTTATAATATAGAATAGTAGTTTGGTTACCAGAAAATTTACATGATTGACTAAACTACCCTTGAACGAATCCGATGATTGATGGCAGCCTAAACCAATGAAGAGGCCCTGTTAATTAGAAAAAATGAAACTAGAGTACATGGAATAACTAGGGAAAGAAGAGTTAGAAACTGCAATTGCTATGAGAACTGCAAAGGGTAGAAGGTGTTTGAAAGTCTGAGATTGCTTAGTGAAGGTCTACATCTTTTCGTGGTAGAAGTTTGAAATCCTAATGCAATTTCCAGCAAGCTAATTTCATCTCTGGGATAATAGACAAAATGCCCCAAAATGGGTGGTCACTTTTTCAAAATGCCCCGGACGTTTTGAAATAAGTCAAAATGCCCCAATCCGTTAGTCTAGAGTTAAATGGTCAAACTGGGCCATGTTGACTGGTCAACGGGATATGAAAATATCCATTGTACCCTTCATCGATAATTACTATGTACCACACATGTGGTCGAATGTGCATTGCTAATCTTATCTTCTCAATTGACCGAGTTTTAGCCATAAAAACAATTTCAGAGAAACAGAGATCGAGAGACAGAGCATAGAAAATAAGAAAGAGTTAGATCGAGAAGAGACGAGAAGATATATGAGAAGTGAAGACGGCCGTCGTCGGAGCTAACTTCTGAAACCAACCCGCATGCCTTTGTTAGGTTCTCTCTATAAGACTCTAGCCACTAACATTTTTTTTCTTCTCTCTAGAAGACTCTAGCCACTAACATTTCTTTCTTCTAGAGGACTCTAACCACTAACATTTTTTTCACATGTTTTACATTATATTTGACCAACCTCACATATTCTTGTTCTCTAGAATATCTAGAGAATTCTTTTCTTAATTTAGCCATTACAAATTACATGTTCCAACAGTACCTTCCTCATCTTAATTTTTTTTAAATGTTTAGGGGTATCTAATATTCTTGATTCCATTGGAGAAGTCGTATTAAATCCATATGATGCATATCTAGACTGTTATGATTGATTATTGCACTGTGTGTACGGGGACCCAATGCTGCAATTAGTGGCTGTTTGATTTTGTTTGGTTGTTAGTTTAGTGACACTGGTACTTTTGATTTGCTCTTGACTGTACCGACATGCGATATTGATAATTTTGTTGTTTGGCTAATCTGTATTATGACTTTCTTTTCATGGGTATTGGCGACTTTTGTATGATTAGAATGGGGGCGTTAAGTGCTTGAAATGTGTTAAAACTGTTGGATTGAATGTTAATGTGTTGTGCACCATATGTCCCTTTGAATTCTTTCTCTCATATGTCACTTTGTAGTGTGAACTTTAACTTATATATTTGTTGGCAAGTGCAGTTACCACCCTTGATTAATAGAACGCATTTTTCCATGATTTTATGTACCATGCTAGCTCTGTGCTGATAAGAGGAACCGGTTATATCTTGTATACTGAATGGGGGTCACCTGGCAGAGAGAAATCAGCAGTTCGTGCAAGGACTCAACAGAGGAGACCTACCTCTTTTGCTCCAGTTTTCGCCTGTTACCTGCTCGATGAAATTTTTGTAGAATGCATTAGTTCGCGCAAGGACGCAACAGAAGCAGCAAGGACCTGAACCCCTTTGTTGCAAGCTTCCGAGTCATTATAGATACTCTTAATCCTAATTATGCTTCTTTGTAAAATTATTGAAATTGAACTTGACATTTTAACACTTGAGCTAGCAGCCATTATGGTTGATGCAAGAAAAAATCCAATATACTGTACATTGATTCCGGATCACCCCAATTTATAGGATTCCAGGTTAGGAACAAGATGACCATTATAAAACAACGGTTGGGATCTTTGGTTGTCCATTTTCAATCCTTGGACATGTGTGGCAATCTAATAAATTATGACTATGTGGTCATTTCCGAGGAAGTCAATGGTAAGGCTAGTAAAGTTACATGTAACACGTGTGTGTCATGTGACTCAAACTTTAAAGGATAACCGTTGGATAAAACTACAACGTGGCACACATTAGTTCAATCTAGTTCACAAGGATATATCTATAATTTTCTCCCATGTGAGAGCACACATGTGTGCAATTTTGACTAGTTAACTCTCTTTCACGGCAAATCTAAAAGATTGGGACATTTTGACTTATTTCAAAATGCCTGGGGCATTTTGGCAAGGTGACCCCCCATTTTGGGGCATTTTGCCTATTATCCCTTCATCTTTGTGTGGCAGCAGTAGTTTCTCTAGCAAATTATGAGCATTTTGTTAAGTAATTTAGCGAAAAGGGGTGTGATGAAATGCTATTTTAGTTACCTCTCAATCATAGATAGCCAACAACCAGTTGGAAGAGTTAGGAAAGACAGGCATAACCATGGCAATATTTTGAACTTCTTTTTTCCATTTACGTTTATCAAGGTAGTTCATTTTGTATCCCTTTCGGATCATAATCTTGAAATATAAATTCATTTACGTTTTTCTTCCCAATTCCATGCTCATGTAGCCAAAATAGAGATGTGCTCAATTAGAATATCAGATAGTGAAATTTGTTACTTGAATGTCACTTTTTTTTTTTTTTTTACTATTGAAATTCCTGGTATGTCATTAAAATCCACAATACGAACAACACAAAGTACGCCAAAACTGAAAGAGGTTTGTTAGTTTCTTGCGTGGGTTGGATTATATCCCAGCACAAGTTCGAAGTTTGGCCAAAAGTAACTTCACTTGTGATTCCAGCAAAGAGTAGTACTCCTTTCAAAAAAAATGATATTTTCACTTGTTCAATTTCGACTAGTTTTGCAGATTTGAAATACACTTCATTTGGAGTGTCTCTTCTTTATAAACTGGTGTTAACATTTTGGTTTTAAGAATAAATAAAATGGCATGCGGGGTTTTAGTACATTGTCATATCAAGATTGAACCAAAATAGAGAGATTCATTGATTGAGTGTTTAGATAACAAGAATACAATGTTTTTGATATTTTTGGATGATTACAAATGATACTACAAATGCCTATTTATAGGCTTACAAAGAGAAGAAGAGAACTATGCCTATGGAGGCTAACAACTATGCCTTTGGAGGCTAACAACTATGCTTATGGAGGCTAACAACTATTCCTTTGGAGGCTAACAACTATGCCTATGGAGGCTTACCTTATATTCTTTGTTTCTAGAATAATCTACATGTTTAGAACATGTTTAGAGGTAATTCTAACACTCCCCCTCAAGCTGGTGCATATATGTCGCTCATGCCTAGCTTGCCAACAAACTTTAAATATTTTACTTGGAACGCTTTAGTTAGAATATCAGCTACCTGTTCTTCCGATCTAATTTTAGGTAACTCCACGATCCCATTATCCAACTTCTCTTTAATGAAGAACCTATCTATATCCACATGTTTTGTGCGATCATGATGAACTGGATTGTGTGCAATATCACACGCCGCTTTGTTATCGCAGTACAAACGAATTGGTTTCCTAGGAGGATACCCCAATTCAGTTAGCAAACGTTTTAACCACATAACTTCGCAGATACCCAGCGCCATACCTCGCCATTCAGCCTCTGCACTTGATCGTGAAATGATAAGTGCATATTGCACATATATTTGGTGTTAGTTCCATGCTAGTATTTGATGTTTTTCTTGCAGATTAGTGTGTGTTACGCGTGTTTTCTCTTATTTGTGTGTTATTAGGTGAATAATCCAAAAAGAAGTGAATTCGAGCTTAGTTGTGCAATAAAAGAAGCTAGCTAAGAGTGAAGAAGGGCCAAAGACCAAATGTTACTCGTTCCAATACAAGATTTCATTGTGTAGACGAAGAGGACGGAAAGCCAACGGCGAAAGAACGAGTCATTCGGAGCTCATATGAAGAAGTTATGGCCGAAACGAGAAGTTAAGCTTGTCAGGTTTCTGAACTTAGTTAAACAAATATTGCTAAAGGCACCCCACCAGAAGCTTGCATGCATGGTGGATATCGGCAAAGATGATGTTGTGACGTTGTTGGAGTTTGAGCAGGAAGGAGATGAACTAGAGCTGTATTGATACAAATCTCATGACGAGAGGCAAAGGAGCTGTTTACGGAGCTTGAGTTCGATCGGGGATATGCTATTGATGGCAGCTCAGTAAGATGAAATTTGCTGCTGTGACGATTGTCTACGTGAAGATAAGAAGAACACGAGCTTGGAGATGGCAGTGTACATGAAGAAATGGTGACTGATCTCGAGAAGAATAAGAACATGGGAGCTGCTGGGTGCTGTTGATGAAAAGCCGTTGCTGCCAACAGAGGTAGAGAACGTGATGGCATGTTAGAGCTCATGAGAGCTCGACAAACCAGGGAAGCAAACACGTGAAGAAATGAAGCCCGAGATGATGGAGAAAGCAATTTCAGGAGAAGGTGATGGCTGGCTGTTTCGCTGGAGTGAAGAACATGGCAGACAAGGAGCTCGGGATATTGGTAGTAATGATGGTGACGGAGTCGTGGAGTTACCGTGAAGCTGAGGAGCTGGAAAGCTAGCTCGATTAATGGACAGTGATGGAGCTGCTCAGGTGAAGCACGTGATGGAGAGTAGCTCGATGTTGGCTGCTGCCGTTAGGTTTCAACAAAGCATGCTGCTGGTAAGTTATTTTTAAGTGAAAGGTTGATGAGATCTGGAGAACGTGAAACAAGCACGTGAAATATGGGTTGGTGCAAAAGAAAGAAAGAAAAAAATAAAGAAAGAGCAAGAGTGAATTGTTCGAGTTTTGCTAGGGAACAATGCCAGCAAGAACAACATGGTTGTTGGTATGCACGTGAAAGAAAGTGGGAGAAAACATTCGCATGGGAAGAATTCTTTGTACCCAGCGCGTTATCAGATGCACGCTGACATAAAATTGTCGGTAATTTTCTCCTATAAATAGAGCTCGAATGCTCCTCCCAAAAGGGGACCTCGACACCTCAACACACAATCTATACACCTCTCTTCCCACACCTCTTCATCCCACACCCCTTCTACATGCTCTTCTTAAATTCCTTC
The DNA here is from genome assembly GCA_023529315.1 of Papaver bracteatum. NCBI lineage: Eukaryota > Viridiplantae > Streptophyta > Magnoliopsida > Ranunculales > Papaveraceae > Papaver > Papaver bracteatum. Next base: position 316,700 of record JAJJWX010001987.1, read on the forward strand.
TTCTTTGTTTATTGGTTAGTATTTTTAATTATGAGTAGCTAAATTTCTATCTAGGATTAGGGAGGAAATCCTACTATGTGTGCTAGAATGTTTTGATTATTTTCTATAATAATTCTCTTGGTCCTTATTCTTGATTCGTAAGGTAATAATTTTCTTCATGTGTCCTATGATGCTTGATAATTGATTTATATACTCTATGTTAGAGAATAGCATTTTATAGTGAAGAAGATTGTTAATTCTTTGAGAAAAATAATTGCTTGAAAAGATTTATTTTCCGAGACGTATTATTTGTCCTAAATCGTCTTGAGTAATTTTGGGAGAATGTTATAGGGAATAGTTATAATCATTTAGTATGTGTAGTAGTGATGGAATCTTGACATCCTAGACTCTTTTAATTGAACACAAAAATCATTTTTAGCATTTACATTATTTTATAAGTTTTATAAAAATCACCATCTTTTTGTCTAAAACCAAATCTTTAAAAAAAAAAGTCCGAGAATCAAACCCTATACTTACCACTTGTAAAACTGCATCAGTTTTTGGCGCCGTCGACGCGGACTTGCCTTTAGGTTAGGTTTTAGATTTTTATTTTCTTTTTAGTTAAATTTTAAATTTTAGTTTAGTTTAGTTTAGTTTTTGTTTTATTTTATTTTCTTTGATTTTACTTGGTATTATTCTTGTTATTTCTCTTTATTGTGCAGGTAATATTCTATATTTATTGTGGAATTGCATACCAAAAGAGAATTTGGAATTCGAAGCGGAAAAATTTGCCAAAGCTTTTGGTGAATGTGTAAAAAGACTTGGGAGTAAAGAGCAAAAGAAGAAAAAAAAAAAATTTACATAAAAAAAAAAAAAAGAGTTTATTTTATTTTATTGATTGTATTAGGATTTCTATATTCTTGTAATTTTATATTTCTTTTGCATTATTTTTTTTTTTTGGGGACTTTGGACTTGGACATTCTTTTATTATTTTTTTAAAAACCCTACGGAAGGGTAATATTAAATATCAAACTGTTTGCAGATAAGGACGGTGATTACAATATCACCTCGACCCCTCGGGTTCGTGCATGACATAGGAGTCGTGGCCCGAGTCGACAACAACGGTTCATCCCCCGTATGATACGGGAGGTAAGTTTGTCGAAACACTCGCGAATCTCCCGTTAGCGATTCTTGTATTCCTTCGTTTGCATATATGTTGAGGACTTGAATACGGCTATTTTATTTTCCTAGTAAAGGGCAAGGACTGGCCATACAAGATAAGGGTTCGGATTTCATCACCGTTCTCTTCTTGCCCGCCTTAGGAAAATGATACCTACGCGAACCTAAGCTTTAAAATTTGAAGTAGAACGAGACCTATAAGGTAACGAGCTTAGTAGGAAAGTCGTTCGAAAAATATTGGTTACTCTTTAGGCATACTCCGAAATTCATGATGGTTTTACGTAAATTGAATGCGTGATGCGCCGCCTTGTAATACGGTGAGGCCTTGAGTATCAAAGCTCTAGCGACTTCTCTCGCCTCTATTCAATATACTTTAACTCAGATTGATTCCAGAGGAGTTTACTCAGATTGTAACGAATTCCCTTTCGAATGATTAGAAGCTGGTCTAGAAAACAATCTAAGTGGAGCCATCATGCTTTTTGTTTGCTAGAAATCAGCAGGTTTACTATGGTGGAGTCAGCCTTTTTTGTGATTGAATAGAACTTCCCTTCCTTGTTTGTGTTATTCTATTTCTATTTCTATCTTTCTTTGTTCAAAAAAAAAAATTTAAAAAAAAATTTACACACCAATTGCTTCACTAGTATTATTGTGTGTGTATGCGACGTTGGAAAAGGGTAGAACATCGACTTGTAGAAAACGACCTTTTTAATTTAAGTCCGACCCGTTACACGGATTTAGGTGGTAATTCTATTTTTACCAAAATGGTTAATGAAAATGATGAGGGTGAAGTTGTGCCAACCAAAACCCTTAGGGACCGTTTAAACCCGTCTAGGGTGATACGTGAACCTGGGGTTGTCTTACCGGCCACTACCGTGAAGTTTGATATTAAACCTGGGACATTTGGCATGCTATGTAAGTTTAAGGGAATAGAGAATGAGAACCCGTATACCCATATCCGTGACTTTGAGATGATTTGTGATACCATGAGTTATCCAAATGTCACCAAAGACGATGTTAGGTTACGTTTGTTTCCCTTTTCCCTAGAAGAAAGAGCCAGTGAGTGGTATCATATCATTCCTTCCAAAACAATCACTACTTGGGATGGACTTGTAGAAGTTTTCGTTAAGAAATTTTACCCACACCATAAGACTGCTGCTATTCGACAGTCTATCCAAACCTTTAAGCAGAAATTAGGTGAACACCTACACGGTTATATAGAAAGGTTTAATGAATTGTTATACCAATGCCCACATCACGGCTTTGATAAAGCCCACATGGCCCAAATTTTATATGAGTGCCTTGATAGTGAAACTAGAATGCAGGTAGAAACAATGAGTGGTGGAAAATTTACCCATCAAAAACCAGATGAATGTTTTGACGAGTTGGTTGAGTTAGCTGAAAAGACTCGTCAATGGGCTTCAATGAGGGAGCCCGAAATAACTAGGAACCCTATCCATAGGGTCAATAGAGTTGATAATGGGTCTGACCTCCTTAGGCGTCTAGAGGCCTTAGAGATAAACCAAGGGTCCAACCAAACTATGAGATGTAATAGTGAGCCCAGAACATATCCATGTACCAATTGTGGTGATCAAAGTCATATTGGATCTCAGTGTCCCCAGTTTTAATCAACTGAAACTACTCGTGACCAGGTTAGTGTCCTACATGGTGGTATGAACTCTAAATATGAGGTTCGACCCAAGTTTGACCCATACTCAAATACCTATAACCCTGGTTGGAGACATAACCCGAATTTCTCGTGGTCTAAAGGTAACCATCAAGGTGGCCCGTCGAGTAGCTCACCACCCAATTTTCCTAGGAACCAATCTCAAGTTCGGGGAACCGAGCCCAGTTGATAAAAGGTGTCATCCCTAGAGGAAAGTCTAAAACTCTTTATTGACCGTAGTGTGATAAACCATGCCGAGACTACCCAAAATGTCAACCATTTAGGTCAGAAGCTCGATGAATTTGTCCTGACGAGTCCAGTAACCAACAAAATAGTGACCGAGCTATTGCCAACCTAGAGACTCAAATAAGTCAACTTTCGAACCGGTTAAATGATAGAGAGAGTGGGACATTCCCTAGTCAAACAACTCCAAATCCGAAAGGATTTAACCAGGTTAATATGTCGGGTAGTTCTAAACATAATGAACATGTCAAAGCAGTTATCACCCTTAGGAGTGGTAAAACTCTAGAGAACTCGGTAGAACCACCTAAGGACAAGAGTCCAGCTGAAAAGGAGATAGAAGTTGACCAAACTTCGTCTAAAGACCTTAATGGGCCTGAGTGTGCTAAGAGTCCAAGTGAGAAAGATACCCCTGAGAGAGTGTACATACCACCTGCACCATTTCCTCAAAGACTAGCTAAGAAAAAACCTAGTACATATCTTTGAAATCCTAGACATCTTTAAGCAAGTTAAGGTTAACCTGCCTTTGTTAGATGCAATTAAACATGTATCCGCTATGGCCAAGTTCTTAAAAGAGATGTGCACTATCAAGAGAGAGGCGAGTGTCCATAAAAAAGCCTTTTTGACCCAACAAGTTAGTTCCATAATCTCACAAAAGTACCCAGTCAAATTTAAAGATCCTGGTTGTCCACTGTCACATGTGTCATAGGTAACCAAACGATAGACAATGCTCTATTAGATCTTGGGGCTAGTGTGAATCTTTTACCTTTCTCGGTTTATGAACAACTTGGACTAGGGGAGATGAAGCCAACTAAGATAACACTACAGTTAGCCGATAGGTCAGTCAAAATCCCACGTGGAATTATTGAAGACGTTTTGGTTCAGTTAGAAAACTTTATTTATCCTATTGACTTTGTGATTTTAGACACTCAACCCGTCTCTAGTCAAGATATCAATTTCCCAATCATCCTAGGTCGTCCCTTTCTAGCCACTGCAAATGCAGTCATACATTGTCAAAATGGCCTAGTAGAATTTTCCTTTGGGAATCAGAAAATCTCAGTGAACGTCTTTAAGGCGTTACAAGCCCCACCAGATCCTGAACATTATGAGTCTATATGCATGATTGACTCTCTAGTGGAGAATACCTTTACCACCAATAGTGTTAGCGATCCTTTAGAGGCGTGCTTGGCCCATTTTGGAGCTTACTATGATGAGGATAGTCATTTTGAAGAAGTTAATGCGTTGTTAGACTCTCTGCGCCGAGTAATGGATTATGGAAAATGGCGGCGTAAACCAGAACCTATTCCGCCGACCATAGATAAACCCCTCCCATCATCGTTAAGGCTCCCACCCTTGAATTAAAGCCACTACCAGATACACTGAAATATGTATTTATTGGTAATGAGAATACTCTTCCCGTCATAATTGCCTCCGACTTAGAGCAGACGGGGAAAGTAGACTAGTTAGTGTTCTTCGTGTGAGCACAAGACTGCAATAGGGTGGACTATAGCAGATTTGAAAGGAATTAGTCCTGCTGATTGTATGCACCACATCTACTTAGAAGAAGGTGCCAAAACCTCAAGAGAAATGCAGAGACATTTGAATCCTAATATGAAGGAAGTTGTTCGCATTGAGGTGCTCAAGTTATTAGATGCGGGTATCATATACCCCATATCTGATAGTAAATGGGTCAGCCCTGTTCAGGTTGTCCCAAAGAAGTCTGGGATTACGGTAGTTGCGAATGAGAATAATGAATTGATACCTACCCGTGTTACTACTGGGTGGAGAGTTTGTATAGATTACCTTAAGCTGAACTCAGCAACTAGGAAAGACCACTTTCCTTTACCATTCATCGACCAGATGTTAGAAAGATTAGCGGGCCACAGCTATTATTGTTTCCTAGATGGTTATTTGGTTATAACCAAATCCCTATAGCCCCGGAAGACCAAGAGAAAACAACCTTCACATGTCCATTTGGTACTTTTGCTTACAGGCGTATGCCTTTTGGGTTGTGTAATGCACCCGCAATATTCCAACGTTGCATGCTAAGTATCTTTTCGGACATGGTTGACCAATTTCTCGAGGTCTTTATGGACGATTTTTCAGTGTTTGGATCCTCTTTCGATGAATGTTTGCACCACCTTACACTAGTTCTAGAACGTTGTAAAGAAAAGAACTTAGTCCTTAATTGGGAAAAGTGTCATTTTATGGTTAAATCTGGAATAGTGTTAGGACATGTGGTGTCCTCTAAGGGAATAGAAGTTGATAAGTCCAAGGTTGACCTAATTTCCAAATTAAGACAACCTAAGAATGTAACCGATGTTAGATCTTTCCTTTGACATGCTGGATTTTACCGTCGTTTCATCAAAGACTTTAGCAAGATTGCTTTACCTCTATCGCACCTACTTGCTAAAGATACTGCCTTTGTATTTGATGAAGCATGTGTTCAAGCTTTTGAGAAGCTTAAATTATTGTTGACTTCTGCCCCTATCATCCAACCACCCAATTGGAACCTCCCATTTGAAATCATGTGTGATGCGTCCGATTATGCGGTTGGTGCTGTCCTTGGCCAACGACATGATAAAACACCTAGTGTGATTTATTATGCTAGTAGGACCTCAACGATGCCGGATGAACTACACAACCACCGAGAAAGAAATTTTAGCCATCGTTTTTGCTTTGGAGAAATTTAGATCATATCTCCTAGGGTCTAAGGTCATTGTCTATTCTGATCATGCCGCACTCAAGTATCTCCTTTCAAAGAAGGACTCTAAACCACAGATGATTAGATGGGTATTGTTGTTCCAAGAATTTACTCTAGATATTCGTGATAAGAAAGGGTGCGAAAATGTTGTAGGTGACCATTTATCCGTATCCTTGATAAGACTAGAGATGATGAGATACCAATCCATGACACGTTCCCCGATGAACTACTATTTTACATCTCGAGTTACCTGGTTTGCGACATTGTCAATTATTTGGTAACTGGTCAAATGCCCGACCATTGGTCTAAACAGGATAGAGCTAAATTCTTGTCTGAGGTTAAATACTTTTTCTGGGATGATCCATACTTATTCAAGTACTTCCCTGATCAGATCATCCGTCGTTGTATTCCTGACAACGACATATCCATGTCTCGACTTTTTGTCATTCTGGAGCTTGTGGGGGTCACTTTAGTTCTAAGAAAACAGCTGCTAAGGTTCTACAATCTGGTCTTTATTGTCCAACTCTGTTCAAGGACTCCCACCTATTTTGTCAAAGTTGTGAGAGATGTCAGAGGTTAGGGAAGTTGACCCGAAGAAATATGATGCCACTTAATCCTATACTGATAATAGAAATATTTGATGTGTGGGGCATAGATTTTATGGGCCCGTTTGTCAATTCCTATGGAAACTTTTACATCTTATTAGCTGTTGATTATGTGTCTAAGTGGGTTGAAGCAATAGCTACCAAAACAAACGATCGCCATGTTGTGATCAAGTTTGTTAGACAAAATATTTTCTCTCGATTTGGTATGCCTAGAGCAATCATTAGTGATGGAGGATCACATTTTTGTAACCGGTCTTTCGAGACGCTCATGAAGAAATACTCCATTACTCATAAGGTTTCTACACCTTACCACCCACAGACTTGTGGCCAAGTAGAAGTGTCTAATAGGCAGATCAAGCAAATTTTAGAGAAGACCGTAAACCCTACCCGAAAGGATTGTTCTTTGCGCTTAATAGAAGCATTATGGGCTTACCGAACCGCTTTTAAGACTCCACTTGGGATGTCTCCGTATAGACTTGTCTTCGGTAAAGCCTTCCATTTGCCTGTAGAATTAGAACACCGAGCTTATTGGGCCATTAAACGGCTAAACTTTGACCTACCTGTTGCTGGTGATAACCGTAGACTTCAGCTCAATGAGTTGGAAGAAATTGTAATGATTCTTACCAAAATGCGAAAATTTACAAGGAGAAAACAAAAGTTTTTCACGACAAATCGATTCTTCGAAAGTCGTTTACACAAGGACAGAAAGTTCTCTTGTATAATTCTCGCCTTCACCTTTTTCCTGGTAAGCTTAGATCTCGTTGGACTGGCCCATTCTATGTTAAGACCGTGTATCCGCACGGTGCTATTGAGGTGAGGAATCATGATACTGGAGAGACTTTTAAAGTCAACGGTCAGCGATTGAAACCATTCATCGAATTGACCAACCCGGATGTGGAAAATACAAATTTACGGGATCCCGTTTATCACGACTAATTTTAACGAGATAAAGTAATGTAAATTTGAAGACATTAAACTTAGCACTTCTTGGGAGGTAACCCATGCTAATACAACAAGGTAATATCTTTCCTTAACTCTTTTGATTCAAATAGTTTCTCTTTGTTCATGTTTTTAATTTTATCTTTAGAACATTGAGGACAATGTAGAGTTTAAGTGTGGGGGAGTGTTTTGACCTTTTGCATATAGAATTTTTAGCCTTTTTGATTAAAAATTTTCAAAAAAAAAATAAAATAATAATAATAATAATAATTTGAATAGAACCTCCAACTTTTAGAGATTTTAGAGTCACTAGCATACTTCTAGGTATGTTTACATAGAGAGTTCTGACCGACATAACTGAACTTGGAAGTGTTAGAGAACTACATTCGAATTTCTTACGAATTGGAGTGTTAAATAATGGATTTAATCATGCCGGTGATGCAAACTAGGATCAGAGAGAAATGCATTATTAGAGTTGCTGATCAATCATTAGTGGAGACTACCTTTTTCAAATCAACAGAGGCACCAGACCAGATTTCTTAGAAGCTGACTAAAGAGCTTTCTTTTGAGTGTGTGTCACCATACGTAAATTCCGGGTAGAATGGTGAGCTACCCAACTTCACACTATTTTCAGCACTATTTTTGATCTCTTGAGTGCTAATTTTGTCAATCATGAGGTGTCGTCTATAGATGAAAACCTCCTTCTTGTAGTTTGATTTGCAGTTAGCACCATTCTCTCTCGCCAACAACAGGTCCATAGAAACACATCATCAGCAAAGGAGCGACATCAAAATCTACAAGGAAATTTGAAGAAGTTTAAGGTTTTTAAGCAACAATTCAAGGAAGAGCAAATTTTATATCTAAGTATGAAGACTTATTTACAAGAGCAGAGAAAATCAAAAGATGAAAAATATTGAAGTATATGATACAAAGACAATACAAGTTGTGAAGATCAAAGTGGTAAAGTACTTCTTTCATGGCCATGTTAATTTTATTATTGTAGTTGCAATCTTAATTAACTATGCTAACTGTAGACTGTAGACTTCACCAACGCTTTCTCCCACATATAGTCTTACTATGCTAACTGTAGACTTCACCAACGCTTTCAACCTAGTTGACCGCACATCCATGCTTCTTGCGGTTCGTAGACTTTGTCCATCTATATCCCCATGGGTGGATTATTTATATGGTCAACCGGCAAGATTATATGTGGGAGATTATCATATCTATTCCTCAACAGGGGTGAAACAAGGTGACCCGTTGGGTCCGTTGTTGTTTGCTTTGGTGCTTCATCATCTTATAACGAAGATAAATGAGCAGTGCACACTATCCTTACAGGCTTGGTATCTTGATGATGGTACTATTATTGGTGACACTTTAGAAGTAAGCGAGCACTTATTGTCGTTCAAACAGAGGGGCCTCGGTTGGGACTTATATTGAATATTAAAAAAACCGAAATCTTTTGGCCCTCTTGTGATGGAAGAAAGGTAAGGGATGGGATGTTTCTGCTGAAATCTCAAGGCAGGACAATGGGGTCAAACTTTTAGGGGGTGCAGTCATCCTTAATGATGAGTTTGTGAAAAGGCTTGCTATCGGAGAGCAGAGAAGGCGGTGGAGTTAATGCAGATTTTGTCTAAACTACGTGATCCTCGGAGCGAGTTATTACTTCTGCGTGCATGTATGGGCATCTCTAAATTGTTATTTGGCCTTCGAATTTGTTTCCGGGATACACTACAGCGGTAGTAGATATCTTTGATAGAGGCTTAAGGGAGGCGATAGAGGGAATCGTTGTGTGTGGAGGCCCGTTTTTCGGGGAGATTCAATGGAGACTAGTTACACTTCCTATCATATATGGAGGCCTTGGGTTATACACGGCTAAGGAAGCATCACAATACGCCTTTCTTGCATCACGTGTGCAATCTTGGGGATTGCAAGATCACATACTCAGGGATAGTGGAGTAGAAGGTATGGACGATAATTTTTATATGGCATTGAAAACCTTACAAGAAAATCTGCGCGACCAAGACTTTAGTAGTTTTACCAATAAAGACACCGCCCCACTTAAAGCACAAAGCAACTTTGGCGAGTGCTCTTTTTGGTAAAGTTGTTAAAGATATGGGTAGGGTTTATGGGTTTCGGATAGACGACAGTTTTGAGTGTCTACAAGCGGCGCATGCGCTCAGATTTTCTTCTCGCTATCCCGATTGACGGCCTTGGACAGAAGATGTCCCCCTTGGAGTATCGGTGCATCCTTAAATACATGTTAATGATCCCCTTATACCCTTTTGATTCTCGTTGCCCCGCTTGTATTACGAATTTGCCTAGACGCATATGGGGAACATGTCGTTCACTGTAAGGTGGATCCTGGTTTCAAATATAGACATGATCATGTGAGAGATATCTTATATGATGTATTATGGAGGGCTGGTATTTCGGCAAATAAAGAGGCGTCGGTCAACTTTTTGACGGATCCTCTTGAAGGCGAATCAACACTCGAGGCCAGCGAGATGTTCTTATTTTTGGGTGGGCCAACGGAAAACATACGTGTGTTGATCTTAATGGGGTTTCTCCATTAGTAGGCATCGGGCAAGGCTCTTTCATAGTTGGACAAGCAGCTTTGAAAGCTGCCTTGGGTAAGATAACGAAGCATGAAAAGGCTTGTATTGATAATGGACATGCTTTTATTCCCTTTGCCTTTGACAATTTTGGGTATTTAGCTCCGGAGGCGGTTGGACTCCTAGCGAGAGTTCAAAGAGTCATGCACAGTAATGTCATGACTCCCGATTCTAGAGAGTTTGTGTTTAAGAGGATAGGGTTTGCCATTCAAAAAGGGCTTGCGGTGCAGCTTGTTGCTCGCTTGCCTTCTATGTAATAACTCATGAATCTGTTTCAATGTTTAAGAATAATCAATATTATTAAAAAAAAAATTTAAAAAAAAAAATTTAAAAAAAAAAATATACAAAATACAAAAAGATTTGCATTTAGGATTTATTTGTTCAATAAGGCCATGGGGAAGAAAAATATATAAAGAAGTTTCAAGCGACAAGAAATAGAGGAAAAGAGTTACAAATTGTCAAAGTTTTATGAAGTTCAAAAGTTTATCATCAACAGTTGAAGACCGAAGACGAAGACCAAAGATGAAGAAGACGAGCCGAAGGAAGACGTTTCTATTGGATCTTTGTGAGAGTGGTGTTATCATCAGTGCAATCAGATGTGAAGGTGGTAAGTACTCTCATCCTTGCTATAAGTGGTTGATTTCCTTTCTTAGAGATCATCAGAAAAAGTCTTTTACTTCCCACGATTTTGTGGGGTCTCCAGAAATAATTCGGAAGGTTTCCTTCCCACCATTCAACGTGTGTAGGAGTTCTATCTTCATTCCTACCTGCACACATGTGAGACCCATAAAAAATATGTCTTATTGAGTGCAATTATCATAAAATCCTTTAAGTGAGGCAGAAGTCGAGGCGAAATGCTTATTGGTCGTTTCTCAAACACGCATTCTCTCATTATGGTGTGATTATTTCTCACTCAATATTTAAGAATGAGAATAAGTTATTTGATATTTCTAACTTCTTGTTACTAGCATGAAGAAACTCTATGTCCTCATAGCTCTTTGAATGCTTGGGACGCTGGAACGCTTTGAAGTTGGAGTAGGTTCCGTGGGTATACCTCTGGTAAACCCTCCCGAGACTATAACTCGGCCACTAGGGACATCTAGGGGTTTAAAGGATTATTGCATACGCTAAATGAAATCGTGATGCCTGCGACAGTGAGTTAGGATTTTTAGTTTGCTCGAGGACTAGCAAAAGCCAGTGTGGGGGAATTTGATAAGTGCATATTGCACATATATTTGGTGTTAGTTCCATGCTAGTATTTGATGGTTTTCTTGCAGATTAGTGTGTGTTACGCGTGTTTTCTCTTATTTGTGTGTTATTAGGTGAATAATCCAAAAAGAAGTGAATTCGATCTTAGTTGTGCAATAAAAGAAGCTAGCTAAGAGTGAAGAAGGGCCAAAGACCAAATGTTACTCGTTCCAATACAAGATTTCCAGTTTTCATTGTGTAGACGATGAGACGGGAAAGCCAACGGCGAAAGAACGGAGTCATTCGGAGCTCGTATGAAGAAGTTATGGCCGAAACGAGAAGTTAAGCTTGTCAGTTTTATGGAACTGACAGTTAAACAAATATTGCTAAAGGCACCCCACCAGAAGCTTGCATGCATGGTGGATATCGGCAAAGATGATGTTGTGACGTTGTTGGAGTTTGAGCAGGAAGGAGATGAACTAGAGCTGTATTGATACAAATCTCATGACGAGAGGCAAAGGAGCTGTTTACGGAGCTTGAGTTCGATCGGGGATATGCTATTGATGGCAGCTCAGTAAGATGGAATTTGCTGCTGTGACGATTGTCTACGTGAAGATAAGAAGAACACGAGCTTGGAGATGGCAGTGTACATGAAGAAATGGTGACTGATCTCGAGAAGAATAAGAACATGGGAGCTGCTTTGGGTCTTTGTTGATGAAAAGCCGTTGCTGCCAACAGAGGTAGAGAACGTGATGGCATGTTAGAGCTCATGAGAGCTCGACAAAGCAGGGAAGCAAACACATGAAGAAATGAAGCCCGAGATGATGGAGAAAGCAATTTCAGGAGAAGGTGATGGCTGGCTGTTTCGCTGGAGTGAAGAACATGGCAGACAAGGAGCTCGGGCTATTGGTAGTAATGATGGTGACGGAGTCGTGGAGTTACCGTGAATCTGAGGAGATGGAAAGCTAGCTCGAGTAATGGACAGTGATGGAGCTGCTCAGGTGAAGCACGTGATGGAGAGTATCTCGATGTTGGCTGTTGCCGTTAGGTTTCAACAAAGCATGCTGCTGGTAAGTTATTTTTAAGTGAAAGGTTGATGAGATCTGGAGAACGTGAAACAAGCACGTGAAATATGGGTTGGTGCAAAAGCAAGAAATAAAAAAATAAAGAAAGAGCAAGAGTGAATTGTTCGAGTTTTGATAGGGAACAATGCCAGCAAGAACAACATGGCTGTTGGTATGCACGTGAAAGAAAGTGGGAGAAAACATTCGCATGGGAAGAATTCGTTGTACCCAGCGCGTTATCAGATGCACGCTGACATAAAATTGTCGGTCATTTTCTCCTATAAATAGAGGTCGAATGCTCCTCCCAAAAGGGGACCTCGACACCTCAACACACAATCTCTACACCTCTCTTCCCACACCTCTTCATCCCACACCCCTTCTACATGCTCTTCTTAAATTCCTTCTTCTTTGTTTATTGGTTAGTATTTTTAATTATGAGTAGCTAAATTTCTATCTAGGATTAGGGAGGAAATCCTACTATGTGTGCTAGAATGTTTTGATTATTTTCTATAATAATTCTCTTGGTCCTTATTCTTGATTAAGTAAGGTAATAATTTTCTTCATGTGTCCTATGATGCTTGATAATTGATTTATATACTCTATGTTAGAGAATAGCATTTTATAGTGAAGAAGATTGTTAATTCTTTGAGAAAAATAATTGCTTGAAAAGATTTATTTTCCGAGACGTATTATTTGTCCTAAATCGTCTTGAGTAATTTTGGGAGAATGTTATAGGGAATAGTTATAATCATTTAGTATGTGTAGTAGTGATGGAATCTTGACATCCTAGACTCTTTTAATTGAACACAAAAATCATTTTTAGCATTTACATTATTTTATAAGTTTTATAAAAATCACCATCTTTTTGTCTAAAACCAAATCTTTAAAAAAAAAGTCCGAGAATCAAACCCTATACTTACCACTTGTAAAACTGCATCATGAAACAACTCCTTGTTTTTTGCTTCTCCATGTAACAAGATTACCCCCAACGAAGGTAAAATATCCTGAAGTAGACCTCATATCATCACATGACCCACCATAGTCAGAATTAGTATATTCCTCCATACTTTTGAAGTCTTGACCTTTCTTAAACAAGATCCCTTTTCCTGGAGCAGACTTCAGGTATCTTAGGATTCAGCATTACCGCATTCATATGTGGTTCTCAGGATTATGCATGAATTGACTAACAATACTCAATGCATATGCAAGATTGGGTCTTGTATGTGCCAAAGTACATTAGTCTACCCACGAGCCTTTGGTATCTTCCTTTATCAACAGGTACTTGGTTGCCATCCGAACATAATTTCAAACCTGGATCTCTTTTGGTGTATCTACAGAGTTGACATCTTTGTCATACCTGTTTCCTCCAACAAATCAAGGGCATATTTTCTTTGTGAAAGAATATTCCTTCTGTTGATCGAGATACTTCAATTCAAGGAAGTATTTTAAAGAAGCAAGATCCTTCATCACGAAATTCACTTGATAGATAATTTTGGAGAGCCTTTCTTTCTTGGATCATCTCCTGTAACTATCATGTCATCTACATATATGATTAAAAATTTGTAATCTTACCTCGATTTCTTTTATGAATAAAGTATGATCTGAATTTGCACAGCGATAACCAAATGCTCTCACAGACTTGGTAAATCTTCCAAACCACGCTCTCGGAGATTGTTTCAAACCATACAATGACTTGTTTAACCTACAAACTTTTCCGTTATGCAACTCGACTCCATCATTCTGGTGGAAGTTGCATATACACTTCTTCGGACAAATCTCCATGTAAAAAGGCGTTCTTGACATCAAACTGTTGCAATGGCCAACCCAAATTTGCAGCAAGAGAAAACAAGACTCATTTGTATTCATTTTAGCTACGGTGCGAATGTCTCATTATAATCTACACCATAAGTCTGGCTATACCATTTAGCAACCAATCTTTCCTTAAAGCGTTCAATTTCACCATTTGCCTTGTATTTGATTGTAAAAACCCAAGCGACATCCCCGACTTTCTTTCCTTGGAAATTCAACCATGTCCCAAGTATTATTTTCTTGTAAGGATTTCATCTCATCGATCATAGCTTCCCTCCATTTCGGATCAGATAATGCTTCCTACATTTGTTAGGAATAACTTCTGATAGATAATTGATTCACAAATGACTTATTTGATTCTGTCAGATGGTGATTAGAGACATAATTACTCATGGGATATTTAGATTTTGATGAAATATCAGGTTCATACATAGTTTTAGGGATACCTCTATTCTGACGTTCTGGAAATTGTTTCTTTGCAGGTTCAAGAAAATCTTCAGCGAACGGTTGGATTGGGGTTGGTGATGTATCATTATCTTCTTCAACTTCATCTGCATTATCTTTTGATCCATCTGCATTATCTTCTTCAACTTCATTTATAGCTTCAATTTCACCATCTGTGTTAATTTCTTCCCCACTAACTTTATGTTCTTTTGGAATATGAAGAACAACATCTTCTTCGATTATGTCTTCTTCATAGTCAAAGTCGAATTTCATTTTCATACTCCCCACAGAAGTTCAGACTTGAGTAATACATCACGTGTTCATGAAAATTAACATCCAATGTGATGTACATTCGTTTAGTTGGAGGATGGTAGCACCTATACCCTTTCTGACTTGCATCATATCCCACGAAGACACATTTTAAAGCTCGGGGAGATAACTTGCTCCGTTGGTTCTTGTGTAAGTGCACAAATGCTACACAACCAAATATGCGTGGTGGCAAGTTTGGAACTGTTGCCTCAGTGAGAGCTTGAAATGGTGTCTGAAAAATGATAGTCTTGGGCTGCAGAGGTAAGAGCTTCACCCCAATAAGTTAACGGCATATGACCTGATATTAATGAAGCACTCACAACTTCAAGCAAGTGACGGTTTTTTCTTTCAGCTACCCCATTCTGTTGAGGAGTATTAGGACAAGTTGTCTGATGAACAATACCACATTCTCTTAAATAATGTTGAAAATCAGTACTTAAATATTCGCCTCCGTTGTCACTTGAAGAACTTGAATCTTTTTATTGTACTGTGTGTTGACTAATTTGTGAAACCTCTGAAATAAATTATTCACTTCATCTTTTGATTTCATCAAGCAAACCCATGTCATCCTAGTGCATTCATCAATAAAGGTGACGAACCATCGTGCGCTTCCAAGAGTGTTAACTTTAGACGGCCCCCAAACATCAGAATGAATAATCATGAATGGAATAGGACTTTTATTTAAAATTGATGGAAACAAAGTACGATGGCTTTTAGCTAGTTCACATTCTTCACATTGAAAACTAGAAACATCAACCTTTGAAAATAGACTAGGAAATAGCCTTTTTAAGTAGCCAAAAAGAAGCATGCCCTAACCGTCTATGCCATAACCAAATTTGTGATTTCTCCTTCTCCCCACAGTACCATTCACAGACTAAAGCATTAGATAATCTTTTGAAATTTTTGACGCCAAATCTAGATAGTAGAGCTTTCCTCTTCTAACCCCAGATCAATCGTTCCCGTGTTAGGATGTCCTTAAACACACAAGAATTAGGCCAAAAAATAACAACACAATGTAAGACTTTAGTAATTTGGGAAACTGATAATAGATTATAACTTAGAGAGGGAACGACTAAAACCAAATCTAGACTCAATGTATCAGTAAGATTTAATGATTGTTCTCCAATTACTGGATCCAAAGATCCATCTGCTATGCAAACGGAGTTGTGTATGGATGTTTTAAGAGGAGAAACACATCTGGAATCAAAAGTCATATGGTCTGTGCAACTTAGAATCAATTATCCATGAGTTATTAGGAACAACTTTCGAAATATTAAAAACCTTACCATTTGTTGTTTCCATAGCGGATGTTAGATTGCTAACCACATGTCTTTTGCAACGGAGTTCTTTTTCTTGGGATCGCGCTTATCCCACCAATCTGGATACCCGACAATCTCAAAGCAGTTGTCTTTGGTATGACCACGTTTATTACAATGAGTGCAGGTGGCGGACTTATCTTTAATGTTGTATTGACGACAGGTTGCCATTACAGAAGTATCAACTTCAGTTCCTTTGTTCATTGTAGTATGCCGGACAGATTCACGTCGTACCAAAGCATACCAAGGTTCTAATTCAAGTATGGGATCCTTCCTTAGAATTTACCCACGTATTTGTTCAAATTCACTATCTAAACCAGCAAGAAAAATATGCACCCTCATACGTTGAACTGATTTTCGATATAGTTCAACATCTTTTTCATTTTCCATAATCACCTTATCACGGTGATCTAGCTCACTGAAGATTTCTACTAATTCCCCATAATAGACCGGGAGTGGTCTACCATTTTGCCTGGCAGAGAAAGCCCTTTGATTTAAGATATAAATTTGTAGTTCATCCGCTCCATCATAGAAAGCCTTAGAAACAGCATCCCAGATCTCACGAGCAGTAGGTAAACGAATATATCGTTTTATTATTTACAGTGACATAGACATTAATAGCCATCTCTTGACTTTTTGATTTTTACGTACCATTTATCATACTTGTCATCATTTTTAGATGGGTTGGAGACGTCGCGAATAAAGGAGATCTTCTCCTTCTCAGCAATATGCATCTCAATGATTTGAGACCACAGATCATAATTTGATTCATCCAAAGTAATTCCTTCCTTGAACGATGACCCATCGGATTGAAAAATAATTATGTCGGAAGGTTTTGTGGTTTTAGAATTTTCTGTATCTGAATCTCCCATGGTTCAATACTAGATACAAGGATCCTTAACCTTGCTCTGATACCATATCAAGATTGAACCAAAATAGAGAGATTCATTGATTGAGTGTTTAGATAACAAGAATACAATGTTTTTGATATTTTTGGATGATTACAAATGATACTACAAATGCCTATGTATAGGCTTACAAAGAGAAGAAGAGAACTATGCCTATGGAGGCTAACAACTATTCCTTTGGAGGCTAACAACTATGCTTATGGAGGCTAACAACTATGCCTTTGGAGGTTAACAACTATGCCTATGGAGGCTTACCTTATATTCTTTGTTTCTAGAATAATCTACATGTTTAGAACATGTTTAGAGGTAATTCTAACATGTCACATATTCGGAGGTTCTTATTTGTATTATATACATTGTCCTCTCTGATTAGTTTTGGAAGTGTTGGAGACAATGATACTATGGATGCTTGGGTTGCTTCAAATTGGTGCTCGTGGTGTTTGCACGGATGGATATTTAAAAATTCTACCACCTCTTCGACCTCCACGGCTGTTGAAGCTCACAAACAATATAGCAAAGAAAACTATGATAAGATTAAGACTGCCTTTTTCTTGAGATCAACAATTCAAACAAATCCCACGCGGATACGTTGGTTGTCCGCCGTGAAATGTATGAACTGGTTTGAAGTATTGTTCCTACTATTGAAAATTCCATATCTTACTAAGAAAAGACCCCTTTTTGGTGAAGCCTTTTTTGGTTGGTCACAAAATAATTTGGTGTCGCCTTGATATTACTAATATGACCTTGAATATCAATCATGCATATATATTCATGGGTAAAAATGTATATTAGACCAATGATTATATATTTACATGAATCTCATTGTTTTAAAATTAGATTTAAAATTTTAAAACTTGATATCTTTCAAAATACATACCGGATTTTTGCAAAATTAGTATATTCGGAAATCTCTTTGAATTATCTACGTAACAAGTACAAATAAGAATATTAAAAAAAAATATTCATATTTTTTTTTCATTACCATCAAATTTGGTGTTGTTAAAACAATCAAAATCAAGTATGTGCGTCGCACATGTGGTCTTACTAGTGATCATAATGAATCTAAAATACAAGAAATGATATTATCTTCACTTAGCTTATTATGACGATTCAAAGAATATAAAAGATTCAAAACTGATCGATCTGCAAAGTATTATCATGAAAGCATTATCTTCACTTAGCTTATTGTAATCGGAGTTTCTATCAAGCACCAAAGTATTAGATCTAAACTTAATATATTTGTAAATTTGTAGAACTAAACTTAATATTAGTAAATATGTATATCTAAACTTAATATTTGTAAATAATGTCCAGATAATCCAAGATTTTGTCTAGTATATGATTACAATATGAAATGATTCTAAATTTTTATCAGATCTACCCATCGCAAAAAAATTCCAGTTGAGGCATTTCAATGGCTGTAGAGCTTCCGATTAATCTCCAAATCCAACTCCAGTCCTGATCGCTGACCAAAAATATGATGTAGACATTAGAGAGCAGTATATTGTTTCCTGTCTAGGTAAGACGGAAGACAATTAGCAGGGAATATATGAAATCACATAACTTAATTTTGAGAGGAAAAATCATTATGACAACAAGCAGAGTGTACGTGCGATGCACGTTGCTGATCCAAGAATCGAAAATCCGTGAAGTAAACAGTGCATTTTTTAGATAAGGTCCTTATACATGTTTATTATTTCAAATGAACCCCCAAATAATTCGCATGTATAGGAGAAGTCCTTTTCGATCCGACGGATGAGTTATAAATGCAAATCATATCTGACGGATTTCGTGAAAAGTTCACACGGAAATAAATTTCAGAATATCTTCCGATCCGACGGATGAATTTTAAATTCGGGAAATCAGACGGCTAGGAAGAGTGGAGGTTTGAGATTCTTGCTCTCATTAAAGGGGGGGAGATTGAAAAGAATTGTGATGTCTCTCCATTTCCAGGGTAACTGCAAAGGTTCCCACATGAAACCAAAATTCCTGACACATCTGATTCCGGTAAAGGCTACTTCTTATCAGCTGCTGGTTTTTCACTCACATTGGTACTCTCTCTCTCTCTAGTTTCAATATCCTTATATAACTACTATAGAAATTCTAGGGTTCGATCACTTATAAAGAAATTTGCATGATTTACTAAATTACCATTCAACCAATTAGTCCTAGTGGATATTTGATTCTAGCTCAGCCTAGCCCAATGAAGAGCCTACACTACTATGCTTTGTGAGACTGGATTATGTTGCCGATGAGGATGGAACTCAGGTCGTAGGATCAACGGAGAGAACAACGTTACGACTTTTGGTTCAATTAGAAAGGAAAAACACTACCATATACCGGTACCTGCCAACCCCTACCTAACAAGAGTTTTAATACGGAAACAAGGGGATTTGAAGACAATTCTTATAATAAATGAGGCTCTTCTGTGAGAAAATGTCATAGTTTTGATACAGATTTGATTACAAGAAAAAAATTCTTAGGTAAACTCAATAGAATCCGTGAGAATACATTGCTAGATGTTACTAATGGTGATGGTGATCTTAATATTAGTTTGATTGTTGGTACTTCCCAAATGTTGGTGGTTACTCTGTATATGGTGACTTTGTGTCAACGTGAAACATAACTTTTTTTTTCTCCAATTTAACATAAAAAGATTGGATTTGGGTGGTTCGGTGTCATACCTTGGAAATTTCCAAATTGTCTATCCTTTTTAGTACAATTATTATAACTCCTTATGTATCCTACTTTTTTAGGGGTATAATTGGTAACAAAAATTTAATATAATATATCTAAAAATCCGTTCCTTAGAATTTTATAAATTTTATCTCGTTGGAAAGGTTATAAGAAAATGTACCCAATGAGTATAAACAACAATATCAAATTTAGAGTTTTAACGAAAAATTCGGAGAACTTTATCATTTTAAGCACAATTTTCGAAAATTAAATGTATATCTATTATGCAAACCACCACAAATGATACATAATACTTTATCCAGTCATATTTTATTTTATGCATCAACTTATTTTCCATTGCAACTAATAAAATGATGTACTCCTTCCGTTTTAAGAAAAGTGATACTTTCACTTTAGGCACAATTTTCGAAAATTGATGCATAATCATTATGCATATTTTCCCGTCGTGTCAGGAAAAATGATATTTTTGCGTCGATTTCTTCGGTCGGCCATTCCACTGTGGTAGCGGTCATCTAGTAATACAGTATAATTAAAATAAATATGGTTCAAAATTAGTATGATATTACCATAATATTAGTACGGGAATGGTAAGAAATGAATGAATTAGTTTGCATGGTTTGTAGTTGTTGATGGTGGTTTTTAGCCTAGTGTCAAAATCGTAAAACCCTAAACCCTAGTAGACAGGGACGTCACAACATTTAAGTAATAAACAATTACTAGGTGCATTTATTGAAATCTTTAATGTGTTTGTAAATAATTATCGGGGTATCTTTTTCAATTAGGGTTACGACAAGCCAAACCCTAATTCCCACGTGTGCCAATGGCAAACCATGCCAGCCATACTAACTACGCCAAAGCATGCCAACCATGCCAGACGCACCCTTATGCCAATAGAAAATCGTGCCAGCCATACTAACCGCGCCAAAGCATGCCAACCATGCTAGCCGCACCCCTATGCCAATGGAAAATCATGTCAGCCATACTAACCGCGCCAAAGCATGCCAACCATGCTAGCCGCACCCATATGCCAATAGAAAATCATGCCAGCCATACTAACCGCGCCAATGCATGGCAACCATGCTAGTCGCACCCTTATGCCAATGGAAAATCATTCTAGCCATACTAACCGCACCAAAGCATGCCAACCATGCTATCCGCACCCCCATACCAATTAAAAATCATGCCAGCAATACTAACCGCGCCAAACCATGCCAACCATACTAGCCGCACCCCTATATATGCCAATGGAAAATCATGCCATCCATACTAACCTCGCAAAAGCATGCCAATGGCAAACCATGCAAGCCACACCTACCGCTCCATGCCAAACGCACCTCGCCATGGCCCCATGCCAACTTAGCCATGCCACCATGCTGGCCTTCCCTACGCTGCTACCAAAACGAAGGCGTGCAATAATCAACGGTTGCCCTTCAATCCCAAGAGAAAATTCTAGCCGTCTATGGTTACCAAAAAACCTTTGACCCCAAACCATAGCTTGGTCACGCGCCTAGACAAAGCTAGACAGGCCATGCGCCCATGGAAAAACCCTTGGTCCCACATGCCAATCCAAAACCGCGCCTAGCCAAAGCTAGCCATGCCATGCGCTCATGGAAGCAAATCCTGGCCGTCTAATGTTACCAAACAACCTTTGGCCCAAAACCCTAGCTTGGTCACGCGCCTAGCCAAAGGTAGACACGCCATGCGCCCATGGCTAAGCCCTTGTCCCCACATGCCAAGCCAAAAATGCGCCTAGCCATAGCTATCCATGCCATGCGCCCATGGCAAACCCTTGGCCCCACATGCAAATCCAAAACCGCGCCTAGCCAAAGCTAGCCATTCCATACGCCCATTGGAAACCCTAGGCCCCACATGCCAAGCGAAAACTGCACCTAGCCAAAGCTAGCCATGCCATGCGCCCATGGCAAACCCTTGGACCCACATGCCAAGCCAAAACTGCACCTATCCAAATCTAGCCATGCCATGCGCCCATGGCAAGCCCTTGGTACCACATGCCAAGACAAAACCATACCTAGCCAAATCTAGCCATGCCATGCACCCATGGAAAACCTTTGGCCCCACATGCCAAGCTAAAATGCACCTAACCAAGCTAGCCGTGCCATGCGCCGATGGAAAAACCCTTGGCCCCACATGGAAATCCAAAACTGCGCCTAGCCAAAGCTAGCCATGCATGCGCCCATGGAAGCAAATCCTGGCCGTCTAAGGTTACCAAACAACCTTTGGCCCAAAACCCTAGCTTGGTCACACGCCTAGCCAAAGCTATACATGCCATGACCCCATGGAAAAGCCCTTGGCCCCACATACCAAGCCAAAACCGCGCCTAGCCACAGCTATCCATGTCATGCGCCCATGGAAAACCCTTGGCCCCACATACCAAGCCAAAATCGCGCCTATCCAAAGCTAGACATGATATACGCCCATGGCAAACCCTTGGCCCCACATGCCAAGCCAAAACTGCACCTAGCCAAAGCTATCCATGCCATACGCCCATGGAAAACCCTTGGGCCCCACATGCCAAGCCAAAACCGTACCTAGGGAAAGCTAGCCATGCCATACGCCCATGGAAAACCCTTGGCCCCACATGCCAAGCCAAATGGAACCTAACCAAGCTAGCCACGCCATGCACCCATAGCAAACCCTTGGCCCCACATGCCAAGCCAAATCGCACCTAACCAAGCTAGCGGCGCCATGCACCCATGGAAAACACTTTGCCCCACATGCCAAGCCAAACACCCCCTTCCTTGGCCCTAGACGCGCCACCATGATAGCCTACCTTACATGGCTACCCAAGTGAAGGCATGCAACAATCATTGGTTTCCCTTCAATCCCAGGAGCGAATCCTAGCCGTCCAAGGTTACTAGGCAACACATGGTAACCTTTGGCCCGAAAAACTAAGTTTGGCCATGCCACCATGCCATACTAATGGCATGCCAACCTAGCCGCGCCATCATGTGATGCCAACGGCATGCCAATTTTTCCACGCCACCATTCTGGCCTTCCCTACACGGCTACCCAAGTGAAGGAATGCAATAATCAACGGTTGCCATTCAATATCAAGGAAAATCCTAGCCATTTAAGGTTACCAGATAACACATCATAACCTTTGGCCCAAAAACCTATGTTTGGCCACGCCACCATGTCATGCCAACCTAGACGCGCCATCATGCCATGCCAATCTAGCCGCGCCACCATGCTGGGCTTCCCTACATGGCAACCCAAGTGAAGGCATGAAACAATCAACGGTTTCCCTTCAATCTCAGGAGCAAATCCTAGCCACCCAAGGTTACCTGATAGCACATGGTAACCTTTGGCCCGAAAACCTAAGTTTGGCCATGCCACCATGCCATGCCAATGGCATGCCAACCAATCCGCGCCACCATGCTGGCCTTCCTTATGCAGCCACCAACGAACGAAGGCGTTCGACGATCAACGGCTACCTTTCCTCTTAAGATGCAAAATCTGGACCGTTGAAGGTCACCAAGCTACCAAGTCTTCCAACATCGACTTGCCAGGCAACAATAATATGTTACATGTTTTCCACAAAAACATTCGATACATCAACACATATCACAAACTGGGGGATCCTCTTTGGGTATTGGTTTGGCGGTTTACAGCATGCGGCATACACTACGCTCATCATAAGGAAGTGTCATAAGGGGTCGCCAATTGTTTATGGGAGAAAATCGCCTCTGCCGAATTTGGTAAATTCGATAGTGGAGAGACTGGTTTAAACCCTTAAACAAATGTGCTGCACGTGAGCACTTTTGATTCGAGATATCAATCTGTACAACTCTGTCCTAAACCAAGAAGATGGCCATTCTAGATTTGCTTCGGTCACAAAGTGGAGGAGAAGGGTTGATTTGGGGAGGATAACGAAGAAGGGTGATGAGACCAGAGAGTTCTGGATAGGTAGTATCTCGACTTATATCAGAAGTGTATAAGCTTTCTAGTGATGAAAGCTTTTTAGAGAGCCTGTAAAGTGGCTATCTGATAGTATTGTATTTTTCCTGACCAAGACTTGTGTGTTTTGGAAGAATAGGTGAAACCTATTTATACAAGTGAGATTGAACATACCCTGGCCTCATTAAGGGATTGAGTAAATGTGCCAATTAAAACAGAGGAGGTGGAAACCGTTGGCTTTATGGTGAAAAATGTTTTCACCATAACTTTCCTTATTTAATTGACCGTATTCATTCCTTGAACGCCTTGCTTTATTGTGACCATAGTGTACGCTGCACGCTGTGACCGCCAAACCAAAACCCCAAGAAAGCATCCCCCAGTTTGTGTTGATGTCTCGAGAGTTGGCGCAAGTGGCAATGCCAAAGTTGCTAGTGAAGCGTTGCGGCATGTGCCAATGGCATGTGCATGTATCTCGACCGCAAGTTGTACTTTGAACGCGGATGGCAATGACAAAGTCGCTTGGTCGATCATTGGGCATGTGCCAATGGCATGTGAGGAATGCCTTGGCCGCAAGTTACACTTTGAGTGTGAATGGCAATGCCAAAGTCGCTACTGGAGCATGTGCCAATGGCATGTGCGGGATGCCTTGGAAATTGGCAAGCAGGTTGGGGATGAAAGTGGATAGTGGTAACGTGTTGGCATGTGCCAATGGCACGCACGGCCACCTTGGCCAAGTATCGGGCGCTATAATTTGGCAGCGGCTTGGAATGGAAAGTGGCTAGTGGTAACGTGTTGGCATGTGCCAATGGCATGCACGACCACCTTGGCCAAGTCTCGGGCGCTACAATTGGGTATCGTCTTGGAATAGAGAGTGGCTAGTGGTAACGTGTTTGCATGTGCCAATGGCATGCACGGCCACCTTGTCCAAGTTGCGGGCGCTACAACTGGATAGCGGCTTGGAATAGTAAGTGGCTAGTAGTAACGTGTTGGCATGTTCCAATGGCATGCACGGACACCTTGGCCAAGTTGCGGGCGCTACAACTGGGTAGCGGCCTAGAATAGAAAGTGGCTAGTGGTAACGTGTTAGCATGTGCCAATGGCACGCACGCCCACCGAGACCAAGTTGCGGGCACTACAACTGGGTAGCGTCTTGGAATAGAAAGTGGCTAATGGTAACGTGTTGGCATGTGCCAATGGCACGCACGGCCACCTTGGCGAAGGTGCGGGCGCTATAACTGGGTAACGGCTTAGAATAGAAAGTGGCTAGTGGTAACGTGTTGGCATGTGCCAATGGCACATACTGCCACCTAGGTCAAGTTGCGGGCGCTACAACTGGGTAGTGGATTAGAATAGAAAGTGGCTAGTGGTAATGTGTTGGCATGTGCCAATGGCACGCACGGCTAACTTAGCCAAGTTGCGGGCGATATAATTGTGTAGCGGCTTGGAATAGAAACTGGCTAGTGGTAATGTGTTGGCATGCGCTAAGGGCATGCACATCCACCTTAGCCAAGTTGTGGGCGCTACAATTGGGTAGCGGCTTGGAATAGAAAGTGGCTAGTGGTAACGTGTTGGCATGTGCCAATGGAACGCACGTCCACCTTAGCCAAGTTGCGGGAGCTACAACTAGGTAGCGTCTTGGAATAGAAACAGGCTAGTGGTAACGTGTTGGCATGTGCCAATGACACGCACGTCCACCTTAGCCAAGTTGCGGGCGCTACAATTGGGTAGCGGCTTGGAATAGAAAGTGGCTAATGGTAACGTGTTGGCATGTGCCAATGGCACGCACGGCCACCTTAGCCAAGTTGTAGGCGCTACAACTGGGTAGCGGCTTGGAATAGAAAGTGGTTAGTGGTAACGTGTTGGCCTGTGCCAATGGCACGCTCGGCCACCTAGGCCAAGTTACGGGCGCTACAACTGGTAGTGGCTTAGAATAGAAAGTGGCTAGTGGTAACGTGTTGGCATGTGCCAATTGCACGTACGGCCACCTAGGCCAAGTAGCGAGCCCTATAATTGGGTAGCGTCTTGGAATAGAAAGTGGCTAGTGGTAACGTATTGGCATGTGCCAGTGGCACGCACGGCCACCTTGGCCAAATTGCGGGCGCTACAACTGGGTAGCGGCTTGGAATAGAAAGTGGCTAGTGGTAACGTGTTGGCATATGACAATGGCATGCACGGCCACCTAGGCCAAATTGCGAGCGCTACCGCTGGGTAGCGGTTTGGAATAGAAAGTGGCTAGTGGTAACGTGTTGGAATGTGCCAATGGCACGCACGGCCACCTATGCCAAGTTGCGGGTGCTACAACTGGGTAGCGGCTTAGAATAAAAAGTGGATAGTGGTAACGTGTTGGCATGTGCCAATGGCACGCACGGCCACTGTAACACCCCGTATTTTTAGCATGGCGCATGCTGAAAGATGTGCCATGGCCTGAGATGAAACTTCATCCAAAGCTTCCGTTGGTTGGTAAGAGGTAGATTGGATTAAGGCCAATATTGCTCCAAAATGGCGCATGCTGAAAGATGCGCCATGGCCTGAGATGAAGCTTCATCCAAAGCTTCCGTTGGTTGGTAAGAGGTAGATTGGCTTAAGGCCAATATTGCGCAAAAATGGCGCATTGCGTTTGACATTTGGCCAAGAGAAAATTCTCGTGTCAAGGGATGTGTTTGGCCAAGGTCCAAGGTTTGGTGCCAAGTAAGGAATATCGTGAGGTCATATTGGCAAAAGTCCAATGTTGCATCATCATGATACATAAGGCCAGAGAGGGCTGGCCGAACGAATGTTGCGCAAGCGCAATCATTATAATGAATAGTGGAACGCAATGATTACGGGGAGTAGGTGAAAGAATTTTGGTCTTCTTTCCATACTTGTAGAAATTCCATTAAGACATATATAGGGAAAGGTAGTTGGTTGAAGGTGCATATGCGGACTATGCACCAAGTGAGCTTCATAGCTTATCCAGAAGTGTATAAATGATGCCTAAGGCTCATTTATAGTTGTGTAGCCTTTAGAGAGGGCATTTGATGCTTAAGCATCACTATGCCACGGCGCGGACCCGATGATGCATAATCATTATGCATCTTTGACGGAATGGCCTACGGACCATGCCATTACTATTTTTGCTAGGCTATGGCCTAGCAAACGAGTTGGAATAAGTTTCTTGTCCCTTCGAGGATGAACTACGGTTTGTGCTTGATACCTTTAGAGTAGGAAAGGGTACGTAGGCAGCCGCAATGAGTTGCAGCATTGCCGTTCCAGCACGTTGTCTCTCATATTATCCAATTGTGAGATGATTGCGGCAGATTGACCCCTCATATCATCTAAGCTCGGTAGTTCGATGCAAGAGATGATTGTGGTCAAGTGTGATGAGGCTTAGTTTCATGCCAACAAGTGGATGCTCATACTTCCTATCAAGCTACAAGGAGCAAGTAATAGCCTATTTGGAGGCTAAAAACCCGAGTGTCATAATTTAGCTTAAGAAGAGTCCATTTTGATGGAAAATGTCCCAAAAATCAAGACATGTCGATCTATAGATCCACATGGTCACCAGAATTTAGCCAAATTCCATGGTTTAGGGCCTCAAAAGGTCGTTTTTGCCGTTTTAAGAAAGTTTTTGGTTTACTTAATAAACCCTTTGCGGAACAAGGGTAAGTCGGAACGGTGTGATAGCTGAGTTAGCCACATCATGCTCCCCGATCATGCTTGCAAGGGAAAATGAATGCGTATTTTCCTGGATATAAGACTCGAATCGTAGCTTCATCAGAGTGCCGTATCGAGGAAGTTACGGCCTGCGGGGCACCGCGCCAAAGGTGTAATTTTCCGGTCCGTCACAGTTGGTATCATAGCAAGTTTCGAGAAAACACTAGGGACTTGTGCGGAGTGGACTTGTCCATAACTATTTTCCTTAAAGGAAAACTTAAAGTTGGAGAGTAGGCCAACTTCTGCGTGGGAAAGAGTTGTAACTTCTTCGCTAGTTACTGTGAAAATCGAGTTGAGATTGTCCATGTACTGTGAGTTTGCCAGGCCTAAGTGGCACACCACTTACAAGTGGATATCTGGAAGACCGTCAGGGACGGTGGGTAGACAATGGGACTGATCATCCCCACACGTTGGAAACTGTCCAAGGGTGTGCGTTGTCAGGCCCGGCTAGCATCCCACTTACGAGTGGCAACCTGGATGACCGTCAGGGATGGTGGGAAATTGGAAAACTGTTCCACACAGCACAGTGCTGAAATCTTTTCATTCAGATGACATATTTGAACTTGTGAACCTTAGGGATTCCTGGGTGGTAGTATGGGCTGCTATCTAGGATACCTTGTCAAGTTATCCTCTTGGCACTGGCCAATTGCGATTGTTGGTATCGTTGTGGGCACTTTTGGATTCCTAGGAAGGTAGTATGGGATATTTTCTCAGAAGGTCTAAATTGTTGTTCATGACAACTTGAAGAAACCAGTGATTTCTGAGCATCTGGTATGGGACTTTTGCTCAGGAAATCCAAACCGAAGAGATTTTCCACAGTAGTTTTTGTTTTGAATTTCGGGGATGAAATTATTTAAAGGGGTGAAGAGTGTAATACCCCGTATTTTTAGCATGGCGCATGCTGAAAGATGCGCCATGGCCTGAGATGAAGCCTCATCCAAAGCTTCTGTTGGTTGGTAAGAGGTAGATTGGCTTAAGGCCAATATCGCGCCAAAATGGCGCATTGCATTTGACATTTGGCCAAGAGCCAATTCTCGTGTCAAGGGATGCATTTGGCCAAGGGCCAATGTTTGGTGCCAAGTAAGGCATATCGCGAGGTCATATTGGCAAATGTCCAATGTTGCATCATCATGATGCACAAGGCCAGAGAGGGCTGGCCGAACGAATGTTGCGAAATCGCAATCATTGCGATGAACAATGAAACGCAATGATTCCGGGGAGTAGGTGAAAGAATTTTGGTCTTCTTTCCATACTTGTAGAAATTCCATTAAGACATATATAGGGAAGGGTAGTTGGTTAAAGGTGCATATGCGGACTATGCACCAAGTGAGCTTCATAGCTTAGCCGAAAGTGCATAAATGTTGCCTAAGGCTCATTTATAGTTGTGTATCCTTGAGAGAGGGAATTTTATGCTTAGGAATCACTATGCCACGGCGCGGACCCGATGATGCATAATCATTATGCATCTTTGACGGAATGGCCTACGGACCATGCCATTACTATTAGCCTAGCAAACGAGTTGGAATAAGTTGCTTGTACCTTCGAGGATGAACTACGGTTTTTTCTTGATCCCTTTAGAGTAGGAAAGGGTATGTAGGCAGCCGCAATGAGTTGCAGCATTGCCGGTCCAGCACGTTGTCGCTCATATCATCTAATTGTGAGATGATTGCGGCAGATTGACCCATCATATCATCTAATCTCGGTAGCTCGATGCAAGAGATGATTCTGGTCAAGCTTGATGAGGCTTAGTTTCATGCCAACAAGTGGATGCTCATACTTCCTATCAAGCTACAAGGAGCAAGTAATAGCCTATTGGGAGGCTAAAAACCCGAGTGTCATAATTTATATTAAGAAGAGTCCATTTTGATGGAAAACGTCCCAAAAATCAAGCAAAAACTAATCCCTCAAAAGGTCGTTTTTTCCGTTTTAAGAAAGTTTTTGGTTTACTTAATAAACCCTTTGCGGCACAAGGGTAAGTCGGAACGGTGTGATAGCTGAGTTAGCCACATCATGCTCCCCGATCATGCTTGCAAGGGAAAATGAACGCGTATTTTCCTGGATATAAGACCCGGATCGTAGCTTCATCAGAGTGCCGCATCGAGGAAGTTACGGCCTGCGGGGCACCGCGCCAAAGGTGTAATTTTCCGGTCCATCACAGTTGGTATCAGAGAAAGTTCCGAGAAAACACTAGGGACTTGTGCGGAGTGGACTTGTCCACAACTATTTTCCTTAAAGTAAAACTTAAAGTTGGAGAGTAGGCCAACTTCTGCGCGGGAAAGAGTTGTAACTTCTTCGCCAGTTACTGTGAAAATCGAGTTGATCTTGTCCATGTACTGTGAGTTTTCCTGGCCTAAGTGGCACACCACTTACGAGTGGATATCCGGAAGACCGTCAGGGAAGGTGGGTAGACAATGGAAATGATCATCCCCACACGTTGGAAACTGTCCAAGGGTGTGCGTTGTCAGGCCCGGCGAGCATCCCACTTACGAGTGGCAACTTGGATGACCATCAGGGATGGTGGGCAATTGGAAAACTGTTCCACACAGCACAGTGCTGAAATCTTGTCATTCAAATGAGATATTTGAACTTGTGAACCTTATGGATTCCTGGGTGGTAGTATGGGCTGCTATCTAGGATACCTTGTCAAGTTATCCTCTTGGCACTGGCCAATTGCGATTGTTGGTATCGTTGTGGGCACTTTTGGATTCCTAGGCAGGTAGTATGGGATATTTTCTCAGAAGGTCTAAATTGTTGTTCATGACAACTTGAAGAAACCAGTGATTTCTGAGCATCTGGTATGGGACTTTTGCTCAGGAAATCCAAACCGAAGAGATTTTCCACAGTAGTTTTTGTTTTGAATTTCGGGGATGAAATTCTTTAAAGGGGTGAAGAGTGTAACACCCCGTATTTTTAGCATGGTGCATGCTGAAAGATGCGCCATGGCCTGAGATGAAGCTTCATCCAAAGCTTCTGTTGGTTGGTAAGAGGTAGATTGGCTTAAGCCCAATATCGCGCCAAAATGGCGCATTGCGTTTGACATTTGGCCAAGACCCAATTCTCGTGTCAAGGGATGCGTTTGGCCAAGGGCCAATGTTTGGTGCCAAGTAAGGCATATCGCGAGGTCATATTGGCAAAAGTCCAATGTTGCATCATCATGATGCACAAGGCCAGAGAGGGATGGCCGAACGAATGTTGCGAAAGCGCAATCATTGCGATGAACAATGAAACGCAATGATTCCAGGGAGTAGGTGAAAGAATTTTGGTCTTCTTTCCATACTTTTAGAAATTCCATTAAGACATATATAGGGAAGGGTAGTTGGTTGAAGGTGCATAAGCGGACTATGCACCAAGTGAGCTTCATAGCTTAGCCGAAAGTGTATAAATGATGCCTAAGGCTCATTTATAGTTTTGTATCCCTGAGAGAGGGAATATTATGCTTAGGAATCACTATGCCACGGCGCGGACCCGATGATGCATAATCATTATGCATCTTTGACAGAATGGCCTACGGACCATGTCATTACTATTATCCTAGCAAACGAGTTGGAATAAGTTTATTGTACCTTCGAGGATGAACTACGGTTTGTGCTTGATCCCTTTCGAGTAGGAAAGTGTATGTAGGCAGCCGCAATGAGTTGCAACATTTCCGGTCCAGCACGTTGTCGCTCATATCATCTAATTGTGAGATGATTGCGGCAGATTGACCCCTCATATCATCTAATCTCGGTAGATCGATGCAAGAGATGATTGTGGTCAAGCTTGATGAAGCTTAGTTTCATGCCAACAAGTGGATGCTCATACTTCCTATCAAGCTACAAGGAGCAAGTAATAGCCTATTTGGAGGCTAAAAACCCGAGTGTCATAATTTAGATTAAGAAGAGTCCATTTTGATGGAAAACGTCCCAAAAATCAAGACATGTCGATCTATAGATCCACATGGTCACCAGAATTTAGCCAAATTGCATGGTTTAGGGCCTCAAAAGGTCTTTTTTGCCGTTTTAAGAAAGTTTTTGGTTTACTTAATAAACCCTTTGCGGCACAAGGGTAAGTCGGAACGGTGTGATAGCTGAGTTAGCCACATCATGCTCCCCGATCATGCTTGCAAGGGAAAATGAACGCGTATTTGCCTGGATATAAGACCCGGATCGTAGCTTCTTCAGAGTGCCGCATCGAGGAAGTTACGGCCTGCGGGCCACCGCACCAAAGGTGTAATTTTCCGGTCCGTCACAGTTGGTATCAGAGCAAGTTCCGAGAAAACACTTGGGACTTGTGCGGAGTGGACTTGTCCACAACTATTTTCCTTAAAGTAAAACTTAAAGTTGGAGAGTAGGCCAACTTCTGCGCGGGAAAGAGTTGTAACTTCTTCGCCAGTTACTGTGAAAATCGAGTTGAGCTTGTCCATGTACTGTGAGTTTGCCTGGCCTAAGTGGCACACCACTTACGAGTGGATATCCGGAAGACCGTCAGGGATGGTGGGTAGACAATGGGACTGATCATCCCCACACGTTGGAAACTGTCCAAGGGTGTGCGTTGTCAGGCCCGACTAGCATCCCACTTACGAGTGGAAACCTGGATGACCGTCAGGGATGGTGGGAAATTGGAAAACTGTTCCACACAGCACAATGCTGAAATCTTGTCATTTAGATGACATATTTGAACTTGTGAACCTTAGGGATTCCTGGGTGGTAGTATGGGCTGCTATCTAGGATACCTTGTCAAGTTATCCTCTTGGCACTGGCCAATTGCGATTGTTGGTATCGTTGTGGGCACTTTTGGATTCCTAGGAAGGTAGTATGGGATATTTGCTCAGAAGGTCTAAATTGTTGTTCATGACAACTTGAAGAAACCTCTGATTTCTGAGCATCTGGTATGGGACTTTTTCTCAGAAAATCCAAACCGAAGAGACTGTCCACAATAGTTTTTGTTTTGAATTTCGGGGATGAAATTATTTAAAGGAGTGAAGAGTGTAACACCCCGTATTTTTAGCATGGCGCATGCTGAAAGATGCGCCATGGCCTGAGATGAAGCTTCATCCAAAGCTTCTGTTGGTTTGTAAGAGGTAGACTGGCTTAAGGCCAATATCGCGCCAAAATGGCGCATTGCGTTTGACATTTGGCCAAGAGCCAATTCTCGTGTCAAGGGATGCGTTTGGCCAAGGGCCAATGTTTGGTGCCAAGAAAGGAATATCGCGAGGTCATATTGGCAAAAGTCCAATGTTTCATCATCATGATGCACAAGGCCAGAGAGGGATGGCCGAACGAATGTTGCGAAAGCGCAATCATTGCGATGAACAATGAAACGCAATGATTCCAGGGAGTAGGTGAAAGAATTTTGGTCTTCTTTCCATACTTTTAGAAATTCCATTAAGACATATATAGGGAAGGGTAGTTGGTTGAAGGTGCATATGCGGACTATGCACCAAGTGAGCTTCATAGCTTAGCCGGAAGTGTATAAATTATGCCTAAGGCTCATTTATAGTTGTGTAGCCTAGATATATGGCATTTGATGCTTAGGAATCAAAATGCCACCGCGCGGACCCGATGATGCATAATCATTATGAATCTTTGACGGAATGGTCTACAGACCATGCCATTACTTTTTTTGCTAGGCTATGGCCTAGGAAACGAGTTGGAATAAGTTTCTTGTCCCTTTGAGGATGAACTACGGTTTGTGCTTGATCCATTTAGAGTAGGAAAGGGTACGTAGCATCCGCAATGAGTTGCAACATTGCCGGTCCAGCACGTTGTCGCTCAAATCATCTAATTGTGAGATGATTGCGGCAGATTGACCCCTCGTATCATCTAAGCTCGGTAGCTTGATGTAAGAGATGATTATGGTCAAGATTGATGAGGCTTAGTTGCATTCCAACAAGTGAATGCTCATACTTCCTATCAAGCTACAAGGAGCAAGTTATAGCCTATTTGGTGGCTAAAAACCCGAGTGTCGTAATTTAGATCAAGAGGAGAACATTTTGATGGGAAACGTCAGAAATATCAAGACATGTTGATCTATTAATCCACATGGTCACTAGAATTTAGCCAAATTCCATGGTTTAGGGCCTCAAAAGGTCGTTTTTGCCGTTTTAAGAAAGTTTTCGGTTTACTTGATAAACCCTTTGCGGCACAAGGGTAAGTCGGAACGGTGTGAAAGCTGAGTTAGCCACATCATGCTCCCCGAGCATGCTTGGAAGGGAAAATGAATGTGTATTTTCCTGGATTTAAGGCTCGGATCGTAGCTTCATCAGAGTCCCGCATCATGGAAGTTACGGCCTGCGGGACAACGCGCCAAATGCATAATTTTCCGGTCCGTCACAGTTGGTATCAGAGCAAGTTCCGAGAAAACACTAGGGACTTGTGCGGAGTGGACTTGTCCACAACTATTTTCCTTAAAGGAAAACTTAAAGTTGGAGAGTAGGCCAACTTCTGCGCGGGAAAGAGTTGTAACTGCTTCGCCAGTTACTGTGCAAATCGAGTTGATCTTGTCCATGTATTGTGAGTTTGCCTGCCTAAGTGGCACACCACTTACGAGTGGATATCCGGAAGACCGTCAGGGACGGTGGGTAGACAATGGGACTGATCATCCCCACACGTTGGAAACTGTCCAAGGGTGTGCATTGTCAGGCCCGACTAGCATCCCACTTACGAGTGGCAACCTGTATGACCGTCAGGGATGGTGGGCAATTGGAAAATAGTTCCACACAGTACAGTGCTGAAATCTTGTCATTCAGATGACATCTTTCAACTTGTGAACCTTAGGGATTCCTGGGTGGTAGTATGGGCTGTTATCTAGGATACCTTGTCGAGTTATCCTCTTGGCACTGGCCAATTGGGATTCTTGGTATCGTTGTGGGAACTTTTGGATTCCTGGGCAGGTAGTATGAGATATTTGCTCAGAAGGTCTAAATTGTTGTTCATGACAACTTGAAGAAACCTGTGATTTCTGAGCATCTGGTATGGGACTTTTGCTCAGGAAATTCAAACCGAAGAGATTGTCCACAATAGTTTTTTTTTTGAATTTCGGGGATGAAATTATTTAAAGGGGTGAAGAGTGTAACACCCCTTATTTTTAGCATGGTGCATGCTGAAAGATGCGCCATGGCCTGAGATGAAGCTTCATCCAAAGCTTCTGTTGGTTGGTAAGAGGTAGACTGGCTTAAGGCCAATATCGCGCCAAAATAGCGCATTGCGTTTGACATTTGGCCAAGAGCCAATTCTCGTGTCAAGGGATGCGTTTGGCCAAGGGCCAATGTTTGGTGCCAAGTAAGGCATATCGCGAGGTCATATTGGCAAAAGTCCAATGTTGCATCATCATGATGCACAAGGCCAGAGAGGGATGGCCGAACGAATGTTGCGAAAGCGCAATCATTGCGATGAACAATGAAACGCAATGATTCCGGGGAGTAGGTGAAAGAATTTTGGTCTTCTTTCCATACTTTTAGAAATTCCATTAAGACATATATAGGGAAGGGTAGTTGGTTGAAGGTGCATATGCGGACTATGCACCAAGTGAGCTTCATAGCTTAGCCGAAAGTGTATAAATGATGCCTAAGGCTCATTTATAGTTGTGTATCCCTGAGAGAGGGAATTTTATGCTTAGGCATCACTATGCCACGGCGCGGACCCGATGATGCATAATCATTATGCATCTTTGACAGAATGGCCTACGGACCATGCCATTACTATTAGCCTAGCAAACGAGTTGGAATAAGTTTCTTGTACCTTCGAGGATGAACTACGGTTTGTGCTTGATCCCTTTAGAGTAGGAAAGTGTATGTAGGCAGCCGCAATGAGTTGCAGCATTTCCGGTCCAGCACGTTGTCGCTCAGATCATCTAATTGTGAGATGATTGCGGCAGATTGACCCCTCATATCATATAATCTCGGTAGCTCGATCCAAGAGATGATTGTGGTCAAGCTTGATGAATCTTAGTTTCATGCCAACAAGTGGATGCTCATACTTCCTATCAAGCTACAAGGAGCAAGTAATAGAATATTTGGAGGCTAAAAACCCGAGTGTTATAATTTAGCTTAAGAAGAGTCCATTTTGATGGAAAACGTCCCAAAAATCAAGACATGTCGATCTATAGATCCACATGGTCACCAGAATTTAGCCAAATTCCATGGTTTAGGGCCTCAAAAGGTCGTTTTTGCCGTTTTAAGAATGTTTTTGGTTTACTTAATAAACCCTTTGCGGCACAAGGGTAAGTCGTAACGGTGTGATAGATGAGTTAGCCACATCATGCTCCCCGATCATGCTTGCAAGGGAAAATGAACGCGTATTTGCCTGGATATAAGACCCGGATCGTAGCTTCATCAGAGTGCCGCATCGAGGAAGTTACGGCCTGCGGGGCACCGCGCCAAAGGTGTAATTTTCCGGTCCATCCCAGTTGGTATCAGAGCAAGTTCCGAGAAAACACTAGGGACTTGTGCGGAGTGGACTTGTGCGGAGTGGACTTGTCCACAACTATTTTCCTTAAAGTAAAACTTAAAGTTGGAGAGTAGGCCAACTTCTGCGCGGGAAAGAGTTGTAACTGCTTCGCCAGTTACTGTGCAAATCGAGTTGAGCTTGTCCATGTACTGTGAGTTTGCCTGTCCTAAGTGGCACACCACTTACGAGTGGATATCCATACAGGGACGGAAACACGGGAGACCGTCAGGGACGGTGATTTCTTGGTAGACAATGGGACCGATCATCCCCACACGTTGGAAACCGTCCAAGGGTGTGCGTTGTCGAGTGTGTACACAACATGAGAAGCTAGAATCCAACATTAGCATCCCACTTACGATACAACCAAAAGTGGCAACCTGGATGACCGTCGGGGATGGTGGGAAATTGGAAAACTGTTCCCACAAAGACAATGTTCAATTTATTTCTTCTGAAATCTTGTCATTCATAGGCATAACCCTATTAATTGATGACATATTTGAACTTGTGAACCTTAGGGATTCTGGAAGAGCGGGTGGTAGTATGGGAAACGTCTTTGCTATCTAGGATACCTTGTCAAATTATCCTCTTGGCACTAGCCAATGCGATTGTTGGTATCGTTGTGGGCACTTTTGGATTCCTAAGGAATAAGGGGTGCCCCTTAACCGTGAGTATGGGATATTTGCTCTCAGGGTGAAGGTCTAAATTGTTGTTCATGACAACTTGAAGAAACCTGTGATTTCGAGCATCCGGTATGGGACTTTTTGCTCGTGAAATCCAAACCAAGAGATTGATAAATTTTCGGGGATTATTTAAAGGGGTGAAGAGTGTAACACCTCGTATTTTTAGCATGGCGCATGCTGAAATATGCGCCATGGCCTGAGATGAAGCTTCATCCAAAGCTTCTGTTGGTTGGTAAGAGGTAGATTGGCTTAAGGCCAATATCGCGCCAAAATGGCGCATTGCGTTTGACATTTGGCCAGGAGCCAATTCTCGTGTCAAGGGATGCGTTTGGCCAAGGGCCAATGTTTGGTTCCAAGTAAGGAATATCGCGAGGTCATATTGGCAAAAGTCCAATGTTGCATCATCATGATGCACAAGGCCAGAGAGGGCTGGCCGAACAAATGTTGCGAAAGCGCAATCATTGCGATGAACAATGAAACGCAATGATTCCAGGGAGTAGGTGAAAGAATTTTGGTCTTCTTTCCATACTTGTAGAATTTCCATTAAGACATATATAGGGAAGGGTAGTTGGTTGAAGGTGCATATGCGGACTATGCACCAAGTGAGCTTCATAGCTTAGCCGAAAGTGTATAAATGATGCCTAAGGCTCATTTATAGTTGTGTATCCTTGAGAGAGGGAATTTTATGCTTAGGAATCACTATGCCACGGCGCGGACCCGATGATGCATAATCATTATGCATCTTTGACGGAATGGCCTACGGACCACGCCATTACTATTAGCCTAGAAAACGAGTTGGAATAAGTTGCTTGTACCTTCGAGGATGAACTACGGTTTGTGCTTGATCCCTTTAGAGTAGGAAAGGGTATGTAGGCAGCCGCAATGAGTTGCAGCATTGCCGGTCCAGCACGTTGTCGCTCATATCATCTAATTGTGAGATGATTGCGGCAGATTGACCCCACATATCATCTAATCTCGGTAGCTCGATGCAAGAGATGATTGTGGTCAAGCTTGATGAGGCTTAGTTGCATGCCAACAAGTGGATGCTCATACTTCCTATCAAGCTACAAGTAGCAAGTTATAGCCTATTTGGAGGCTAAAAACCCGAGTGTCGTAATTTAGCATAAGAGGAGTCCATTTTGATGGAAAACGTCCCAAAGATCAAGACATGTGATCTATAGATCCACATGGTCACCATAATTTAGCCAAATTCCATGGTTTACGGCCTCAAAAGGTCGCTTTTGCCTTTTTAAGAAAGTTTTTGGTTTACTTAATAAACCCTTTGCGGCACAAGGGTAAGTCGGAACGGTGTGAAAGTTGAGTTATCCGCATCATGCTTCCCGAGCATGCTTGCAAGGGAAAATGAACGTGTATTTTCCTGGATTTAAGTCCCGGATCGTAGCTTCATCAGAGTGCCGCATCGGGGAAGTTACGGCCTGCGGGGCAACGCGCCAAAGGCGTAATTTTTCAGTCCATCACAGTTGGTATCAGAGCAAGTTCCTAGAAATCACTAGGGACTTATGCGGAGTGGACTTGTCCACAACTATTTTCCTTAAAGGAAAACTTAAAGTTGGAGAGTAGGCCAACTTCTGCGCGAGAAAGAGTTGTAACTGCTTCGCTAGTTACTGTGCAAATCGAGTTGATCTTGTCCATGTACTGTGAGTTTTCCTGGCCGAAGTGGCACACCACTTACGAGTGGATATCCGGAAGACCGTCAAGGACGGTGGGTAGACAATGGGACTGATCATCGCCACATGTTGGAAACTATCCAAGGGTGTGCGTTGTCAGGCCCGGCTAGCATCCCACTTACGAGTGGATACCTGTATGACCGTCAGGGATGGTGGGCAATTGGAAAACTGTTCCACACAGCACAGTGCTGAAATCTTGTCATTCAGATGACATCTTTAAACTTGTAAACCTTAGGGATTCCTGGGTGGTAGTATGGGATGCTATCTAGGATACCTTGTCGAGTTATCCTCTTGGCACTGGCCAATTGCAATTCTTGGTATCGTTGTGGGCATTTTTGGATTCCTAGGCAGGTAGTATGGGATATTTTCTCAGAAGGTCTAAATTGTTGTTCATGACAACTTGAAGAAACCTCTGATTTCTGAGCATCTGGTATGGGACTTTTTCTCAGAAAATCCAAACCGAAGAGGCTGTCCACAATAGTTTTTGTTTTGAATTTCGGGGATGAATTTATTTAAAGGGGTGAAGAGTGTAACACCCCTTATTTTTAGCATGGCGCATGCTGAAAGATGCGCCATGGCCTGAGATGAAGCTTCATCCAAAGCTTCCGTTGGTTGGTAAGAGGTAGATTGGCTTAAGGCCAATATCGCGCCAAAATGGCGCATTGCGTTTGACATTTGGCCAAGAGCCAATTCTCGTGTCAAGGGATGCGTTTGGACAAGGGCCAATGTTTGGTGCCAAGTAAGGCATATCGCGAGGTCATATTGGCAAAAGTCCAATATTGCATCATCATGATGCATAAGGCCAGGGAGGGCTGGACGAACGAATGTTGCGAAAGCCCAATCATTGCGATGAACAGTGAAACGCAATGATTACGGGGAATAGGTGAAAGAATTTTGGTCTTATTTCCATACTTGTAGAAATTTCATTAAGACATATATAGGGAAGGGAGTTGGTTGAAGGTGCATATGCGGACTATGCACCAAGTGAGCTTCATATCTTAGCCGGAAGTGTATAAATTATGCCTAAGGCTCATTTATAGTTGTGTAGCCTATATAGATGGCATTTGATGCTTAGGAATCACAATGCCACCGCGCAGACCCGATGATGCATAATCATTATGAATCTTTGACGGAATGGCCTACAGACCATGCCATTACTTTTTTTGCTAGGCTATGGCCTAGGAAACGAGTTGGAATAAGTTTCTTGTCCCTTTGAGGATGAACTACGGTTTGTGCTTGATCCCTTTAAAGTAGGAAAGGGTACGTAGGCAGCCGCAATGAGTTGCAACATTGCCGGTCCAGCATGTTGTCGCTCAAATCATCTAATTGTGAGATGATTGCGGCAGATTGACCCCTCGTATCATCTAAGCTCGGTAGCTCGATGTAAGAGATGATTATGGACAAGATTGATGAGGCTTAGTTGCATGCCAACAAGTGAATGCTCATACTTCCTATCAAGCTACAAGGAGCAAGTTATAGCCTATTTGCATGTTTTCAATATGCATGACTTAAAAGATACGTTAGGGAATGAAACAGTTCAAGTCAAATATCACTAACCTCAAGTGGAAGTATGATGTTGTGGTTGTAGCTCCGTACTTCTTCAAGTCTTCGCAATACTTGTAATGTCTCACCCTAATACTTTCAAGCTAACATATACAAAGTTAACAATAGTACGTTTATATCAAGCGACTCTTAAATGAGTTTTGGTTCACTAAAATATGACAACCAAACTTGACATACCAATGCTTGGTGGGTTCAACCGAGCAATGCTCTAACAATATATACGCCCCCAAGTACACCATTTGGGATGAATCGCTTAAGGATCGGAGAATTATTTTATTCAATCCTCAGAACACACATTATATCGGTCTTAGGCTACGTAAAGATTGTCCATTACTATCGGTGTGTATGTTTCATTATGACTCATAGCTCACCAAGAAATGGATTGAAAAAACGATCCCAACAAGTAGCGTAGGGAAGAGTTAGTCGACCCGTATCAAATGAAGGGTCTTCAAGTGTTGAAATGAGTATTTTCCTTTTGTTAAGAACTTGAACTATCGGATGTTTATATTTTGTTGCTTTCATATATTGTATGTTGCAAACCGAAGAAATCTTAATGAATGAAAGTGATTTGTCTTTTTTGGGTACGTTGGACTTATGAAATTTGTAACATAATCGGTCTTCTCATACGCTTTTAAAGTCCGATTCTGGAGGTAGTTTGGTGAAGCTTTTTCATAATCGGTTTATATTACAACTGTTATAAACCAATTCCGAATTTAAACAAGAATCAGTTTAGCCAGGAACTATTATAAATCTATTCTGAACAAAACTTTTCTTGGATTCTTTCAGAATCGGTCTTTGAGGACGATAATGTAATACGATTTTGGGAAGAAAAAGTTACAAAAGAACATACAAATTTTAACTTAATAATCGGATTATATGTATGCACTAATAATACGATTCTTGATTTCTCTGCAAATCCGAACTTTACCTCGAATCGGTTGATGTGCGCATTAAATTAAACCGACTGTGGTTGATACTCACACAGAATCGGCTTATGTAGGTGCTCAATAAAAACCGATTGCATGTATCATCAACCATAATCGGACTAATATGCTGCACACATAAACGATTCTGGGTGGATTTTCAGAAAATTTGATGAGTGAATTTCAAAGATTTAGTGGTAAATCACTGTAGAGTACTTCTTAGAAGGAATGGATTAAAGGGATTTAACTCGATCACTTCAATTGTTTGGTTTTGATTATTTTTTTCAAAACCCAAAAAGGGTCGTTAGATTTAAATTGTTCTTTGTGATTGATTAGGTTTTAGTTTTAGTTTTGATTCTGATGGAAATTGAAAAAAATAATTGAGTTTTGTATTAGAGTAATTAAAGTTTCTTTCAAGGTGTTGATGGTGGTTTTTAGCCTAGGGTTAAAATCGTAAAATCCTAAACTCTAGTCAGACATTGGCGTCACAACATTTAAGTAATAATCTTTTACTAGGCACATTTATTGAAACCTTTAAGGTGTCTGTGAAAAATTATGAGGGTATATTTTTCTTTTAATACTAATAAGGGTTACGACAAGCCAAACCCTAATTCCCATATGCGCCAATGGTAAACCATGCCAGCGACACCTACCATGCCAAGGCATGCCAACCATGCTAGCCGCGCCACTATGATGGCCTTCCTTATGCGTCTACCAAAATGAAGGCGTGCGACAATCAACGGTCGCCCTTCAATCCCAGGAGCAAATCCAAGCCGTACAAGGTTACCAAACGACCTTTAGCTCAAAACCCTAGCTTGGTCACAAACCTAGCTTAGTCACGCCAAACCCTTGGCCTCACATGCCAAGCCAAACCGCACCTAGCCAATCTAGCCGCGCCATGTGACCATGGCAAACCCTTGGCCCCACATGCCAAGCCAAACCGCACCTAGACAATCTAGCAACGCCATGCGCCCATGGAAAACCCTTGGCCCCACATGCCAAGCCAAACTGCACCTAGCCAAGTTAGTCGCGCCATGCGCCCATGGAGAACCCTTGGTCCCATATGCCAAGCCAAACCGCATATATCCAAGCTAGCCGCGCCATGCGCCGATGGAAAACCCTTGGCCCCACATGCCAATCCAAACCGTACCTAGCCAAGCTAGCCGCGCCATGCGCCCATGGCGAACCCTTGGATGCACATTCCAAGTGAAATCGCACATAGACAAGCTAGCCGCGCCATGCGCCTATGTAAAATCCTTGGCCCCACATGCCAAGCGAAACCGCACCTACCCAATCTAGACGCACCACGCGCCCATGGCTAACCCTTGCCCCCGCCATTCCAAGCCAATCCCACCTTGTCCCTAGCCAAGCTATCCTTACCATGTTCCCATGGAAAACCAAGGCACTATCCATGCTAGCCGTACTATGCGCCCATGGAAAACACTAGGCCCTAGCCATGCTAGTCGCACCATGCCAAGACAAACGCACCCTGCCTTGGTTCTATCCATGGTGTCCGCACCATCCCATGCCAATAGCATTCCAACCTAGCCGCGCCACCATGCTGGACTTCCCTACACGGCTACCCAAGTGAAGGTGTGCAACAATCAATGGTTTCCTTTCAATCCTAGGAGAAAATCCTATATCCATCCAAGTCTACCAGACGATGCATAGTAACCTTTGGACCGAAAACATAAGTATGGCCACGCCAAACCATGCCATGCCAACGACATGCCAACCTAGCCGCGCCACCATGCTGGCTTCCCCTACGCGGCTACCAAAAACGATAGCGTTCGACGATCAACGAATACCTATCCTCTTAAGGTGCAAAATCTCGACCATCGAAGGTCACCAAGCTACCAAGTCCCCTAAGATCGACTTTCCAGGCAATAACAATATGCTACATGTTTTTCATAAAAAAATTCAAGACATCAACACATATCACAAACTAGGGGATCCTTTTTGGGTATTGGTTTGGCGGTTTATAGCGTACGGCGTACACTTCGCCCATTATAAGGAAGTGTCATAAGGGTGAGATGGTTAGTAAATACATGGAGTTAATGGTGAAATGCTCTGGGACATCAATTCCATGCGTTAACGATTTTATGGAAAATCAATTTCATGCGTTAACGGTTTTATGGAATATCAATTCCATGCATACGGTTACCACCTCCTCCCATTTACTTACCTATTTTTCCATTCCTTAATGAGACCAGAGTACGTTTCGCTTCGACTTGTATAATAGGTCTTACTTATTTCCACAGAACAACAAGTTTATTCTGGAATATACAACAATCAAAAAATACTTGCTAGCTTACCATTTGTTAGCCTTTCCACTTTTTTGATACAAGTCGTAGTAACACAACTACTCTTCCGGAATAAACTATTCTGGTCTCATCAATTTCCTTGCTTCCCACTCCAAAACTAACCCATTCTCCTTCACTTTGTGACCGAAGCAAGTTTGGAACAGCCATTTCTTGGTTTAGGCTGGACTTGTACAGATTGATCTCTCGAATCTAAAGTACTCCCGTGCAGTATATTGTTTATGGTTTAGACTCGTTTCTCACCCACATACATGAAATTACCTAAATCAGCAGAAACTGTTTTCACCCTCAAACAATTGGCGACCACAGTGGGAGATTGATAAATCGGTCCCAATATTAGTTTCTGAAAATGTTTCTCTAACTCATAAGGATGGTCGGTTTTAGGACTGAATCCGTGTCCTCAATTTCTACTTAGGAGAATGACAACATTTCTTTTCCACACCAAAAACGGGACCAACGAAGGAATTCCAAGGATGACTGACCTGGTGCAGGTTCAGGAGATCCACACCAAAAACATGGGTCTGATGAAAGATGCAATTAACGCCATACTGGATTTCCTCATCAACCTGAAGATATAGTTGAACGGTTCACCTTCCTTAAAAACTCCAGAACTAGGGACTGACATTCCGAATGATCACTCTCAATCCAACAACTTCACTACTAATCAGAGACCTGTAATCCAGGAAGAAGCCTCACTGGTAGAAAACTTATATGAACTATTACATCTTTCAAAGGATCGGCGGATGTAGATGTTTACCGCCATCAATCTAGTAACGATAAGAATGCCGTTGGTTTCTTCGCACTCAGAAACAACAAGAACGCCAAATTTGTCCATCAACAATATCACATTCACCGACGACGACATGATGGCATAGGAAGGTATTAACCCTGCCCTGCACGTCACAGCCCGAATCAAATACGTGGAATTCAAAATGGCTCTCAACGACATGGGAGTGTTCCCCAACGTTGTTACCCTTAGAACGCTCAGGACGACCAAAGTACGACCAAAAGAGGTTATACGATAATCCACTACAATGACCGATTTCGAAGGAAACCAAACCAGTACATATGGGTACGTCAATTTGGATCTATCGGTGGGACCTGTCCAGTTAAAATTAAGTTTCGAGGTAATCGAAAAGGATCCATATTACCACATGATACTGGGAAGTCCATGGCTCCACGATAA
Organism: Papaver bracteatum; assembly: GCA_023529315.1. NCBI lineage: Eukaryota > Viridiplantae > Streptophyta > Magnoliopsida > Ranunculales > Papaveraceae > Papaver > Papaver bracteatum. The sequence goes on from JAJJWX010001987.1 coordinate 360,757, forward strand.
CAAGATCATTCCTTCGACGTATTACCAGTGATTGAAAACCATGTTAAACGGAGAGGTCCTTAGCATCACTGCGTCATTATCTACCTATGCGCCGATCTGTGGCATGGAGATTTTTGAGCCAAGATAGGGGTCGTAGGTCACAACCAACAAGGCTCACCACACTCCTCTGCCAAAATGGACGTCCATTGAAGAAAACGATGGTCTTGCACGACCCCGTGGAGAAACCCGGTCTCACATCTCGCCTTCGAAAGAGAGACACACCCTCCTTCATCCGCAGAACCCGGGTTCGGCTCAAACCAAGCGAGGACAGGCTTTTATTACGGGTCACGAAGAAAAAGGGAAAACCGTATATCAGCGCCTCTGTTAGCAATTAACAGGGGAGACTACTGCACAGTCTCTCCGCCCAATGGAACGCAAATGTGGTAACGAGCCGCAGGAGGAGGTACCTGATGCACCACGAAAGCTACAAGACGGCACCAACTCGACCACGGACGAGCTTGAGATTGTTAATGTAGGGAATGCAGAATCTCCACGACCCATATCTATAAGCTCGACTCTACGCGCAGACGAACGCATAAAGTTGGTAGACCTCCTCAAGGAATATCAAGATGTGTTTACATGGACATACGAAGAAATTCACGGCTTGGACGAGAAGCTGGTCAATCACCATTTACACGTGATACCCGGATCCAAGCCGATCAAGCAGACCCCAAGGAAATTCCAGCATGATGTACAAGAACATATTAAGGTGGAGATTCAAAAGTTCCTAGCGGTTGGTTTCATCAAACCGATCCATTACCCCACCTGGTTGGAAAACGTAGTTCCGGAAAAAAAAAATGGCCAGATCAGATGCTGTGTCGATTTTAGAGATCTGAAAAAATGTTGCCCTAAACATGACTTTCCGCTACCCAACATTGACATGCTAGTAGATGCCACCAGCGTACATGGAATGTTTTCTTTCATGGATGGATACAACGGCTATAACCAAATAAAGATGTATGAACATGATGCAAGTAAGACGGCTTTTCAAACTCCTCTTGGGAACTTTTACAACACTGTGATGCCCAGCGATTTGAAAAACGCTGGCGCCACATACCAATGCGCCATGACCACCATTTTTCACGATATGATACACAAGTAAGTTGGAGATTGTGTAGATGATATAGTGGTCAAGTCAAAAAATCGGGCTGCCCACACAAGTATCCTGCGTCAAGTGTTCGAAAGGTGTCGCGAATACAAACTAAAGATTAATCCATTGAAGTGTTCTTTCGGTGTCTCCTCGGGCAAATTCCTAGGCTTCCAGGTAGCCGCTAAAGGGATAAAAGTTTACCAAATCAAAACACAAGCCATCCTCACGATGCCACCATCGCAAAACATGAAAGAACTCCAGAGTTTCATGGGGAAAATAAACTTCATTCGCCGCTTTATACCCGGATTGGCTCAACTTGTTTCTTCATTTACCCCCTTACTGAAGAAATGAGCGAGCTTTGTCTGGACCATACTACAACAAGAACCATTTCGAAAAATTCAGCAGACGTTATCTTCCCCAGCCGTCATGAAATCACCCATGCATGGAAGACCGTTACACCTCCAAAAATCTTTCAGTGACACTTCTGTCGGAGGTATCCTCGCCCAAGAAGATGAAGAATGGATTGAACACCTCATATACTAGTTCAGTCGGACTTTAAGAGATGCCGAACTCACGTATCCCAAAGTATAAATGGTGTTCCTAGCTTTGATCCACTCCATCCAGAAACTCAGGCACTACCTACTGTCTAATAAAGTGGTGTGCTGATATCCAAATACGATCCTGTGAAGTTCCTACTCTCAAAGTAGGCCCTGATAGGAATACCGGAAAAATGGCTCCTCTAGATGTCAGAATTCGACATAAGATGTGCTTCCCCGAGGGCCATCAAAGGACTGGAAGTTGCAGATTTGGTGGAGGCATTTCTAGAAGAAAATACAGTAACACTACGTGAGAACCTTCCTGGGGACTTTACAGAAATCTCTTTCATCCAAGAAAAAACATGGCTATTGCTCTTCGACGGCTCCGCTACCCATAATAATGGTACGGGAGGAGCCGGTGTAGTTCTAGTATCCTCAACGGGTGAAGTTTTCTCACACTCATTGAAGCTCGACTTCCCCTGCACCAACAATTCAGCAGAGTACAAAGCCTTTCTCATCGGGCTATCCTTGGCTATACGAGATGGATCCACATGTCTGGAAATAAGAGGGGAATCTAAACTACTTGTCAACCAGGTAAACGGAGTATACGCACTGAAAGAAGTAACCTTAGCCCCATATAGATCCAAGGCGCAAAGACTGTTGAACTACTTCGCTGACGCAATAGTAATCCATATTTGGCACGGCAGCAACCAACATGCTGACTGTCTGGCAACGTTAGCATCGAAACTGCGATTTGAAGGTCTTGAGGAAATCATGACAGTAAAGAGACGAACTGTGGCTTCAACATGGATCTCACAACACGAAAAAGATGACGTTGATGACTGGAGAACACCGATTATCCAAGAACTTAATAACTCACTCTTTCAAGGAAAGTTCAGTCTCAAAACTTTGCGTGATTTCTTCATGCTCCGAGGGGTGCTATATCATCGAAATCCAGACGGCTCCTTGTCAAGATTCCTCAGAGAGTGGGAAGCACAACAATAACTCAGCCGATTCCATGGTGAGATCTTCAGACAGACATTGGTGGAAACCATTTATCGTCGTTTGCAACGTCTTGGATACTACTGGCCGGAAATGGAGGACCAAGCTCGGTTACTTCAAAAAACCTGTTCTAACTGTCAAGCACCGACATATCAATTATAAGTTTTCAATATTGGTAGCGCTAGGGACTGGAAGGGGCCATACGTCAATTATCTTCATGGAGGCATACTCCCCACCAATAAGAAGGATGCATCCAAAATAAAACAAAGGCGTCTTCTAGTCCGTTAACCAACAACATACCTTTGGTAATAAGACGACCCAACTTATCTTCATATGGTTTCTGTTTCATGGAATAAAAAACCGTACGCTGATCTATTTTTCTTGATTCCTCACGCCTTTGAATAGCATATGGGTTAACCATGCACTGCCCATTAGTCTTGCTGGCAATATCATAGGAAACAGAGATAAACAAGGAGTGTTGCTGGTTTAGCTAGTTGCTAATCATTCTTGTACATCTGTTAAGTTTAGAATAATACCCATCAACAAGTAACGTTAATGCTACAACTGGATTTTCTATCCAAATAATGACTATAATCACCAAGATAATAATCACCAATTTTGATCGTAGATGTAGTAAGGGCATGTTGTAGCTTTTCCTTGTTTGTACGTAATTGACAAGATAGTCCGAAATGAGCTTCTCCTCACGAATAATATGCATTGTTATTGTTGTAGTGTGAACCTCAAACCAAAAGATGACCATGTTAGAAATATTGAATAGAAAATTATGTTAGTTATGATTGAAGGGTTGTTTCCAAAAGATATGACCCTCCATGAATGGATTCTATCCAAGAGGTGTGACTCTCCATGAAAGGACTCTTACAAGAGATGTGACTCTTCGCGAAGAGACACTATGTCCTTTCCTAAGAGACACTAATCAAGTATATAAACCCCACTCATGTTTTCATTCTATACACAAGGAAAGCACACACCAAAATCTGATTTCACTTGCATTCATTGTTGTTATAGTATTGAGAGATAAACACTAAATTTGGTTCGTTTGTTTCCTTGAGTTTGGAGTGCTTCTACCGAGGAAGAAAGATCATTGTATCCTGGGAGACGTTTTCGTAACTAAACCCATTAGCACCTGAGTGGGGCGAATTTTCAGTATTAAGGACGGAGTATCTAATACTCGACTCAATCTATGCATAAGTTCTTAGTCTTCTAATCTCTCTCTGTTTTCCTTTTCTTATTCTTTGGTTTTGGCATCTCGGATCAACGTCATCAGCAAGTTGCATTTAAGGAGAAGATATCCAACAATCTTAAGGCGAAATTTTTATCTTCTTATTTTCTTCTAAACGCGTTGTACACTTGTTTTTTACGCGGAACATAATTGCTACATTCGGTTGGAATTACTTTCAAAGGGCCTATCCAATATGGTGTGAAGCAACACTGGCGGGTTTATTGAAAAGACGTACCACGTTGATAACAATGCTTTCAAAACTATCGAGGATCTTTGTCTTATACCTTTCCGTTTAATCGGTTCTTTTGCAATATGACCTGTATCCTTGTTAATTGAAATCATTATTAAACCGTATTTTCTGAACAGGATCATTAGAACTATATGGAACAGTGAATGAGGGAAAAGAGTTGCAGCCGTAGAGATTGAAGCAAACGGACTTCCATTTTTCCGAGAATCTCCCATCGGAGTTAAGAAGCGACTTCCAAAAGGACTCACTCTGAAAGCGCCTTACAGTTATACTGAAAAAATCACAAGAATATAATGGCAAGATCGCCATTAATTTACAATGGAATTTCGGATCTCATCTCTAAGAAATCTATGCATGGTTTAAACTGACGGTGATTAAGTGGCGGTTGAATGAGGCTTTGATTTTCCAAATTGGAAAATGAAATTTGAAAAGTCGGGATCCTTTCAATTTGTGGTGATTGGGAAGTGCTCTCTCGTGGAAACATTGATTTAGCACGAGAAACTCTAATTGTGTTTCTTCAAACCAATAGTTAAGTTCTCCACTGTTGGTTCAAAAGGAACTAAAGTCTTGGTATCGTATATCCTATAATGAAGATTGGACATACATGTTTAGTGATGAGACCATGACTGTGGTTTATAATGATCCATACATATAGATGGTAAAATTATTTGAGTAACATTGAAGTTCTTTGACAAAATTTGTGTTAAAATTTGGGTAATGTCTCTTTAATTTTACAGAGGAGCATGTATCAGATTATAAAGTCTGACATACCGTTCAAAAATTGAGGTGAAAATTTGAACTGTGCAAGCACCCATTGTTTGCATCAGTTTATGATTTCTGGTTCCTGTAGTACTAGTATGATTAAAGTAAAAATAATTAGTGATGGTACTATAATCATATTATGAGTATACGTGGAAGCCGTGATTGATTCATATTAGATGCTGCATCAAAGAATTGTAATAAATTAGATAGCATCTGAATCATTTAAAGATGAAATCATCAATGGTGGACCAAACAACTTGTTTTTATCATTTCATGAAGATGGTCTGTACACTGAGTTGGTTTCAATGTAACCACTTCTATCTAAATATGATATTCAAAACGGTTCATTAAGTATCTTTGGAATATTTGATGTATCATTAGCTAGGAAATTTCAGTGTGTGCGTCTTGATAATGCAAACTGGAAGATTTGGATATCTTGAAATCCAGATTAATTGGGTTTGGAAACTGTAAATCGAACATCATTCAAGTATGAAGTTTCTCTCGGTATGTGGTGAAGTTTTGGTATGCCAAAACTTAAAGTTCAGAACTCATTTTCAGTTTCATGACATTTGGGATGAAATGAGATGAAATTATTTTAAATTTCTCCATTTGTTTGTTCACAAGGGAAATGCTTAGTCATTAATTTGAAAGGAAAAATGGGTGAAATTGGAATCATGCGATGGATGATATATACCTATTAGTAAATATATCAGTATTATTCTAATGATGAAATCTCGAAGAGGGTTCCAACACTTTGTATGTAAGGGTAGAATTGAAATGGATGAGTTCAGATTGAGGAATAAATCCCATCAAGTATACCTCGAATTGTGGGGATATCAAGAAGAATTCCATCAAGTAAAAGTTTTCTTGAAATAGAGTATGCATGAAAATTTCCGATCCGTCGGAAAGTGGGAGAGGATAATTTTCATCGTAATTTTAACCCTAATCTGTCGAATTGAAATAGAGTATGCATGAAAATTTCTGATTCGTCAGAATTAAATGCGAGAGGATAATTTCTTAACCCTAATCCTCTAAACATTTAATGGGAAATGCTAGTTTGACTCACGTAATGGTAGAGCATATGACCTTGTTTGGTTGGTTTTCTTTACCAAAAGATCAAGCGGATTTTCATTTTAATCCAGAAATGATAGTTCGTATTTCTCTAAATGCATTGCATAAGGTATAGATTCCATTTGTGAGTAGCGAGAGACCTCCTCAAGGAATATCAAGATGTGTTTACATGGACATACGAAGAAATTCACGGCTTGGACGAGAAGCTGGTCAATCACCATTTACACGTGATACCCGGATCCAAGCCGATCAAGCAGACCCCAAGGAAATTCCAGCATGATGTACAAGAACATATTAAGGTGGAGATTCAAAAGTTCCTAGCGGTTGGTTTCATCAAACCGATCCATTACCCCACCTGGTTGGAAAACGTAGTTAGGAAAAAAAAAATGGCGAGATCAGATGCTGTGTCGATTTTTTAGAGATCTGAAAAAATGTTGCCCTAAACATGACTTTCCCGCTACCCAACATTGACATGCTAGTAGATGCCACCAGCGTACATGGAATGTTTTCTTTCATGGATGGATACAACGGCTATAACCAAATAAAGATGTATGAACATGATGCAAGTAAGACGGCTTTTCAAACTCCTCTTGGGAACTTTTACAACACTGTGATGCCCAGCGATTTGAAAAAACGCTGGCGCCACATACCAATGCGCCATGACCACCATTTTTCACGATATGATACACAAGTAAGTTGGAGATTGTGTAGATGATATAGTGGTCAAGTCAAAAAATCGGGCTGCCCACACAAGTATCCTGCGTCAAGTGTTCGAAAGGTGTCGCGAATACAAACTAAAGATTAATCCATTGAAGTGTTCTTTCGGTGTCTCCTCGGGCAAATTCCTAGGCTTCCAGGTAGCGCTAAAGGGATAAAAGTTTACCAAATCAAAACACAAGCCATCCTCACGATGCCACCATCGCAAAACATGAAAGAACTCCAGAGTTTCATGGGGAAAATAAACTTCATTCGCCGCTTTATACCCAGATTGGCTCAACTTGTTTCTTCATTTACCCCCTTACTGAAGAAATGAGCGAGCTTTGTCTGGACCATACTACAACAAGAACCATTTCGAAAAATTAGCAGACGTTATCTTCCCGGTAGTCATGAAATCACCCATGCATGGAAGACCGTTACACCTCCAAAAATCTTTCAGTGACACTTCTGTCGGAGGTATCCTCGCCCAAGAAGATGAAGAATGGATTGAACACCTCATATACTAGTTCAGTCGGACTTTAAGAGATCCGAACTCCACGTATCCCAAAGTATAAATGGTGTTCCTAGCTTTGATCCACTCCATCCGAAACTCAGGCACTACCTCTTTTGTCTAATAAAGTGGTGTCTTGATATCCAAATACGATCCTGTGAAGTTCCTACTCTCAAAGTAGGCCCTGATAGGAATACCGGAAAAATGGCTCCTCTAGATGTCAGAATTCGACATAAGATGTGCTTCCCCGAGGGCCATCAAAGGACTGGAAGTTGCAGATTTGGTGGAGGCATTTCTAGAAGAAAATACAGTAACACTCACGTGAGAACCTTCCTGGGGACTTTACAGAAATCTCTTTCATCCAAGAAAAAACATGGCTATTGCTCTTCGACGGCTCCGCTACCCATAATAATGGTACGGGAGGAGCCGGTGTAGTTCTAGTATCCTCAACGGGTGAAGTTTTCTCACACTCATTGAAGCTCGACTTCCCCTGCACCAACAATTCAGCGATACGAAGCCTTTCTCATCGGGCTATCCTTGGCTATACGAGATGGATCCACATGTGCTGGAAATAAGAGGGAATCTAAACTACTTGTCAACCAGTGTAAACGGAGTATACGCCTTTGAAAGAAGTAACCTTAGCCCCATATAGATCCAAGGCGCAAAAGACTGTTGAACTACTTAAGCTGACGCAATAGTAATCCATATTTGGCACGGCAGCAACCAACATCTTGATTGTCAGCAACGTTAGCATCAGCTGCGATTTGAAGGTCTTGAGGAAATCATGACAGTAAAGAGACGAACCGTGGCTTCAACATGGATCTCACAACACGAAAAAGATGACGTTGATGATTGGAGAACACCGATTATCCAAGAACTTAATAACTCACTCTTTCAAGGAAAGTTCAGATCTCAAAACTTTGCGTGATTTCTTCATGCTCGAGGGGTGCTATATCATCGAAATCCGGCGGCTCCTTGTCAAGATTCCTCGAGAGAGTGGGAAGCACAACAATAACTCAGCCGCATCCATGGTGAGATCTTCAAACAGACATTGGTGGCAACCATTTATCGTCGTTTGCAACGTCTTGGATACTACTGGCCGGAAATGGAGGACCAAGCTCGGTTACTTCAAAAAACTGTTCTAATTTGTCAAGCACCGACATATCAATTATAAGTTTTCAATATTGGTAGCGCTAGGGACTGGAAGGGGCCATACGTCAATTATCTTCATGGAGGCATACTCCCCACCAATAAGAAGGATGCATCCAAAATAAAACAAAGGTCCGAGAGATTCGTATTCCACGAGGAAATCTTATATCCTAGAAGAGAGGAAGTCTTCTGCGATGTTTGAGCGAAGCAGAGATCCCAATCATGGTGAAATAGATGCACGAAGGAGAACATCAAGGAAAGTGAAAATTATTTCTCCAGATACATGAGAAGTACTACTGACCAAACATGGAGGATGATGCAGCTTCTTTCGTCCAGAGGTGCAAGAAATGTCAATTCCACGAAAACCTTAGCCATGTACCTGCAACTCCCCTGCATTTAATAAGCAGTCTGTGGCCCTTTCATAGATAGGGACTCGACAACATTGGGAATATTAATCCACCATCCTCAAAACATCACGAGTATATAATAACAGCAACCGAATACTTCACCAAATGGTTTGAAGCCATAGCTTTACGAGGGATGAACGGGACCACGATCGCCCCATTTATTAAGGAGTACATTATCTTCCGTTTTGGCGTGCCTAAACATATCATTACCGACAATGGCACCCCTTTCTCGAACAAAAAAGTACGAGAGTTGCTCGAGGAATATGGGATTCAGCAAGTCTTCTCTACCGTATACTACCTACAAGGGAACGGGCAGGATGAAAGCATCAACAAAACTCTGGTCTGAATCCTTAGTCGGATAGTGCATGATAATCCTCGGGCATGGAATAAGAAACTTCCAATGGCACTCTGGGCATACCAGACATCACCAAGAAGTTCCAATGGGATTTCTCCCTACTCATTTGTTTACGACGCAGACGTTATCCTCCCAGTGGAAGTTAAAATCCCGTCAGCCGGGATTGCTGAAGCAAGCGGAGTTCGATAGAATGAAGCTGAAGCGTTGAGCGCCAGAGTCGCAGAATTGGACTATGTAGATTAAAGAAGATCCAGGGCGAAAGAACACGCACAAGCATACATGAATAGGATTTCCATAGCATATAACAAAACCGTGAAACCTCGAGTTTTCCAAGTGGGAGATTTGGTACTGAAGACTGCCAAACACATCTTGCAAGACGCGTCTGCACCATAATTCTCCGCAAAGTGGGAAGGGACTTATATAGTCATGAAAGAATACAACAGTGGGTACTATAAGGTCATTAAAGAAGACGAAGGAAAACTGGAAGTGGTCATCAACGAAAAGTGGCTTAAGGCATACTACGCCTCGCCCCCGTCGTATCACAAACACGGAAATCCAGGCATCTTTTCACTTCCTTCCACATCCCAAATATCAAGTATTTTCTTTTTACTTTATTTGATTGAAATAAATTAATAGAATTCTCTTGTTCTTTCAAAATAAAATAATACAAAAAAAAAAAAAAAATCATGTTTAAAATCTCAACACGATGTCGCAACCAACTAATGTTGAACTTCAGAGATTCACAGGTAGACACAATGTTCTCGTACTTTTGAATAGTTTCTTCCGCGATGAAACGGATAGACATACTCTCCATTTTAACAACCATCGGCAAGAGGAAATTCACTATAGAAACTAAAGCGTACGAACAATATTGCGCACGTTCCTGGTGGAATATGGTCGTATACCCTTCATATCTTTGTATAAAGGGTTACAAACTCTTTTTGCACCAGAAACCCACCAACGTTTTGGTAGTTATAGGAAATACACCTCATGCGGGTTCCGAACGACAAACCTTCATTGGGATACTCATGGCAAGAAATTCCTAAGTTAGCGTTCTCCAGATCTGCGATGGCTGGTAGGATCAAGCTCGAAGAAAAAGGGGTAACCAAATCATCTTCATAAATAATGGTAACACACGCTCCGACAGGATATCTCTACATAGAAGGAAAACTTTCATTATTTATTGGAAAATAAAGAAACACTTGTTGATCAATAAGAACATACCAGTATGATCTTGTCGCAAGAGTCAAGCCTAACACGTTTGGCTGGAGAACCTGGATGGCTCACGGACGATTATAAATCTTTGTTGAAAACTGGGAAGATGACACAACTTTACCAGACGTAAATACTGTGGAAGACCTAAAGGAAGAAAGAGAAACGCATGCTGAATAGGCGTAACATGATGGACTCATGGCTGGGAAATCAGCCTCAAACAAAACTCCTCATCAAAACCCCAATGAAAGCTAGGCGGTATAGGAGGGCGTGATACTTTAATGTTCGAAATGGGAAAGGATTTCCTATTGGCATCGAATAAGAAGCAATCGGGCCGTAAAGACAAATTACAGACGTGCCGAGCCGCCCACGCATGCTTTGCCTCACCAAACCATGCCTTGCCGTGACCACACCAAGCCGTCTACCTCATTATATACACTACAAAAAAACTGAGCTTTGGCAACCATACTAGTTTAGTTGCCTAATATGAGATTTTAGTTTCCAAACAGAAAGGCAACTAATGGTAGTTTCCAAGCTTTAGTTTCCATATGGGTTGTTTCGAAATGCAAAGGCAACTACTATAAGATTTAGTTGTCGTATGGGAAAAAAGTGTTTTGTCACTTGCAACGGATGGATCCTACTTGCATCTAATGGACATGGGGATCCGGCTAGCTGCTAGCACTTCTAATTATGTTCACCAAGAGATATCAACACCTAATTATCTTCTCCAAGAGAGAGCAGCACATAGTGGATATTTCATGTTGAAGATGATGCTCTTATTGATCAGGTTCATGAAATTATAGACTTTCTATGGGGGTTGGCAAAGCTGGCGGAAGATACCGACACCCGTTATTCCTAGGTTGTGTAGTGCACATAGTTGACTATCACTATTGAATTATATAATCACAAGACAGTAAGTGGTTCATTATGAAAAACTTTTGAAGAACTTCTTTCTAAGGAAAATTGTTGGATTAATTTGAAGTCGTGTTATTTATAACACCATTCTTACATCTTTTTACATCTGTATGAACTCATCGTTAAGGTACTTTATTATATTATTCAAGTTAGCACTTATATTATTCAAGTTAGGACTAGTTGAGCTTCTTATCTAATTGACTTTAAGTATTCATTTTAATTGTGCATTTGTGATAGAAATTTGCACTACTTCTTCCAAGTTAAGGTCATGAAAAAGTGATCTGATATTTTTAAAAAAAATGGACAAAACTTACAAATATGGATCATTATTGAGTATAATTGATGACTTAGACTTACACCCGTAATGCAGGAGTTTAAGTCACCACATAATCTACTTGGTTTTGTGTTTAGAAACTAATGGAAACAGTAGTTGACGATTAAACTGTTGTCGGAGTATTTAGGGACTAGAAGTTCTAGCAATTGCCTTTGATTAGTTCCAAAAGCATTAGACTACATGCGTATTTTATGTAGTTGGCCTACAGTTGTTGCTAATTTTTTTGGAAACTAACGAAAACTGGAGTTGCCATTAACATGTTGCTGAAGTATTCAGGAACTAGTTGCCTTTACCTAGTTCCGGAAGCATTAGGCTACTAGCGTATCTCATGTTGTTGGCATTTATTTGTTGTTAAAGAGTTCAGAAACTAATAAAAATAGTAGTTGCGATCAACTTGGTGCGGATGTGTATAGGAACTACTAGTTTCCTTTGAATAGTTTCGAAAGCCTTTGGTAACTAATTTTTTGAGGCAGTTGCCAGATGTTAGTGGCATTTTCTCATGTTTTTTGTAGTGTTACCTTGTACCCATGCACCGAGACATCCACTATGCTTTCCTTCCTAAGACCATACCAAACCATCTGCTATGCTTTTCCTTCTAAGATCGCGCCTTCTTTGCCTCCGTGATTTACGGCCAGACCAAGCCGGCAACTTTCGTATCACCACTTCACAGTCTGCATCCCCAGTACAACTTATACAGGGCCACCAACACGGGAAGCAAAAAATCTCTTCACCCCTTAAAAAGGTTAGTCGGATTTTCCTAACCATCTTTGCAATGATTTACGTCTTGATCCCATCCTTGTGCGTCACCGTCATATTCTTACCTCGCAACAAGGAACCTGTTCCGAGCTAAGAAGGGGACTTAATGTTGATGGTGGTTTTTATCCTAGGGTTAAAATCATAAAACCCTAAACCCTAGGCAGACAGTGAAGTCACAACATTTAAGTAATAATCTTTTACTAGGCGCAATTATTGAAACCTTTAATGTGTCTGTGAAAAATTACCGGGGTATCTATTTCTTTTAATACTAATTAGGGTTACAAAAAGCCACACTCTAATTCCCATGTGTGCCAATGGCAAACCATGCTAGCTAAACCTATCGCGCCAAGGCATTCCTTCCTTATGCGTCTTCCAAAACGAAGGAGTGCGACAATCAACGGTCTCCCTTCAATCCCAGGAGAAAATCCTAGCCGTACAAGGCTATCAAATGACCTTTAGCTCAAAACCCTAGCTTGGTCACGCCAAACCCTTGGCCCCACATGCCAATCCAAACCGCAGCTAGCCAAGCTAGCCGCGCCATGTGCCTATGGTGAACCCTTGGCCCCACATGACAAGCCAAACCACACCTAGCCAATATAGCCACGCCATGCTCCCATGTCAAACCCATGGCCCCACACGCCAAGCCAAACCGCACCTAGCCAAGCTAGCCGCGCCATGCGCCCATGGAGAACCCTTGGCCCCACATGTCAATCCAAACCGTACCTAGCCAAGCTAGCCGCGCCATGCGCCCATGGGCCAACCCTGGGCCCCACATTCCAAGCCAAACCTCACCTAGCCAAGCTAGCCGCACCACGCGCCCATGGCTAACCCTTGCCTCCGCCATGCCAATCCTATCGCACCTTGGCCCAAGCAAAGCTAGCCGTACCATGTGCCCATGGAAAACCCTAGGCCCTAGACATGGTAGTCGCACCATGCCAAGCCAAACGCACCTTGCCTTGGCCCTAGCCATGATGTCCGCACCATGACATGCCAACAACATGCCAACCTAGACGCGCCACCATGATGGCCTTCCCTACACGGCTACTCAAGTGAAGGCGTGCAACAATCAATGGTTGCCCTTCAATCCCAAGAGCAAATCTTAGCCATCCAAGGTTACCAAATGACGCATGGTAACCTTTGGCCTGAAAACATAAGATTGACCACGCCAAAACATGCCATGCCAACGACATGCCAACCTAGCCGCGCCACCATGCTGGCCTCCCCTACGCGGCTACCAAAAACGAAAGCGTACGACGATCAACGACTACCTTTCCTCTTAAGATGCAAAATCTCGACCGTCGACGGTCACCAATCTACCAAGTCTCCTAAGCTCAACTTTCCAGGCAACAACATGCTATATTTTTTCCACAAAAACATTCGAGACATCAACACATATCACAAATTGGGGGATCCTCTTTGGGTATTGGTTTGGCGGTTTACAATGTGCGACGTACACTATGCCTATCATAAAGAAGTGTCATAAGGGTGAGACGCTTAGTAAATACATGGAGTTAGTGGTGAAACGCTCTGGGACATCAATTCATGCGTTAACGATTTTATGGAACATCAATTCCATGTGTTAACGGTTTTATGGAACATCAATTCCATGCATATGGTTACCACCTCCTCCCATTTACTTACCTATTTTTCTATTACTTAATGAGACCATAGTACGTTTCGCTTCGACTTGTATAAATAGGTCTTATCTATTTCCACATAATAACAAGTTCATTCGGGAATATATAACACTCAGAAAATACTTGCTAGCTTACCATTTGTTAGCCTTCCCAATCTTCTGATACAGGTCGTAGTAACACAACTACTCTTCCAGAATCAACTATTCTAGTCTCCTCACTTTCCTTGCTTCCCTCCCCAAAACCAACCCATTCTCCTTCACTTTGTGACCGAAGCAAGTCTAGAACGACCATTTCTTGGTTTAGGTAGGACTTGTACGAATTGATGTCTCGAATATAAAGTACTCCCGTGCAGTACATTGTTTAGGGTTTAGACTCGTTTCTCACTAACATACCTGAAATTACTTAAATCAACAGAAATTGTTTTCACCCTCAAACACAAGGTTAATTTACTATTTTTACCATCATTTAGACACTCCATAATCCTACACTTTAGGTTAGTTTAAGTAATTCATAGGAATAAATTAATCACACTAGGCCCCAATTTATCCAGGAATAATATTACCCGTTCCTTAAAAAAAAAAAACAATATGAACATATGTGTCATGTAGGATCCGTCGAAATGATTATAATGACATAATCTTGGCATTTTATCGCCATTTTCTCTACCAAATCCAACGGGAAATGAATTTGTGCCTAATTTTTTGATGACGTGTTCTTCTTATAGGTCTCTACACCCCCCCTGAAAAATGAGAGCATTCTGAGATGTATGAGACCACCATCTACCATTTTGAATATCAACCGTCGTAGATTAATGGTTGAAATTAGAATTTGTGGATGTTAAGTTTCGTATTTCAGAATTCTCTCATTTTTCATAGGAATGTGGAGTTTTATCCGAGGAACATGTTTCCATAAGATTAGATTTAAATTCATTTCCGGTTAGGTTTGATAGAAAAAATGATAACCATGTCAACGGATTATGTCATTATAACCATGTCAAGGGATCCTTCCTCTATAAATAATTCAAAACTGATACAAAGACATAGTAATACATTTTGGTAAGGGTGTCTATTTCCCTAAACATTACTCAGACCTTTGGATCATCATCCATATAAGTTTTCTCTTGTGCCCTAAAAAATGAACTATCCTAATTCTATATTCAGCTATAAACACAACTTTCTTTCTCGTCCAGATCTCAAAATTTAAAGATGCCTCGACCGTTGGATCATCATAGGATCATTATCTATATATTCAGCCATCGTAACAGCCAAAAAATTACTTCCTTGTTTATTTTTCTTCTGGTGTCCAGATCTCAAAATTTCACTACAAAATTCTTTCTCAACAATGGATTCTTCAAAAATTAGGTTATTTCTCACCGATCTGAACACAATTATTACTACTAATACTCTCTTGACTCATCTGAAACTGCAAGAAGATGATGATTCTCAGGCAAAATGATTTCTACTCTCAAAATTCAAGTTTATTCCTTGTTTCCATGTCTTGTTCCTTATATTTCTTGTCCGTGCGATGAAAGGTTTGAAATCTATTGTATTTGGTAAACTCTTCTTTTGTTTTTCTATTTTTCAGGGTTCTTAGTTTTTTATTTGATTGATTTTAGGCTTATAATTTTGTGTGGCTGTAGGGAAAGGGGACAAACGAAGTACCTCCCATATATGTGGAGTTGATGGCCAGTTGAATAAGGTTACAAGGGGCCGTGCACTGGGTATTATTATAGAGCTTTGGAAGTCGCTCTTGCTTTTGGGTTGGAAAGGGAGACGGTGAAATGGAATTGCAGTCAAAATGTGATCACTTGTACCTTTTTGATTTGGAGATTTTGTAAACACCTTCAATGAATTAAACATGAAGTTCTGTAAATTTCTCTCTGATTTACGAACGAAAGGCCCTTGATTTCACTAGCATAATGATTTTATAGCATTTCGCAACACCTTATGGGATTTCAGTGAAAATCTCGGGGGATGTTGTATTATCTAAACTCTCATTTTTTTTTCTTATTAGGGTTTTTAGTTTGCTTGATTTTAGTCTCATACGTCATAACTTCTTGTGAAATGATATTGTTCAAACAAATCCCCGACTCTTACACAAACTCATGGCACTTAAAGGGAGGAATCTCCATTACTCTTCTTCTAGTGTTTGTGCTGGATTGAGCGGATAACAAGATCAAACGGGAGCAAAGTAAACTTCTTGAAATGGATGCTCTTACCAGATAGATTATGTGCAATAATCAACTGGTAAAAGGGAATTCAACTATTACATAAGGGACATTGAGCATTGTCTCATTGTAGAATTAGGGTTTGGGAAACTCACTCTTGCTCCGGATTTTGTAGAGGGAGATGGGGAAACGGAATTGCAGTTCAAATGTGATCATTGTATCTCTTTCATCTTGTGGAGTTTGAACATAACTTTAATTTAATAAACTTGCAGTTCTGTGTTACTTTCAGATTATTTGTTTTTACCTGAGTTTAATAAAACAAATTCTATGATTTGCCATTTTATATCATATAATTATGTTGATTCTTTGTCCTACCTGTTGATTTGCGGTTGGTGTATACATATTAAAAGAGATATTTTGTAAAAGGGTCGTATCTTTATTGTCTAATTAGGGTATGGGTCGTGAAACATGCAGTTGATGCGATAGGGTCGGAGTCTAACAAGAGACCGTCTAATTTTTTACCAAAATTCCCTTACCAAATAGTTAAATGACATTCTATCTTAACTCCATTATAAACTTAACAGAGTTGGTAACTGTTCCGACTCATTCGATAGTGGTTTCATTTTCTTTCTGTTAGATAATTAAAGTCGTCAATCAAACGTTTGGTGGACGATAGGATTTATCATTAGGCACGGTAAATTAGGTGATGTTAGGATTTCTGCTTAAATGACCTGTTTCCTCTCCAGCCGTTAACTTAATATTACGAAGTACACTCTCTCGAGTCTCAGCCTTATTCATCTTCTCAAATCAACAATACTGCTACGCATTTGCATTTAACTTGAAAATTAGGGCTTCTTAAATTGGGTATCTCCGTTTGGAGTTTTAGTATATAAATTATGTTGCATTTACTGATTGTTCTTATTTTGGTGGTGTATCTTCTTGATTTACCATCTTTAGTTATCTGTTGTGGTTGTGATTGATAAAATTAAAGCTCATTTTAATTTTTGATATATATTTTAAAACAAACTTGAGATTAATTAGTTATGCACATCTAGGTTCAGTTCAATCTATTCATAGGAAGAGATCGTGATGTTGCAAGAATGGGTGCTGCTGCAAGAAGAAGGGGTGGTGCTGCCAGAGATAATGGTAGTGACTGACGGCGGTGGTGGAGCATGTTGGTTCTGCATTTGTTAATTTAAATTAAGTTATCTTTTGTTAGTGAATTTGAATGAGTATGTCAGTATGTGTTTGTTTAGTGCTTGATCTGTTTGAAGCGATGGTGATGCGACGGAAAATGAAGAGATGATAAATCTACATTGTATGTCTGGCCATCTAAAATGTCACACAAGTGAACAGTGAGGCATGTAACATTCACAACAGCGCCCAACTTCCCAATTTCTCCCAAGTTGTACCGGTCCCACCAGTTGCGCCAACTTCCCAATGGCCGCCCAAGTCGCGCCAGCGAGCACGCTCAGCTTCCCTGCCTTGCGCCGGTCCCACCAGCTAGCACGCTCAGTTTCCTAACTCGCATCAACTTATCAACACCGCCCAGCTTCCGATCTCTCAATTATGCTGACTTCCCGATTTGTGCAAAACTGCCAGAGGCAAGGATTCCAAATCCTATCTAAAAAAAAAAAAAAAAGTCAGACAAGCCTCTTCAATTCTCTTTATGATTCACTGCTGATAGTTTGTCACCATCTTATGCTTACCTCGCAACAAAGCTCCTGTTCCGAGCTGAGCAGGGGACTTAATGTTGATGGTGGATTTTAGACAAAGGGTAAAATTGTAAAACCCCGAATAACTTAATGTCACCGGTGACACATTTATTAGAACATTTAATGCATGTAGTCAGTAATTAATGGGGGGTATTTTTTCAAATTAGGGTTACAACGAGAAAAACCCTAATTCCCCTCCATGCCAATGGCAAGTCATGCCATCCACAACTAGCCCAAGCTAGCTGCGCCATACCAAACGCACTCTGCCTAGTCCCTATCTATGCTAGTCATACCAACCGTACCAAAGCATGCCAACCATGCTATCCGCACCTTAGTTCCAATGGAAAATCATGCCAGCCGCACCAAACGCGTCGAAGCATGCCAACCATGCTAGCCGCACCTCTGTGCCAATGGAAAATCATGCTAGCCACACCTGGCCCAAGCTAGCCGCGCCATGCCAAATGCACTCTTCCTTGTCCCTAGCTATTCCAGCCATACCAAACGCGCCAAAGCATGCCAACCATGCTAGCCGCACCTCTGTGCCAATGGAAAATCATGCCGGCCACACCTAGCCCAAGCTATCCGCGCCATTCCAAACACACTTTTCCTTGGCCCTAGATATGCTAGTCACACCACACCAAGACAAACACCCTTACCTTGTCCCTAGCCGTGCCACCATACCGGCCTTCCCCTTGCGTCTACAAAAGTGAAGGAGTGCAACCAACAATGGTTGCCCTTCAATCCTAGGAGAAAATCCTGGCCGTCTAAGGTCTCCTCGTGTCCTTTGGCCCAAAAACCATAGCTTGATCATGCACCTAGCCAAGCCAGCCTTGCCATGCCAAAAGCACCGTCTTCCCAGCTTGCCAAACCGTGCAACCAAGGGATCAAGCCGCCAAGTGCCATTGGCACATGCCAACATGCTCGCTGGTATCCTAGATTGCAAACCGTGCAACCTAAGATAAATTGGACATGCATTACATTGGCACATGCCAACATGCTGGTAGCCTCGCTTGCAAACCATTCAACCTAGGCCAACTTTCCCACGTATTCCATTGGCACATGCCAAACACGCTCACTAGCAGCTTTTTTTACCAAGTCGTGGCCCTAATGGATGAACGTGCCATTGGCACATGCCAACGCGTTCACTGGAAGCTTTTCTTACCAAGACGTGGCCCTAATCACCGAGCGTGCCATTGGCACATGCCAACGCGCTCATTGGTAGCTTTCATTACCTAGTCGTGTCCCTAATGGCCAATCATTCCATTGGTACATGCCAACGCGCTTACTGGTAGATTTCATTACCTATCCGTGGCCCTAATGGCCATGCGTGCCATTGGCACATGCCAAAGACGCACGATGGTAGCCTAACTTGTAAGCCGTGAAACCTAGGCTAACTTGGCCGTACGTTCCATTGGCATATGCCAAAACCCTCGCTGGTAGCCTAACTTGCAAGCCGTGCAACCCACCACCAAGGAATTTCGCATATGCCATTGGTACATTCCACACACACCTCTGGCATATTTGTCTTTGCCACTTGCACTCAACATGCAACCTACCACCAAGGAATTTCGCACATGCCACACGCTCCACTGGAAGCTTTTGCATGACCACTTCCACTCAACGTGCAACCTACACTAGTACAAAAATGGTCTTAGATGACAGTTCAGAACTGTCACCGTAACACTTATATGACAGTTCTCAAAAATATTCGCACTCTCACCAAAGCTTCTGTTACAAAAGGTCTTTAAGAAACTGTTACAGATTCATGACTGTAAGGTAACCATTTCTTTCAAAAACTGTCACCGTTGACGACTTACAGTAACACTTTATTAGAAAAACTTTCATCATAAAATCAAATTCTTACAGTAAGGTAACAGTTTCTGCAAGAACCTGTAATCATTGTTAAGTTACGGTAACATATTTTAAATAAATTTGTCATCCAAAACTTAATCTCTTGCACTTAGGTAACAGTTTCTTCATGAACCTGTCGTTGTAGTTAAAGTTTTTGAGATAAAACTGCTAGCGTAAATCCAGCCATTATAGACCCTAATTTATTTTGAGTTCATACAACCGGTAACATGCTCAGTCATAGTAGGAAAGATTTTTTACTCTTTAAAATTGATTTAATTAGTATGAACTAGAAATTCCGAACTGAATAAGTTTGGATACAAGAAGTTAATGTTTGATGTAATTTACATAATTCCATATACTTCATAGAAAAGTATTCTCATTAGTACCAACTAAAAGAAACTAACAATGAAACTTGGAGACCAATATTTCCATAAATTAAGTTGATCGAATTATACTCAAGTTGATTGAATTCTAATTTATTGACCCACACACCTACAACTTCATGTCACGGACGCTTGAACCAAAATTTGGACCAACACAGTCCTGTCACCAATTCTTGAGGTTTATCCTCCGTGATCTCTTCTTTATAGCACCCGGAATTCCTATGCAAAATGAATAAAAACTAATTACCCATAATTACATTTCTAAAGCAACAACATACGAGTTCTTATATTAAAATAACAATGAATATCATTAAACAATTTTAGAAGGAAAAGTTAGTAGTAAACAAGAAAATTAAAAACTTAAAATTACTAATACGACTCGTACCTTTCCCCAAACTCCTAACCATACTTCATATATCCCAAAATATAAATAGAACCACCAATTTTTATAACATTACTATTTCAGAGATGTACATATTCTTGTGGAACTGATAGTTGTAAGCTCACATTTCAAAATTTTGAATAGCCCATTTATGATTCCAGTTTTGTAGTTAAAGGGCTTGGAATTTAGATTAATCCATACATTTCAAATTTTGTAGTTTGTCCATACATTTCAAATTTTGGACAAAGCAGTGATGATAAAAACAACATAACAATAGAATCCCCATACTGAAGTCTAAAGTCAGAAATTACCATTGGGTTAGATGTATGTTGTCTGTTGATTTTCCAGGATGATGTTAAACCAGTAAAAAAATGTAGAAAAAAAGATGAAAAATGCCACAAACCTTAAGTAAATTTAGTGCTTAGTCAATATCTTTTATACACCAATTAAACTGTTGAAAGTATCCTCGTCGGTAACACAATACGCTGCATACCTAAATTGGGTTTCATATTAACAAATCTATAATGTGAAGTAACATTCCGTAGGCCTGTCAAGAAGTAACAGATCTAGATCTATAAAGAGCACACGATCAAGACTCGGTAAAAGATTTTTATCGTCTTTCACTGCATTTCTAAAGTAAAACTTAGTCTTTGGAAATAATTTAGAGTCAACAGGTTAGTACTCATAAATGAGCAAGTGTCGTTACAGTTTATACATTTGAGAGATGACTATAAATCAATGTCTTAGTTTCTCATTGCTAGACATGGGAACAAATGAGTGATGACAAATATGCAAAAAACTATATAGGATTTTTGATTATCCAGATAGTTATGCTATCTTCAAAATCTAAAAAAAGAATTACGTGGAAAGACAACAAAACTTGACTTTGCATTAAACTATTGAAGTGTCTGGAGAACTTTCTAAGGCTACCAATAGCATGGAAGTTTGAGAACTGACCACAAAAATGGAAGCTTCCCGATGACCCATATTGAAAGCGCACCAATAAACTCAAGCCTTTTATATACTTGTTGAAGCTTTTTTGAAGCGACTTCTTTATCCAACAACTCATCAGGCTTCATATTGCTCTTTTCTGTTGCAATCTCTAACTCCAGACCCCTCTTAAAGACAAAATAGTCTCAATAACTTTCATCATTTGATCATAGTTGTAAATAAATGCAAAAACAATAGTAGTAGACAAATCTAAATTACGAGTGAACTTGAAGTGCAGTTAGACAAGCTTGGAAGTACAAATTCCAAAATCTCCTATATTATGATCTGACTTTGCTGATCATATGTACAGTACTCCAGAACTATCAGAAATAAGATAATAAGATTGTAAAACAAAACTAATAACAAATTTAACAGTTGGTGTCCAAAACTGAAATGAAATAAGAACAACGGGTAACCTGAACAACACCGCAACTATAAGGATATGTATATGGTGCTGCACCTTGATTATGAACTCCAGTAACTATGAATCCAATTTTCCTTTATTGGAACTCGGTCGATACATTTCTGTATCACATGATTCCTATTCTGATCACGCACACATCTCAAATATTTGGTGATGTATTTGGAAATAAGAAGGGATTGAACCAAATAATTCATGGCCGGACAAAACAAAAGTGGAATAGGCCAAAAAAAACTTTTATCAAACTATGAGACATCAAATACGAAGGCATATTCGGGAAATGATAAGATTGAATTCAAACAAAAAAAATTCAACATTTATCTTTCTATTGTCCTCAAGAAGCAAAATTCCATCCACAACAAAAGAAGACTGAAAATTTGAAACACTTTGATGATATAATAATAAGGGAGAAAAAAGGAAATGTACCGTCGCGAGTCCAATTAACTCTACATCTAGAGAAATATATCATGTCAATAAAAAAGGTATAATAATAAGTCAGCAGTAGAACCAAGCAGTCTTAGTTAAGAATTAAGAACTGAGATATCACTACAACACCAAAAGCTAATAACTGAAAGAAGTGACCAAAACCAGGCAAAAACTGCATCTGAGTGAAAGAACAAGATCTATGAATCCAAAAGTCTAACGGAAACCTCATACTAATACAGAGTCCAGTGATGCTTCCAAAATAAATTACCTCCGTTATGGAGTTAGCCCCTGTTTATGGGTAAAAATCGTTTCCACCGATTTAGGAAAATTCGGTAGGTGAGTGAGAAACTGGTATAAACCCTAAACAAATGCGATGCACGTGAGCACTTTATAGATTCGAGAGATCAATCTGTACAAGTCCGGCCTAAACCAAGAAATGGCTATTCCAGACTTGATTCGGTCACAAAGTGGAGGAGAAGGGTTGATTTGGGGAGGGAAGCAAAGAAAGGTGTTGAGACCAAAATAATTCTGGGAGAGTATTGTATTGACTTGTATCAGAAAGTGAAAGCTTAGGAAGCTTTCAAGGAATGAAATCTTTTTGGAGAGCTTGCAAAGTTGCCTTTTCTAAGAGTGTTGTATTTTTCTCCTGACCGAGACTTGTTATCTGGTGGAAATAGGTAAGACCTATTTATACAAGTCGAGATTGAAACGTACCCTGGCCTCATGAAGGAAGAGAGTAAAGGGTTAAATAATGGGAGGAGGTGGTAAACGCAAGGTATTTATGGGTGAAAACATTTTCACCATTATTTCCTCATTTATTTGACCGCTTTATTCCTATTCACGCTTTCTTAATGTGAGCGTAGTGTACGCTGCAAGCTGTGACCACCAAACCAAGACCCTGGAAAGCATCCCCAAATTTGTGTTGATGTCTCGAGTGTTGGTTGCGCCTTGAGTGCAAGTGGCACTGCTAGGGGAGCGTGTGGCATGTGACAATGGCATGTGCGGAGTACCTTTGTTGCGGGTTGCACCTCGAGCGGAAGTGGCAGTTCCAGAGCTTCTAGTGGCATGTGTGGCATGTGACAATGGCATATGTGGAATTCCTTGGTGGTAGTTTGTACGTTGAGTGAAAGTGGCAGTGCCAGAGCTGCTAGTGGAGTGTGTGGCATGTGCCAATGGCATGTGTGGAATGCCTTGGTGGTAGGTTGCACGGTTTGCAAGTTAGGCTACCAGCGTGGGTTTTGGCATGTGACAATGGCATGGCCTGGTAAGGAAAGCTCCCAGCGATGCGTGTTGGCATGTGCCAATAGCATGCATGACCATTAGGACCATGGCTTGGTAAGAAAAGCTACCAGCGAGCGGGTTAGAATGTGCCAACGGCATGCTTGGCCATTAGGGACACGTTTTGGTAAGAAAAGCTACCAGCGAGCGTGTTGGAATGTGACAATGGCATGCTCGGAAATTAGGGACACGGCCTGGTAAGAAAATCTACCAGCGATGCGTGTTGGCATGTGCCAATGGCATGCTTTGCCATTAGGGCCACGACTTTGTAAGAAAATCTACCAGCGATGCGTGTTCGCATGTGCCAATGGCATGCTTGGGCATTAGGGCCACGGTTTGGTAAGAAAAGCTACCAGTGAGCGTGTTGGCATGTGCCAATGGCATGCGTGACCAATTTGGCCTAGGTTGCATGGTTTGCAAGCCTAGGTGCGGGCTCTACTTTGTCATGGCTTAGCTAGGGCCAAGGTAAGGGTGTTTGGCTTGGCGTGGCGTGACAAGCGTAGCTAGGGCCAAGGCAGAGTGTGTTTGGCATGGCGCGGCTAGCTTGAGCTAGGTGTGGCTGGCATGTTTTGCTTTTGGCACGGAGTTGCGGCTAGCATGGTTGGCATGTTTTGGCACGTTTGGTGTGACTAGCATAGCTAGGGCCAAGGCAGAGTGAGTTTGGCATGGCGCGGCTAGCTTGGGCTAGGTGTGGCTGGCATGATTTTCCATTAACACAGAGGTGGGACTAGCATGGTTGGCATGATTTGGCGCGTTTGGTGTGGCTGGCATGATTTTCTATTGGCACAGAGGTGCGGCTAGTTCAGGTTAGGTGTGGATGGCATGATTTGCCATTATCAATGAGGGTAATTAGGGTTTTGTTCGGTGTAACCCTAATTTGTAAAGATACCCCCTATTAATTACTGACTACATGCATTGAATGTCCTAATAAATATTTCACCGGTGACATTAGGTTATTTGGGATTTTACAATTTTACCCTTTTTTTAAAAACCACCATCAACATTAAGTCCCCTGCTTAGCTCGTTACAGGAGCTTTGTTGCGAGTTAAGAATAAGATGGTGACAAACTATCAACAACAAATCGTAAATAGAATTGA
Source organism: Papaver bracteatum (assembly GCA_023529315.1). NCBI lineage: Eukaryota > Viridiplantae > Streptophyta > Magnoliopsida > Ranunculales > Papaveraceae > Papaver > Papaver bracteatum. Next base: position 385,426 of record JAJJWX010001987.1, read on the forward strand.
GGAGGCTTGTCTGACCTTTTTATAAATAGGATTTGGAATCCTTGCCTCTGGCAGTTTTGCACAAATCGGGAGGCTGGCACAATTGGGAAGTCAGCGTCATTGAGAGACATGAAGCTGGGCGGTATTGAGAAGTTGACGTGAGTTGGGAAACTGAGCGTGCTAGCTAGCGGGACCGGCATAAAGTGGGAAGCTGATCGCGCTAGCTGGCGGGACTTGGGAGGCGTTGGGAAGTTTGGCGTGAGTTGGGAAACAGAGCGTGCTAGCTGGCGTAACTTGCGCAAGGTGGGGGAAGCTGAGCGTGCTAGATGGACCGACGCAAAGTGGGAAGATGATCGTGCTAGCTGGCGTGACTTGGACGACGTTGGGAAGTTGGGCGCAATTGGTGGGACCGGTGCAACTTGGGCGACGTTGGGAAGTTGGGTGCCCTTGTGGGCCCGTTCCTTATATGTACGATTTTTGGTATAAGGAAATCCTTCCCTATTTCAGAATCTCCACGCCCATATATATAAAATCCCTTTTTCTCATCTTTGTTATTTCATCTTTTCATACTAGCGGTAGAGTCACAAACAAAACCGGCTTCCAGGTATGTCTTCCAGTACTTCTCTTGTTTCCCTTTTCATGTAGGTGCAAACCCTAAAAGTAGGCGTTTTCTTTTGTAATCCTTGCAATGAAATTGCGCATATGATTTCTTGGGGTGCTTCTTGCAGAAAATATTGTATGTATCCACCCAAGGGAAATACTGCATATATGATTCGAAACCGTATAAAAATGCTCCATATATAATTTTGAACCCGAAGAAGGATACCATAGACGCATTCGATCCCGTAGAAAATACTGCGTATATAGTTATGAACCAGAAGAAGGATACTGCAGACATACTTGATCCCATATAAAATAATGCGTATATAATTTTGAACCCTGAAGAAGATAATGCGTGTGCATTTTTGAACCCGTAGAGAATACTGTATATGTGCTTCATATGACTTCGAACCCGTAGGAAATATTGCCTATACGAATTTTAGACTTGAAAAAAATACTGCGCGTGCAGTTTTGAACCCGTAGAAAAATGCTCCATATATAATTTTGAACTCGAAGAAGAATACCATAGACGTATTCGAGACCGTAGAAAATACTGCGTATATAATTTTGAACCCTGAAGGAAATACTGCGTGCGCAGTTTTGAACCCGTTAGAGAATACACCTTTTTTTTTCCAGGTTTTCCTTTTGTTGGGTGCGGGTATGTGTCTGGGAGATAATTTCATCTTTCTCCATGTGCTGATATCTTGTCACTAAGCTGTTCTGAAGAAATCCGACAAAATGTTACCTGAACAAAATTTCGCCTCATCAAAGGATGTTCATAGTTCCAAACCAAACATGGATGATTAATTCTTTGCCAAACCCCTTGCCCCTGTTCGGAAGAATCACCCAGGTTTCGTGCCAATTTTGTTAACCGGTGGTAAAGATAAAAAGAAGACAGGTTCGGTTCGCCCAGAGAACACCATACAGTTATGTCTTCATAAAGGGGTATATTCTTCTTCAAACATTGATTTCAGGATGTGTCAAAGCCTATTGCGTTCTTTTGATATATGGTTTGAGTTCATGGTGAGTAAGGAGCACATAAATACCAACTTGACTCGGGCGCATATTATTGATGCTGTCAGAGCTTCAGTAAATCTCCAGATTAAGAAGGATATCCAAGGCTTGGTTGATTTCATCTCCAGATGGTGTTCGGACACCCATACGATCATATGTAGATGGGGTGAAATAACTTTCTCTTTGGAGAGGGTGGCTTTCTTGCTGAATCTTATGGTAACCGGGAATCTCAATATCTGATTGTCTGAAGGTGAGGAGAAGATGCGGGATGACCTTGCCGCTAAGTTGGGAGATTTCGCTCGAAAAGACTCCACTGCGAAGTCGAAGGATTCTGTCCGAAAAGAGGATGAAAGGTGCTTTTATAGATGTTGGATATCTCAATGGTTTCCGGATGAGCTGGAACCTAAACATAAAAGCAGTGATCTTCATGTTGCGGCATTTTTGGCTCTCTGGTTGTCTAGAGACATTTTTGATGATGGTTCTGGCAAGAAGGAAATAAGACCAGAGTTGCTAGTGATTGCTGTGAAGTTAGAAAAAGGTGAAGGTCTTCCCATTGGCAAGCTATTCATTGGTTCCCTGTATATGCATTTGGATCACCTAATTGCGAACATGCGAGTTTCAAATGGTTTCATGAAAGTGGATTCATATTGCACGTTTCTTTTCTGCAAGGATGGTTATAGGAGCACTTTGAGAAGTATGCTCCGAAACTGTTTCCTTCGATTCCCGCGAGTTGGGGCGGCTCCCGAATTCTTCGATGGGTGAACAGGCGTCCAAGTGTTGGCATGAGCTTGGTTAGTTTTCTCGATAAGTCGCACGAAATCAGTTTTCGCCCATGGGAGCCGGTCCATAGGTCGGTGACTCAAATTGACACCTTTGCTTCTTCTCCGATCATGTCTTTGTCTTCTGACGACAACTTGAGTGTTGGTGAAATCTTGTTTATTCAAAGCTGCATGCCCGAATATATGTTGTCTTTCTTCATGAGGTCTTTCCGAATAGTTTCTTACAATATTGACCGTGCTGCTCGTCAAATGGGTTTCGATCAAGGGGTGCCTCTTGCTTACCAGCTGGTGGTTCCTAAAGATTCATTGCATGTCGCCCTCAATGCCAGCGCCCTTGAGCCGGGTATCTGCCTTCACTTCATTCAAATGGGAAGAGTAACTTCGATGACCTTTGGCTATAATGAGTTCTGGTATGATGAGTTCATTATGATCCAAGATTTTGCAAATAACGTGGTGGATAATGTTCGTTGTAAACCTTCCCCAGCAGTTTTGAAGAAGTATCCAATGTTAAGAGATCCCAAGAGAAAGTTGTCTGGCAACTCGAAAAATCCCCAGGAAAAGGAACAGAGAACGAAAAATCGTGCTGCCGGGTTCCGGGCGATTTCAAAATATCCTCCTGCAGCTCTTGTGTCTTTCAGTTCTTCCAATAACCAGGTATGTGTCGCCTCCTTGTTGGTTTGTCTCAAACACGTGAATTTTTGCTGAAAACATGTGTTTTGTTTCTTCCAGGGCTTCAGTAGTGTTAATTCTTTCGTATCCCTTGCACGTTGCCTGGAGACGACAATTTCTTCGAAGAATTCCGGAGGCACTGAGCCTTCTCATAGCAGTGATGAGTCAGAGAAAGGAGAAAGTTAGACAAGTGAGAGAGATTCCTCTGGCAGCACTAATTCTTTTTCGGGAAGTAGTTCGGTGAGTTTCGCGCTTATTTTCTTTCTTCTTCCGTTTCTTATTTTGAAAAATGTCTAACTCAAGTTCGTAGGGGTAATCCGGTTCGGAGGACAATTCTGGGGTGGAGCCACACGAAAACTTTCCCTTGGTAACCACCGTCGGTGACTTGGAGTTGGGGGTTAGCCAATTGATGGGCACCGATGTGGTTTAAATGGTGTATGATTCCCTGATGGTTGTTGTCGTAGATATGGAAAAAGACCCTTTGCGAGTCGTGAGGTCAGTTGCAGACGCCATTTTCGATCCCCCATACTTGGTTCCTTATCCTGGTCATGTGTTGGTTAGCGGTTTCAGCGTGTTGTCTAAGTATGAGGCATTGTACACCAGAATATGGGAGAAGTATGGACATATGGCCACAACCAAGAAGATCACTAGTGGATTTGCGCTCGTTAAGCATATGGAAGAGGCTTTATCTTCCATCGAGGACATGCGTGAGGTGACTGGCCACACTGTTTCTGAAGACATTATTTCCAACTAGGAGCACCATCGTGACGTGTGTGTAGAAAAGGAGTTCAACGCTTCGTGGTTTGTCAAAGGCCTTGCTGAGATCCATAAGTCGAAAGATGCAGCAGTCGAAAAACTTTCTACAGAGGAGATTGCACGACAGGAAGTAGATCTCGAAAATCTTTCTGAGATGTTATTTATGAAGAGAGCGGCTGTTGAAGATGCAAAGTTGACTTTCTCAAAGAATATCAGACCTCTGTTGGATGATTTTTCTTGAATGTTTCTCTGTTAAACTTTTATTTAGGTTCTTCTTCTTCTTATTTTTTGAAAAACATATCGGATGTCTGGTTCAAAGTTCAACCGGTTTTGATAGACAACTGGTATCTTTTGAGGATATTGGATTATTTCTGGGATGAATGGTTTTGATAATATAACTCTGATTATGTTTTGTGAAAGTAATATTGATTTTATGAAAGTGTGTGCTAGCAATAGGCACAAGACGCAGTAGTATGATAGGTTTTATTAAGAACCTAAAAACAGATCGCATATCTTTCCCAGTCTAAATTTACTCACTTCATAGGTTTTTGCGAACACGCCCCCTCCATGTAAAAGGCGGATTTGTTGGTAGCATCTCCAGCGAGTCCCCAATCGCTGGTAGCATCTTCAACGAGTCCCTAGTTATCTGGTGTAGTTTTTACAACTGGTAACCAGGTCGTCCGATAGTTGATTCGGATTGAGTCGCCTTCCCCTACCATCTTGATATCTGGCTCGAAGAACGAAATCGACAGTCTGACATTGTAGCCGATAGATCAATCCTACCGCTGTTGTCGCCAATTGTTTATGGGTAAAAACCGTTTCCGCCGATTTTGGTAAATTCGGTAGGTGAGTGAGAAACTGGTTTAAACCTTCAACAATTGTGCTTCACGTGAGCACTTTATAGATTCGAGATATCAATCTGTACAAGTCCGGCCTAAACCAAGAAATGGCCGTTTCAGACTTGCTTCGGTCACAAAGTGGAGGAGAAGGGTTGATTTGGGGAGGGAAGCAAAGAAAGGTGTTGAGACCAGAATAATTCTGGGAGAGTAGTGTCTCGACTTGTACCAGATAGTGAAATCTTAGGAAGCTTACAAGGGATGAAAGCTCTTTGGAGAGCTTGCAAAGTTGTCTTTTCTGAGAGTGTTGTATTTTTCTCCTGACCGAGACTTGTTATCTGGTGGAAATAGGTAAGACCTATTTATACAAGTCGAGATTGAAACATACCCTGGCCTAATGAAGGAAGAGAGTAAAGGGTGAAATAATGGGAGGAGGTGGTAACCGCAAGGTGTTTATGGGTGAAAACGTTTTCACCATTATTTCCTCATTTATTTGACCGCTTTATTCCTATTCGCACTTTCTTAATGTGAGGGTAGTGTACGCGGCAAGCTGTTACCGCCAAATCAAGACCCTGGAAAGCATCCCCCAGTTTCTGTTGATGTCTCGAGTGTTGGTTGCACCTTGAGTGCAAGTGGCGCTGCTAGCGGCGCGAGTGGCATGTGCCAATTTCATGTGCGGAATGCCTTTGTTGCGGGTTGCACCTCGAGCGCAAGTGGCAGTGCCAGAGCTTCTAGTGGCATGTGTGGCATGTGCCAAAGGCAAGCTCGGCCATTAGGGCCACAGTTTGGTAAGAAAAGCTACCAGGGAGCGTGTTGGCATGTGCCAATGGAATGCTCGGCCATTAGGGCCACGACATGGTAAGAAAAGCTACTAGCGATGCGTGTTGGCATGTGACAATGGCATGCTCGGATATTAGGGCCACGGCTTGGTAAGAAAATCTACCAGCGATGCGTGTTGGCATGCTTGGCCATTAGGTCTACAGCTTGGTAAGAAAATCTACCAGCGATGCGTGTTGGCATGTGCCAATGGAATTCTTGGCCATTATGGCCACCACTTGGTAAGAAAATCCACCAGTGATGCGTGTTGGCATGTGCCAATGGCATGCTTGGCCATTAGGGCCACGGTTTGGTAAGAAAAGCTACCAGCGAGCGTGTTGGCATGTTCCAATGGCATGCGTGACCAATTTGGCCTAGGTTGCATGGTTTGAAAGCCTATGTGCGGGCGATACTTTGGCATGGCGTGGCTAGGGACAAGGTAAGGGTGTTTGGCTTGGCATGGTGTGACCATCGTAGTTAGGGCCAAGGAAGAGTGTGTTTGGCATGACGCGGCTAGCTTGAGCTAGGTGTGTCTGTCATGATTTGCCGTTGGCACGGAGGTGCGGCTAGCATGGTTGGAATACTTTGGCGCGTTTGGCATGGCGCGGCTATCTTGGGCAAGGTGTGGCTTGCATGATTTTCCATTGGCACGGAGGTGCGGCTAGAATGGTTGGCATGCTTTGGCGCGTTTGGTGTGGCTGGCAGGATTTGCAATTGGCACAGAGGTGCGGCTAGCTCAGGCTAGGTGTGGCTGGCATGATTTTCCATTGGCACGGAGGGGAATTAGGGTTTTGTTCGTTGTAACCCTAATTTGAAAAGATACCCCCTATTAATTACTGACTACATGCATTAAATGTCCTAATAAATGTGTCACCGGTGAAATTAAGTTATTTGGGGTTTTACAATTTTACCCTTTATTTAAAAACCACCATCAACAGTCCCAAATTGCTTCCTCCATTGAATCATTTGACCCCACGTGTGCTTAGTTTTTTCAATGTCAAACTTCCTTGTTTTCAAAAATATGCAATTAGATGTTCCACTTGTTAATTCAAAGCCATAGATGACCCAAGAACGAGATGTGGCTAGCATAGCTAGGGCCATGGCACGGTGCGATTGGCATGGTGCGGCTAACTTGGCTAGGTGTGGCTGGCATGATTTTCCATTGGCACACGGGGGAATTAGGCTTTGAATTAACAAGTGAAACATCTAATTGCATATTTTTGAAAGCAAGGAAGTTTGACATTGAAAAAACTAAGCACACGTGGGGTCAAATGATTCAATGGAGGAAGCAATTTGGGACTGTTGATGGTGGTTTTTAAATAAAGGGTAAAATTGTAAAACCCCAAATAACTTAATTTCACCGGTGACACATTTATTTGGACATTTAATGCATGTAGTCAGTAATTAATAGGGGGTATCTTTTCAAATTATGGTTACAACGAACAAAACCCTAATTCCCCTCCGTGCCAATGGCAAATCATGCCAGCCACACCTAGCCTGAGCTAGCCGCACCTCTGTGCCAATGGAAAATCCTGCCAGCCACACCAAACGCGCCAAAGCATGCCAACCATTCTAGCCGCACCTCCGTGCCAATGGAAAATCATGCAAGCCACACCTTGCCCAAGATAGCCGCGCCATGCCAATCGCACCGTGCCATGGCCCTAGCTATGCTAGCCACATCTCGTGTGCCAATGGCAAACCATGCCAGCCACACCCAATCGCTCCAAATCATGCCAACCATGCTAGCCACACCCTTGTGCCAATGGAAAATCATGCCATCCACACCTAGCCAGAGTTAGCCATGCCAAGCCAATCGCACCATGCCATGGACCTAGCTATGCTAGCCACGTCTCCTGTGCCAATGGAAAATCATGCCAACCACACCCAACTGCGCCAAAGCATGCCAACCATGCTAGCCGAATCCTTGTGCCAATGGCAAATCATGCCAACCACATCTATCCCAAGCTATCCGTGCCATGCCAATTGTTCTCTGCCTTGGGCCTAGCTATGCTAACTGCGCCATCCTGTTGGCCTTCTCCTCACAACCACTAAAGTGAAGGCATGCAACAATCAACGGTTGCCCTTCAATCGCAGGAGCAAATCCTGGCCGCCCAAAGTCACCTCATGACTTTGGCCCCAAAACCCTAGCTTGGTCACGCATCTAACCAAGCTAGTTGCGTCATGCCAAATATGCCGCTGATGCGTGTCGTATGCGTCAAAAATAATTTCACTTCCTCACTTAAATAATATGAATATAGTATTCGATAAGAAAGAGTTCGTATCCACAGAGAAGCGATTGTTGTTATGCAATTTTCAGATTCTTAAGTAACCAAATAACCCAAGTTGTGTTTTTGAATTTATCAAAGTAATAATTCTAAATAAAGCAAAGTAAATAGTTGGAATAATCAATAAGGAGAAGATATTGGTTAAGGGATAGTATCATTCACAAGCATGTATTTTTCATCTATGATTAGAATTGGTATTTAATCTCTCAATTATCAAAAGCCCTAAGATATCTTGATCGCAAGAGTATCTCGTTTATTTCCTGATTTTATCACAAACAACATTAAAAGATGCTAATGTGAAATCTTCTTAAAAAGCAACCTAAAGTGTAAAAGCACAATTAGATTTAACTCCCTAAGAGCAATAAGTTCTATGAAATAAGACTAATCGATGCAAACAAACGTGTAAAAGCACTAATTCGTTTTAACAAAGGTTATGATTCATATGCGATTAAAAAGATGTATCACTACAAGTATTAACCACAAGATTCTACGTATTGAAAACCCTAATATAGCTTTAGAGATGAAAACAAATCCAATCGATTCCGGACTCAATCAAACTAGTATTCAAATCATATGATAATAAAAACAATGAATCATAAACGATAAACTTGAGACAAAACTAATTCATAGAATCAAATAACATGCTTGAAGAAATCAACTTTTATCCCATAACCAATTATTGTATTTAGCTACTCATATTCATGGAGTTCATCATCAAAATATTCAAAGGAAGACTATGAAACATAAAAGAAAGCAAACCCTAGAAGTTGTTCTCTGCAAAAGCTCCAAGAATAGAATAAAACGTTGTATATAATTGTGTAGAAAAACTTCCTTTTTATAGCTTTTTCTCCTTCCAAAAATAGGTTTTGTCTTCAAAGTGCATTAGTTGGAAATCCACCCGGCCCACGAGCAAGAGAAACCCATGTAGAAAATCTGTCCTAAAAGAGGTCACCGGAAAACTGGGTTTTTGCCCGGAACTTGGCCGGAATCCGGCACCGAAAAGTCACCGCCGGCAACCTGAAAATTCTGTCGTCAGAAGAATATTCGACGAAATATTCCGTCACGGCACCGTTAGAAATAACTGTTGACTTAACAGTCTTCTATTAGTCAACTGAGTCAAAGAAGGAATCACTGAGTCAGTACCGAGTCAGTTGCTGAGTCGGCTGACTGGGCTGAGTTGGTCTAGGCCAAAGATGTTGCAACAGCTTGAAACTGTGTTGTGCTATGATTGCATTCAATCCAGCCATGATGTCCGGACTGCAAACCAACTCCAACTCTCTCTTTTTCCAGCTGCATACCACCATTCCACCTGTAACACCTTCTCATTTAAATCTGAACATAATGCCTACTTGACTCCATCTTCTCATGTAGGTCAACTGCAGAACAACTCAACAGCTGCAACAAGATCAGTGCTACCCCCATTCTGCTGTTCCGTAGCTTCAATCACCTATTTAGTACTTGCTCATGCATCTCTACAAGCATAACCACCACCTGTAATCTTGCCAAGACCCTGTAAAACACACATCAGCTACTGCGTTCTCCCCTGCAATCTCCTTCACCAGTTATTCCATCACTGAATTGCACCTTCAATATGAGCTCAAGCTGTAGCTTTCCACTAGCTGCACCTGAGATATCCTTTGAGTTCTCAACCAGCAACTCAGTCATCCACACAAGTATACATAATTCAGTCATGATGGAACAACAACACCATCATAGTGCTTCACTTGGGCAAGTCCACAACAGCTGCAGCTAAATCAGTGCAGCTGTAAACCCCATTAGCTCCAACCCTGTAAGCATCTAAGCAGCTTCTCAATGCCACCATTATTTGACATTTAGTCATCCCTCAGTTCCATTTATCCCTGCAATATTCCCATCTCAATTTTCTTAGCTTCATTAGCACATTCCATCTAAGCTCCACCTCCATGTATCATATTAGCTCATCATCAATTCAAAGTACAACACCTAAACAAATTCTACCAAATCCATTTGCTCACAGCTCTGCCATGACACAACCATCTCCTGCCATCTGAGCTTCAATTCAAACCCTTGCCATCCACGGCAAACTTGAAACGCCATACTAGCCAGCAACCACAAGCCACCTGCAATGCAACATTGCATCTGTAGTTGTAACTTAACCCATTCACAGCTCCATAAACTTCACCCATCTGCATTATCCGTGTTGCTTCTCTGTACCAAGTATCACCACCATTGCTGCAATATTTCTCAATAACTCAGCTGCCCAGATGCATCTCATTCTGTGGCTTCTCCTAACTCATGCATCAGCAACATCAACAACACACTACAGCTTCAATTTCAACTCCATTCTCCAGAAACCAACACCCACAGAACTTACTCACAACACCAAATCTTCTCATACTGAATTCCCATCTGAATCTGAGCTTGAACCTCAGTTTCTGACCACTCCTGTTCATTCACAAATTGAACCCACCATTGGTGATATCCGGCAAACCCCATTACCTCCACTGATTTCGATCAAACCCTAACTTCAGAAATATGTTCTTTCTTCATTTCTTCTAACAATCATCACCACCAACTCATGAGATATCATCCTACTTAGCTTTGAATCAGCAACACAACAAACTCGATACCCCAACAACATAGCCTCAATTTCAGATAACCCATCACGGCTTCAGTTCACCAGATGCAAATCCGAATCATAACCATTATCTTTCTCTTGGATCTACTTACCCTGGATGAAATCTGCCGATTCCATGATTTGATTGACGCAGAAAATCTAGTTTCTTTCTCCCTATGTGTTCATTAATCTCAAACAGCTCTCAACAGCAGCCATTTCTTTTATTTTTCTTTCTCAATTTCAGTAGTGGAATAAATGAGAATAGCCTTCTCGATTTAGGGTTGTAGGAATGATTGGGGTGGTTATATGCACTCCAGTCCATAGGCTAAGGGACACCCCAATGGGTACCCCATAACAGATGGCCACCCCTTAACATCAGCAGTGTAGAATTGGTCGACCCTCAACCATGGCTCGATTCTCCGAATAGTGTTCGCCGCCTAGGAAATGACAGCTTTGCCCCTTTAATTCTCCTCATGAATGCTCTCTCTCTCCGAATTCCTCCGCTAACATCAACCTTTTTTTCTTCTCAAATCTACTTCTTCTCTTTAGTGAGAGTCATCACTAAAGTTGTCGTGCTTTTCAGACAGAATTTGCATCACTAAAGCCGACATACTTTTCAGACAGAGATGAAGAAATAAAAGCAAATAATGAGACACAATCCGCCTCCAACGCTTTTGCCGTGTTTCCTCTTCTTTTGATCCAAATGACTCCAAAGTACCTAAATACCCAAAAACAAAACATAAGATACATAATTTACAAGAAAACTAGCATAGAAAGCATAAATAATAGATAAATAATACGGTGTTTTAGATACCTATCAGCCGCGCCATAGCCCCAAGCCATGCCACCCTGCTGGCCTTCTCCTCACGGCTACTAAAGTGAAGGAATGCAACAATCAACGGTTGCCCTTCAATCCCAGGAGAAAATCCTGGCCTTTTCCTCACCTCATGATTTTGGCCCAAAAACCCTAGCTTGGCCACATGTCTAACCAAAGCTAGCTATGCCATGCAACCATGGAAAACCCTCGTCCCCATGTGGCAATCCACGCCAAGGCATGCCATGCCAGCCTAGTTGCGCCAAGGCATGCCATGATAGCCTGGCCATGCCGCCATCCCTCCTGAATTCTTCATGAGTTTCGCTCTTGGTCTGTTTTCTCCTCCCGAACGAGTTCAAAACCTAAATATCCTCGCGTTGGGAGATAGGAAATTCTTTTCTGATTGATTTGAGGGGCGGACCATCGCAATCCGAGTCCGTACTATATTTCTACAATGATTCTAGTAAAGGGCGCTAATTAGGGTTTCTAAAATAAAGGCAGGCAATAATCAACGGTTTCCCTTCAAACCCAGGAGCAAATCCTGGACGTCTAAAGTCCCCTCATGACTTTAGACCCAAAAACCCTAGCTTGGTCACTCACCTAGTCAAGCTATCCACGCCATGAAAAACCATAGAACCTCATGCCGCGACACCATACTGGCCTCCCTCATGCGGCTACCAAATTGAAGACAAGGGATAATCCACGGTTGCCCTTCAATCCCAGTAGAAAATCCTGGACGTCTAAAGTCCCATCATGGCTTTAGACACAAAACCCTAACTTGGTCATGCACCTAGCCAAGCTAGACGCGCCATGCCAAACCATGGCACCTCATGTCGTTCCACCATAATGGCCTTCCTCATGCAGCTACCAAAGTGAATCCAGACAATAATCTACGGTTTCCCTTCAATACCAGGAGCAAATCTTGGCCGTCTAAAGTCTCCTCACGACCTTAGGTCCAAAACCCTAGCTTGGTTGCGCGTCTAGAAAATCTAGTCATGACATGCTCCCATGGATACCTCTTGGCCCTTCATGCCAAGTCTAAACACACCCTAGCCGTGCCACCCTGTTGGACCTCACTACGCGGCTACCAAAACGAAGGCGTGCAACGATCAATGGTTGCCCCTCCTCTCAAGATGCAACATCTGGACCGTCGAAGGTCACCTTGCTAGAAAGTTCCCCAAGATCGACTTGCCAAGACAAAACAACGTTTTAAATGTTTTCCAAAACATTCGAGACATCAACACAAACAGGGGGATTCTCTTTGGGTATTGGTTAGGTGGTCTACAGCGTGCGGCGTACACTACGCCCCTCATAAGGAAGTGTCACAAAGGTGAGGTGCCTAGTAAATACAGGAGTTATGTGGGAAACATTCATGGGAAATAAGGCCGTGAGTTAACTAACTTTATGGAACATCAATTCCATAACGTTAACAGTTTTATGAAAACCAATTTCATACGTTAACTAATTTATGGGATATCAAGTCCATGCATACGGTTACCACCTCCTCACATTTACTTCCCCACTCCTTAAAAAGACCAGGGTACAGATTGATATCTCGAATCTAAAGTACTCCCTTGCAGTACATTGTTTAGGGTTTAAACAGTTTCTCACCTTCACACCCGCAATTACCAAAATCAGTAAAAACTATTATCACCTATAAACAATTGGCGACCACAGCGGGAGGATTGATCTATCAGTTAAAATGTCAATTTTTGACTGTCCATCTCGTCCTTCGACCCCAGGCATCAATATGGTAGGGGAAGGTGAATCACTCCGGCTCAGTCACTCGACGACTCGATTATCAGTCATGACATGATAAGGGATGACTGGGGACTTCCCAGAGGATAGAAGTATACGATCCGCCCAAGGATCAACGGATCGCTTATCAGATGACTCAGTAACGACTAGGGACTTCCCATGGCAGTGTTTCCCATAAACTCGGTCTTACACCCGGAAGGTTCACTTTTCATCATTAGACCTAAAAACCAAGTAAGTCTTACCTAGACAAGATACGTGGTTTTCTATTTAAAATTTTCAATACAATATACATAGTTTACCCCATGTCACCTACTAACACACGGTTCTAAGGTTTTTCCTGGGATGTCTGTGTCACATTCAATCGTAACCAAAACAATCAATTCCTAAACAATTCATTCCAAAAGAATGACCCAAAAACCGCCAAGGTAGTATTTGTCTATTAACCCAAGGAGTCCAGAAAATCAAAAACCATAAACTGGGCGCTTTGTTTGTCTTTCAAAAAAAAAAAAAGTCACCTACCCGTATGTGCCTACTTTGCACAACAATGATTACCTGTCACTATTAGCAGACATTACTACGGTGACATTCGAAGAATTTTTTATGATGAAGTATCTCCACGAATTTATGAAAGGCATACTCATGGCTAGGGTTTACACCGGTTAAGAAGAAAAATATTTCTACAGATTTATAGAAGGCATACCTATGGCTATGGTTGGCACTAGCACAAGAAAACAAAAAAAAATTTGAAAGAGAAACGGTGGAATACATAGCTAGAATATGCTTGCCCACTTTATTTCTTCCGCGCTACCACTAACACCAGGACGTGATAACAAAGACATGAGATAAAAAGGGGAGCCAACCCATTTTATAAGCATAACACTTTTTGGAATTTGATTAAGGAAAGGATTTCCTGTTTGAGCTACGTATGGTAAGAGGAAACTGGGACCGCAAGAACAAGTCCGCTCCACGCCAAGCCATCCTCATGTCAAGCCAGCACTGTTCCAATCCAACGATTTACGCCATGCCCAGCCAACGGTCCATGCCATACCAAAGTCCAAAGACAGCGTCCACGCCAAGCCAGTGCCCATTCCAAGCTAATCCAGCGCTAACTAGACGCGCTTACCAGACTCTCTTACCAGATGTGCTTGCCAGACGCGCTTCCCAGACGTGCCTCCCAGATGTACCTACCATAGCCGCTTGCTAGACGTGCTTGCCAGACGCACCTACCAGAGGTGCTTTCCAGACACGCTTCCCAGACGCGCTTACCAGACATGCTTACCAGACGCACATGCCGCACGCGCATGCCATCCGCAATACCACACTCTGCGCTAACATTTTGCATCCTCCCAGCGCTAACATCTTGCGCCCTTCCAGCACCATCCTCTCCCTTCGAAACAACGCCATGGCTCCAACACTTCGTGATCAAAACCTTGTCATCTCTGCACGATACACTTACGATCACCAAAACCAGATCCGCTTCCGCCACCCCAACAAATCTTCAAGCATGGCAGCTCCAACCGTCACCAGGGATGCTACTCTACAATTAGGGGAAAATACTGGAATATCCGGAAAAATCCGACATCCTTTTAGCACTGTTGATTTGATGAAAATACAAAATATACTTCAGCAGGACGTGCGTTTATAGATGAAGAGGCTCGCGTTGCTCTTGAACGCCCAATGGACGGGGATAAGCAATCCAATTTCATCACACGTAAAGATCAGGAAAGACTTCAACAAAATCTAAAGAAAAGGAAAGCAACAACCCTCCTGAGTTCACAGAGACCCTCTTCCCGCCAGGACCTACATGATAGGAACTTGGCCCACAAAGTCGTACAGTCTATGATGAAACAGTTACGTGAAATTTTATATTTCTCCAAGGCATAATGTCAAGACATATTTTCATCCCTCAACTGCGCTGCATCAAGGAAAGCAAGCGTTTCCAGACAGGTAAGTCGTTCCCAAACCCCAACCTCTCCCGGAAAGCACTATCGTTAGATGAAACAGGGGACTCCTAACCTCTGTACACTTGAGGGATGTCGATTTTTACAGAACGTGACGTAGCCTCCAACTTCAACATAGTAACCACCAAGGCTTTGAGAATTGCAAGGCGTCATCTCAACATTATCCAGAAGTGGCTCCTCTTCAACGTTCGCTTCAACACCACTCCTTCCTGCAAAGGGTCATGCCACCACACTCCCCATGTCAAAGATCATGATCGCAGCCATCCAATCTTCGTAGTGATGGACACCCTTTAGTTCATTCCGCCAAAACTCGTGAGCATGGACAGCCAGAGATTTACCACAATAACAATTACTACAAAGGTTACCCATACTCCTCCATGTTCTGAGTTCCACGGGGAAGAAGTAACAAATCAACAATACAAATGCATGATGATGATGTCTTTATCATGGTCAACCCACTGACAACATAAGATGGAAACATGTAAACCATACTTGGGGACTAAGGGTATACACGGAATCCCTTCACTGTCATAGCTCAGAAGACATAGTTAACCAAAAAGGCCATAGCCACAACAAGGTCATATACTCTTCAAGGGTGCATCGCAAGAATATCATCACCTCTCTGTCAAAAAGATGCATACAACACTTTGCAAGGACGCGGTTGATCCCAAACCTTCTCGGAAGAAACAACTTCAGAAACTAAAGTAGTGTGTGACTGGGGACTACTCATCTCAGTCCATCCCGATGACTATCAAAGATTCATGATATACCTCCAGAGACACGACTGAAACATTTTCCCGAAGAAGCAGATGGAGCCACGATAAACAACATAACTCTCTCATTTTTACCACTTTACTATCCAGAGTATTTCATCCATGTGATATTCTGAGCATCCCAGCGTCACATCCAGAAGAGCACAATAATCTTGTATCAAATCTCGTGGACGTGGATTCAAGGCAATGCAATGAAAGTAGGCTACACATGGGGACTACCGGCATGGGGCGCCTTCACCTCCATCAACCAAGTTATTTCTGATTTCAACATCATCACTATCGACGTTTTAAGAGTCGCAATAATTTCTCAACATGTAGCCGTACATGTGCATCGAAGACTCCAAAAGAACGCCACAGAGATATATTCGCATGTTCGTTCATGCCATCGGATCTAACAGAAATATAAATGGGGACTGCTCACCACATCCCATTCCATACCGTAGTCCAAGATTCAGAAGGTGGTTTAATGCATGTTTCTTGGAACAAAGTCCTTGAAGACTTGATAGCAGAACGTTGGCAAAGAAACATCTCCCAACACATCTATTTCGTGGTTCCGGAAGATTTCGACCATGCAAGCATCCAAAACATACTGTCATCACGATTAGCGGGTCCAGGCACTAAACAACCTAAAATCAAGGACGGACCGACAACACAACCACATCCATCCGTCCCAAGAATGCAATGGAGTTTGGTAAATTCTGGATTCTAATGGAGAGACACTGCAGACGAAAGCACAGTCCGGACGAGTAACAAAAAATAGTAGAAGGCCATTTTAACCTCCTAAGCAATCTCGAAACCTGAATATTCCTTCGTGGGGAGATACAAGATTCTGTTTCGTGTCCGATAAAGGGGCGGACCATCGAAATCAGAGTCCGTACGCGAATTCTACAACGATTTTAGTAAAGGGCGCTAATTAGGGTTTCGGCGTGTCAAGCCCTAAACCACGAGCACTTCCCTTGCAGGCGTTTACTTTCCAAGGCGCTTCCCTTACCAGCGTCATGCCCTTCCAAGATCTTTACAGAGAGGACCACAACCATTCCATGCCCGTCAGTGCTAATGGGTCCCCTTCATTCCATGACCATGCTAGCAGCTCCGCCTCGCGTTTCAAATCCTTATCCTGAAGACACCCAATCATACCGGGATTTTCGCAAAGCTACCATATGAAAGGATTGCAGATGCTACCTACCTCTAGAAAAAGATTTTTGAATAAGGAAAGAATTCCATGTTAAATCCGCGCATCAAGAAAGGAAATCGGTCCCACAAGAACAAGCCAAATAGGAAGTATTGGAAGACGTACCTATTTTGCTCGTCCACTTCACCACTACTAAGAAGCAAGAGAAGAAACAATGAAAGCGTGAATCAAAGGGAGAGGCCGTCCATCCTTTTTATGGGCGTGATACTTGGGAGTTCTAACAAGGAAAGGATTTCCGATTTTGAGCCAAGGAATGGAAAGAGGAAACTGTTCCATCAAAGATAAATCCCCATGCCCAGGACCACCCACACCATTGTCTTGGCCCCCTGCTAAATTCGCACCGTGCCAGACCGCGCCTCACCTTGCCACGGCCCTCTCTCCATTACCACAGCCCCACCGCGCCTAGCTACCCCTAACGTTTTCCACCAAGCCATTATTGCGGCCAAGACCACGCCACCTCTTGGACTGCCCATATCCAAGCCATCTCTCCATTTCCGCGACCCCGACCACGCCTAGCCACCCCTACAATCTCCATCATGCTATTTCCATGGTCAAATCCATGCCACCTCTCGTCCCTTTCGGTCCAAGACATCCACCTGATCCGCCCTCCAAGAAAGCACCCCTTTCCGTGACTAATGACATGGGCTATCACTTAAAAGGTTAGTCGGACTCTCCTGACCATCTTTGCAATGATTTACGTTATCTGTCACCATCATTTGCTTACCCCGCAACAAGGCACCTATTCCGAGCTAAGTAGGGGACTTAATGTTGATGGTGGTTTTTAGTTTATGGTTAAAATCATAAAACGCTAAACCCTAGAAGACATTTAAAACAAGCATTTATTAGGCGCATTTAATAAAAGCTTTTAATATGTCTCTAATAATTACCGGGGTATAGTTTTCAAATTTGGGTTACGATAAACCGAACCCTAATTCCCCCGTATGCCAATGGAAAATCATGCCACCCACACCTAGCCCAAGTTAGCCGCGCCATGCCAATTGCACCGTGTTGTTGCTATCTATGCTAGCCACATGTCGTGTGCCAATGACAAACCATGCCAGACACACCCAAACGCGCCAAATCATACTATCCGCACCCTTGTTCCAATGAAAAATCATGCCAGCCACACCTAGCCCAAGCTAGCCACGCCATGCCAATCGCACCATGCCATGGCCCTAGCTATGCTAGACACGTCTCGTTTAACAATGGAAAATCATTCCAACCACACCCAACTGCGCCAAAGCATTCCAACCATGCTAGACGTATCCTTGTGCCAATGGAAATTCATGACATCCACGTCTTGCCCAAGCTAGACGCGTCATGCAAATCACGCTCTGCCATGGCCCTAACTATGCTAACCGCGCCATCGTGTTGGCCTTCTCCTCACGACCACTAAAGTTAAGGAATTCAACAATCAACGGTTGCCATTTAATCCCAGGAGCAAATCCTGGCCGCACAAAGCCACCTCATGACTTTGGCCCCAAAAACCTTGCTTGGTCATGCACCTAACCAAGCTAGTCGTGTCATGCCAAATATGCCGCGCCACCCTGCTGGCCTTCTCCTCACGGCTACTAAAGTGAAGGAATACAACAATGAATAATTTCCCTTCAATCCCAGAAGCAAATCCTGGCCGCCCAAATTCACCTCATGACTTAGGACCAAAAACCCTAGATTGGTCACGCACCTAAGCAAGCTAGTCGCGTCATGCCAAATATGCCGCACCATAGCCCCTAGCCGCGCCACCCTGCTGGAATTCAACTCACGGATACCAAAGTGAAGGAATGCAACAATCAACGTTATCCCTTCAATCCCAAGAGAAAATCCTGGCCGCCCAAAGTTACCTCATGACTTTGGCCCAAAAACCCTAGCTTGGTCACACGTCTAACCAAATCTAGCTATGCAATGCAACCATGGAAAACCCTAAGCCCCATGTGCCAAACCACACCAAGGCATGCCATGCCAGCCTAGTTGTTCCAAGGCATGCCATGATAGCCTGGCCATGCCGCCATCCCTCCTGAATTCTTCCTGAGTTTATCTCTCGGGCTGCTTTCTCCTCCCTAACGAGTTCAAAACCTAAATATCCCCGCGTTAGGAGATAGCAAATTCTTTTCCGATTGATTTGAGGAGCGGACGACCGAAATCCGAGTACGTACTAGATTTCTACAATGATTCTAGTAAAGGGTGCTAATTAGGGTTTCTAAAATAAAGGCAGGCAACAATCAACGGTTGCCTTTCAATCCCAAGAGCAAATCCTGGCCGTCTAAAGTCCCCTCATGACTTTAGACCCAAAAACCCTAGCTTGGTCACGCACCTAGTCAAGCTAGCCGCGTCATGCCAAACCATGGCCACTCATGCCGCGCCGCCATACTTGCCTCCCGCATGTGGCTACCAAATTGAAGCCAGGACACAATCCACGGTTTCCCTTCAATCCAAGGATAAAATCCTGGCCGTCTAAAGTCCCCTCACGACTTTAGACCCAAAAACCCTAGCTTTGTCATGCACCTAGCCAAGATATCCGCGCCATGCAAAACCATGGCCCCTCATGCCTTGCCACCATGCTGGCCTTCCTCATGCGGCTACCAAAATGAAGCCAGGAAATAATCTAGGGTTTCCCTTCAATCCCAGGTGAAAATCTTGGCCGTCTAAAGTCCCCTCATGACCTTAGGTCCAAAACCATAGATTGGTCGCGCGTCTAGCCCAAGATAGTCACGCCATGCGCCCATGGATACCTATTGGCCCCTCATGCCAAGTCTAAACACACCCTAGCCGTGCCACCCTGTTGGACCTCACTACGCGGCTACCAAAATGAAGGCGTGCAACGATCAACGGTTGCCCCTCCTCTCAAGATGCAACATCTCGACTGTCGAAGGTCCCCAAGATCGACTTGCCAAGCCACAATAACGTTTTACATGTTTTCCAAAACATTCGAGACATCAACACAAACAAGGGGATTCTATTTGGGTATTGGTTTGGTGGTCTACAACATGCGGCATACACTACGCCCCTCATAAGGAAGTGTCACAAGGGTGAGGCTCCTAGTAAATACAGGAGTTATGTGGGAAACGTTCATGGGACATAAATCCGTGAGTTAACTAACTTTATGGAACATCAATTCAATAACATTAACAGTTTTATGAAAACCAATTTCATACGTTAACTACTTTATGGGATATCAAGTCCATGCATACGGTTACCACCTCCTCACATTTACTTCCCCACTCCTTAAAAAGACCATGGTACGTTTCTACCTCGACTTATATAAATAGGTCTTACCTATTTCCATTTGGACATGCAAGTTCATTCGGACCACACAACATTCAGAAGTACTTACCTGCTAGCTCTCCTCGTGAGCTCTCATACTTCTCTAACAACAAGTCGTAGAAACCCAATTGCTCTTCTAGAATCAACTATTCTGGTTTCACCACTCTCCTTGCTTCCCTCCCCAAAACCTACCCATTCTCCTCCTCTTTGTGACCGAAGCAAGTCTGGAATGGCCATTTCTTGGTTTAGGCCGGACTTGTACAGATTGATATCTCGAATCTAAAGTACTCCCTTGCAGTACATTGTTTAGGGTTTAAACAGATTCTCACCTTCACACCCGTAATTACCAAAATCAGTAGAAACTATTTTCACCTATAAACAACAGTGTATCCATATGTTGCAAGATGATCAAACAAAATCTTAGCTTCATTTAAATAAGTTTTCAAAGTTTTGTTACCTTTGGTCATTGAATGGAGTTGTTTCTGGAGATTCATCTGATGATCTTTTGTCTTTGGTGCAAAGTGTCTCTCCAGGGTATCCCATACTTCATTTGATGTTTCTATTCCACTAACTTTGCCTAGAACAGCTTATGTTAATGTAGAGTTTAGCCATCCAACAAGAAGAGAATATTTCTCTTCATTAGCTAATATTCAGGATTGATCTCCTGAGAATTAGGTAAATTTTTTGATGGTTTTTCTTTTGTACCATCAATAAACCCTGTAAGTCCATGACCTTTAAGAATAGGTTTGAACTGAGTTTTCCAAAGTAGATAGTTTGTTTCTGTGAGTTTTAGGGTTACTAAGTGATGGATTTGAACATTACGAAGTTTATTTGTAGTTGTTGCCATTGTTATGTTTTTTTTTTCCTTTTGTTGAAGCGTGAGTTGGATCGACGATGATACCAACTTAAGCAAAGATTTTGGTGAATATGTTCCACAGTTAAAAATTGGAGATTGTTGTATTATTTACATTAGAAAGTTCTTTGAACTACGATTCTGATTTTTTCAGAGTTTAACAAATTCAAAAGACTGACTAACAAAACATAAACATAGGCTAGAGACTCTAGCTGGTAACTCGGTCTACTAACTATGTTGAGAGTATTTGGGAGTGGTAATGGTAAGGCTGTTATCCATAACACAAAAGAAATTTAATGCAAGTCTATATGCAACTCATTGTACTTTGGTTCCATATGAACATAAGACTTGATAAAAATGAGCCACTCATACAAGTTTTGCACCAAAGATGAATTCGTATTGTATATCACACGGCTATTAATTTTTCGCACCGAAGTTGAATCTATATTGTACTTGGAGTTGGAATCCATCTGATCTCTATTTTATCATGAATAAAATTTAAGAGATTTATCAAAAAAAAAGAATTGTTTTCTGTCCGCTTTTTGCCTTTCAACAAAACACACATACGGCAATGTGGCAAAATTTCTGTGAGCATATGTGAAAATTTCTGGACCGTTGGATCATCCTGTATATAAGTTTTCTCGTGTGCCCTAAAAATCCGAACTACCCTAAATCTGAACTGCCCTAAAAATCTGAACCACCCTAATTCTCTATTTAGCCGCCGCAACATCTATAAAAACAATTTCTTCTTCGTTTTCCTTATCGTCCAGATCTAAAAATTTGAGTCCAAAAATTCTTTCTCAGCGATGGATCCTCTTGGAATTTCTTTATGTCTCGCTTATCTGAACCTACCACCACTTTCCTTATTCATCTAAAACTATCAGAAGAAGAAGATAACCTTATCTTCATCACTAACATAATGATTTCTCCTCTCAAAACACAAGTTTTATCCCATCTAATTCATCCTGTTTCCTGACGCCTTTAGGGTTACAATGGAAGATTGAAATCTGCTGGATTTGGTAAACTATATTTCATTTTTTTTTTAGGGTTACTAGTTCTTACTTTGTTTGGTTTTAGGCTGATAATCTTGTATGTACAGGGAAATTGGGCAAACGGATCTCCACATCTACCAGAAAAAACGATCCCAAAAAGGAGGAATCTCCATGGCTTTCCTCTGCCGTCGGCGTGCATGAGCTATGTGCATCGAGTACCTCCCTTCTGAGGTGGAGCTGATGGCATAAGTTGAATAAATTCGTGGATATTACTCTGTGAAATTAAATACCGGATCAACAAGGGGCTGTGCTTGCAAAAAGTTAACTGGTAAAGGGGAATTTAACTCTGCTGTTTGGTTTGCGACACCGACACTGGTAAATTGTAGAACTGGGGAAGTTAGTGGAACTGCATTTTGAATTGTGATCACTTATACCTCTTTGATTTTTGGATTTTGAAGTGGAACTGCATTTTGAATTGTGATCACTTATACCTCTTTGATTTGTGGATTTTGAAAACACTTCAGTGGCAGTTCTTTACTATCAGATTCATTCTTTTTGCTCTGGTTTTATAATTTTTTTCTTTGATTTGTAATTTTATGTCATAGTAAGTTGGTGGTATTATGCTAGCAATTGACTTTGAAAGACTCAAAGACCTTTAACTTAAAACAAGTAGAGTGCACGTGCGTTGCACGTAAGTAAACCATAGTTTTTTTCACACTTATCTTCCATTTTTGAAGAAGTATGACACTGCAACCCCTGTTAGGCAATCATGTTTCTCTTCCTTCTGTTATTTTAATTATTATTAGATTGAGGATTCACGATTGCCGTAGATTAATTATATAAATCACAACGTTTTCATTTTACAAAGATAGTGAAGAGGATTCCCAACTGAATAACTGAAATCAAACCAAGTAAATACTATTTTTCACTTTGAAGATTTAAAGTAGGATATCTTCTCAAGCATACTGAAAGGTTACAAAAAACTTGAATGAAAACAGATTGTTCAAAGAACAATTCAAACACGCATTTGAGGCTAAAAAAGGTTAAGCTCTGACCATCTACAATATAAACCTACAAAAGATTTGGAAAGACAGCTCCATAGTATCAGCCAAAGAATAAGTGTAATAACTAACAAAGATTTGTAAGAGAACATGCAAGTATAAACAACCAAGAAAAAAATAGTCATAAACATGGTGTTGAAATGTGAAAAATCACCTAGCTTGTCTCTTTTTTTTTGTTTGGAGTCACCAAATCATCTAACTGTACATAGGGACCATGATAATATAAGATGCCTAACGACTTGGTTTGATATAGTCACCATTAAAGGATCCATTCTGAGTTCAAATACAGTTAAGGATATGAGTTGGGTGTTCAACAAAATATTGAGCGCAATAAGCGCACAATAAACTCTGGTCAGTATAGCCGTAAACGTGGAATGCATCATGTGCAAGACCCGGAATATTGCAACTCATATTACACTTAGGAGAAAAAAAACTTTGAGAATTAATTTCTATTCAGAAGTGACATACTTTGTCTCTATGATCATAGTAGCTGGAGCTAGAAATGCCTTGACGAAAACTCGTTGTAGCCTCCTATATGTCAGCTTCCTACATTCCAAACCTGTGGTAAGTGACAAACGTTTGTTTTCATTTGATAGCTAAAGTGAGATTATGTACCACAGAAGATTACCTTGGTTTTTAACCGAAGAGCATATTCCTTGAATGTTTGCCGCAGTATTACTGCAGAATCTTTCTTCGTGTAACGTCCACCATCACGTTATATGAAGTTAAGAACGTAAGTTTTTCAACATGATTCTAAACTATCAGTGACAATGACTCATCTCTTCTTATTAACAATTTTTATAGCTAGCTCGAACCAAATTTACAGGCAATCACACTCGCATAATCAAATAGTACAGCAAGATAAAAATAAACAACATTCTCTTATAGTCCCATTTCTACCATTAGCATCTATCACATACGAAAACCAATAAACAATACTATCATACCCTTGAGCAGTTCCCACCCTCCACAATGTACTAATCACAGCACTCGTAGGCTTGTAGCCTTAGAAAATATCTTCAACTTACTTCTCACAAATTCACAACGAAATTCTTATCTACATGCATATATATTTCTCCACCAAAAAACAGAATAATTAAGAAACGGTAAAAGCTGACTTTCAAGTGACCATCTAAAAATTTAAATCTGAGAGAAGACTAATTGCGAAATAATCGAACTGAGTTGAAGAGACTCTTAACTATAACAATTCACACCCTATTGCGCTAAATTCCAAAAACCCCAAATTGAAGCAAAATTATCTGAAATTACCTCCTTAGAATTGAATCATTTGTAGGCCAAAATTTGAACATAATGGATTGATGGTTTTTTTTTGTTGTTAGGATTTTACTTAACTTGCCCCATATAATTGTAAAAAAACAGTTTGTATAGATGTTTAAATAAAATCAAAATAAAGTTCAAATTGACATTAATAGATAGGATTATGTTTGAACTCAAGATTCTGCCAAATATTTCAAAAATATACTGCATAATGGATTTGGAGCAAATATTAAATCAGATCCAAAATCAAGTCCTATAAAAAATTTAAATGCATATACGCGACACTAAATGTTGGAATGGTTGTCATTGAATAACAAACCCTTCAAACCATTTTATAGACACTACTCAAACAAAACCCCTAAATTTTATAGAACCCTAGAATTCCATATTACAACATTAAACGATTCTAACTTTAGGAAGTGTACATACCTAATCAAAGAAGAGAAAAACAATCAATTGAATTCTAGATCCCCATCATTAATTGTTCGAAACCTCGTCGAAGATTCAGTTGTTGGGATTTAGTTGTTAAGAGAAAAGAGAGAGGGAGAAAGAAGAACCATCGAAGAGGAAGAAAAAGAGTTTTTGTTTATGTATGAGGAGTACTGGAGTACTACTATAATTTTTAGATTAGTTAGATCTGACGGCAGTAGTTGGATATGGACACAATCCAACGGTCTAAACGAAGCACACGTTTGGTGTACGAAAAGTACGGCGGTACACACAAAGTACGGCATTACACGAAATATGGTTAGCGTTTTCGGTTTAGGCTTGTTGGCGTTAAAAGGGGGAATGAGAGCTCAATTTTCAAAATATGGTTTTGGTTGCTCAATATAGTCATAGAACAGGAAATGCTACCATGGAAATTTATGCTTCCTTGGCTAACAAATCAGCCGGATTATTTTCTTCACTTGGAACACCACTACATTTGTGCGAAGACTTTGTTGAATATTCAACACCAACTTAGTCAAGTGTTCACATCTATCTAAATTAACCTAGAAATATCTAGGATGTCTAGAGTCAATGTTAGACAATTAACATGTGTAAAATGAGTGTTCTAGAGTTAGACAAATCAAACAAGAATACTAGATTAGCCTCCAAAGGCATAGTTGTTAGCCTCCATAAGCATAGTTGTTAGCCTCCAAAGGCATAGTTGTTAGCCTCCATAGGCATAGTTCTCTTCTTCTTTTGTAGCCTATAAATAGGCATGTTGTATTCATTTGTAAGTAAGGTAGCAAGAATCAATCAATACAAAGTTCAAGTTACAAAGTCCTTGCTTCCACCCTTCACTACTAGAGCTCTAGGAGCTCTATACGAGCAACACCACGATGCTCGTATATATCTCGAAAAATATTATCAAGGTTTCTAAGTTCTTGATAAGAGTATAAATTTTAACTTGGTATCAGAGCTCGTTCGATCCGAAATGGGCGTAAAAGTTTCCGCTACGAATTGATGGGTTTCAAAGCTTTCGAGTTGAGAAGATATGAAGTTTAAGAAGGAGAAGATGCAAACACCACTAAGAAGATTTCAACCATTCCAACTGTCCAAAAAAAAAAAAAAAAAAAAAAAATCCTACCTTCACAGGAGCAAAAACGCCTCCATGTGGAAAAAGAAAAGTCGAGAAGAAAAAAAGAAATCACTTTTTGATAAGTGACCAGAAGACAAGTTTGAGGGAAGAGAGCAATAATTTTCCTCCTCAAATTGTTTACAAAATTCTAAAGACAATTGTGGGAAGAGTGCACCAAGGATTGCCTCCACAATCGTTCAAGAGTTTTAGAAGCCGATATCATGAAAACGTCAACAACGAATGCCTCCATATATTGAGGGAAGAGAGCTTCAAATGATCGCCTCCTCATATTGTGGGAAGAGAGCCTCAATGAGACGACCTACTCGGTTTTGAGAGAAAAAAAAAAAAAATGGCAAGAAAGCCATGTTTGTCACGACAACATCAAGTTTCTACTTGTGACACGAAGCCGGTGGACATGTATCCACTGGAAGAAGAAAAAACTACTGCTACTACAAGACAAAGCTTTTGTAATATCGACATTTCAAAAATGTTGAATTTGTAGAGGCTTGCACGCAGAAGTTAGGAGACATACTAAATGAGCAAGAAATACTAAAAGAGAAGAAATGGGGTCTCCATGAAGAAGAAAAAAAAATGGGGTCTCCATGAAAAAAAAATACAAAATAAAAGAGAAGAAGAAAGGGTCACTTACTAATAAGTGATCAGAGAAGGGTTTGAGGGTAAGAACAATAAGTGGTTGTTTCCTCAAATCGGGAAGAAAAAAAAAATATTGAGGGTAAGAGCAACAGATTGCTTCCTCAATTGTCGAAGAAAAGCATGGCATGTTTGTCACGAGATACTAAATCATACTCGTGATAAGAAGAAGAACAAAAAAAAAAAAAAAATAATAAAAAAAAAACGGCGGTACGTGGCGGCAAACATAAAGAGTTTGCTGCAAGCGAAGCAAGCATGAGGAGATAAGAGCCGCAAACGGAGATTGGGTGAATATCAAAAAAAAAAAAACAGAGCCATTACAAATTACGGCGGAGTGTTGGAATTACCTAATTTGTAATGTCCAAATGAAGTCTAAATGGGTTTACAGGTGTTTGCTTAAATACGTACAAACCAAAGTGTGACAATTATGTCATAGCGTGGCAAATCTGTTACGAATTCAGAAATGTGGCAAATCTGGATAAAGTGGCAAATTTGTAACATCAAATAACAAGAAGAAAAATAGTTAGAGCTTGTGGCATAAGCTTGACGAAATGAAAGATTGTGAGAGAATCTGGATAACCAAAGAAGTGTTACAGTTTTCGAACAAAAGCGTGACTGGAACAAAGATGAATAGAAGAAGAAACAACAAAAATGTTGTGAAGAAACGGAAGCAATCACCAAGTGGTGATGAGATAGAGAACAACAAAAGTGGGTGAAAATCCTATGAGTTGTCTAAAGAGTACAAGAAGTATTTTACTGATACGAAGAGGACCGCAATGTCCCTAAGCTACAATGGAACCCGTATGTTCTAAAACTACGAAGAGGACCGCAATGTCCCTAAACTACGATGGAACCCATATGTTCTAAAACTACGAAGAGGACCGCAATGTCCCTAAACTACGATGGAACCCGTATGTTCTAAAACTACGAAGAGGACCGTAATGTCCCTAAACTACGAAGAGGACCATAATGCCCTTAAACTTCCGAAGAGGACCGAAACGTCCTTAAACTATGAAGAAGACCGAAACATCCTTAAACTATGAAGGGGACCGAAATGTCTACGATAAAGAGAAGTTGGAAAGTAGGTGTTGAGGGGGAGTGTTGAATATTCAACACCAACTTAGTCAAGTGTTCACATCTATCTAAATTAACCTACAAATATCTAGGATGTCTAGAGTCAATGTTAGACAATTAACATGTGTAAAATGAGTGTTCTAGAGTTAGACAAATCAAACAAGAATACTAGATTAGCCTCCAAAGGCATAGTTGTTAGCCTCCATAAGCATAGTTGTTAGCCTCCAAAGGCATAGTTGTTAGCCTCCATAGGCATAGTTCTCTTCTTCTTTTGTAGCCTATAAATAGGCATGTTGTATTCATTTGTAAGTAAGGTAGCAAGAATCAATCAATACAAAGTTCAAGTTACAAAGTCCTTGCTTCCACCCTTCACTAATAGAGCTCTAGGAGCTCTATACGAGCAACACCACAATGCTCGTATATCTCCGAAAAATATTATCAAGGTTTCTAAGTTCTTGATAAGAGTATAAATTTTAACTGCCTTTGTCATTCATAGCTGTCGCAATGGTGCTATTACCACCCTCCAATTGCAGGTTCTGTATTCTCCTCTCCATTGCCCATATAATGGCCTGCAAAGCACTTGAAGCCTCAGCTTGCTCCTCGTCAAATGCTCTCAATGGTATAGATGCTGTGCCATCAGAAACGTGAAATTATTCCAATTCCACATTAGTTTGATTCATTACGAAAACTTGTATTAAAACTGATCTTTAGAGCAGGAACAACATGAGAGCTCTATCTTATATTGCTATTTATTCTAGCATCCACAGTCTATATCTACCATTATCATGGATGACAAGACTTTTCTCCCAGCTAGTAATGTATTGGTTAACATGACTAATAACGTTTACTGGTAACATTTGCACATTTTCAGAAATCAGACTACATATGCTGTTTGAACAAGTTTCTACCTAAGCATATAAGAGCCTGGCATAGTAGAGAACCACTTCTTAAACCATTCCTGGGTATCCTTATTCTGAATTATGCTACGCAAGTTAGAATCAAGTGCTTAATTGATTATTTTTTATTTGCGCAAAACCATTCTGTATTAGGCGCTAGGCAAGGCAGGTGCCAGGCCTTTCGCCTAGCGCCTAAGAGACCACAGAAAAATTAGATAACAAAAGTTTCCTCACACTTTGGCGCCTTGTGTGTTTATTTTCTAGGCCCCCCTTGGGCGGCGCCTTTTACAACACATAGCTGCAAAATGGACAGTTAGAAACAGTTTCTAGCATGTCAACAACCTTGTATATAGTTCCACGGAAACAGTTTCTAGCAGGTATAGTAGTTTGACAAATGACATTACACTAAAGTCGACTATTAGGGAATAATATTCGAATCCATTCTACTGTTTAGAATAGTTTTATAGCAAATCTGACACTAAGAAGACCATTCGCTGTTTGTGTCCATCTAATCTTATCAAACCCTCATTTGTGAGGTTGCGCAGCCACTTTGGCAATATAAATTTCGGAAAATGGATCATTTGTCCAAATATTTTTTAAAACATGGTTCTAATGGACAACTAAAAAAATTTATGGGTGAAATGGGCAAAAAAAAAATAGCAAGGATGAAACTAGATTCATCCTGGCTTAAACTTAAAAAATAGTGAGGATGAAACTGGATACATCCTGATATAAATTAAAAATAAGAAAAAGTATTTGAAAATGAGTAGGATGAAACTGGTTACATCCTGGCTATTTTCATATTTTTGTCCATTTAAACAGTATCAAAATCTAGATGTCTTTTTCACCCAGGAATTGTTAATTTTGATCTTTTTAACCAATTTTGTGTATAAATTTACGACTCCGAATAACGAGCAACCCACTTCATACGACCTTTTAAGTAATTTGCATCACTAATAAAACCAAACACTATACAAGTCTAAACCAATCTTGTGACTGATTGATGTGTGTTTTCAGTGATACTGTCTAATTTTGATTTCTAATTTGACAGAAGACCAGATTGCTACATACATTTCAATTTTTATTTTGTTCAAATATTCTTGCAAATGTGGTTGTTAGATTAGATTTATGAATCATTGATCGACTACCAATAGCATAATAGTATATCTTCTATCAATCAAATAAAAATCGGTACGAAACCCAAACCATAATATACTGATACAGCAAAGATCTTTTGTCCCACTGATGCAAAAACGTGTCATCACATACGGGCCGGCAATGTGGCAAACCAAACTACATCCGCTAGACCCAAACATTACGAGCCAACACAATACCCTAATAGATATTTTGGTACCCATATCTATTTCCCTAAAAATGTTTCCACCATTGGATCATCATTTATGCATTTTTCTCTTGTACCCTAAAAAAAATGAACTGCCTTAAATCTATATTCAGACGTCGGAACAGCTATAAAATAAATTTCTTCTTCATTTTTCTTCTTTGTCACCGGATCTCAAAATAAGAACAGCACAATTCTTATCATGCTTCCGATAGTTTACTAGCATATTAATAATCTCTCCTCTCAAGAAAAGTTTGTTATAAGTTCATGTTCGGTCTAAGTAGCAGATTTGCAATCTGTTGTATTTGGTAAACCCTTCGTCCCTTTTTCTTCTCGATTTTCTTTTAGTTTTACTTTGTTTGATTTTAGGCACATCATTTTATTTTATTTTATTTGTGCAGGAAAAGGGATCAAACGAATCTCCAACTCTTCCCGATTCATAGACCCAAAGGAGGAGTAATCTCCATGACTATCCACTGCTACTGTTGTGAATGATATGTGGATGAAATTCATCGGAGATATCGATGGCATTAGAATTGGCGATTACTCATTGAAATTAAACACCGGAACAACCAGTAGCAAGGGAAACTTATTGAATTATTAATTGGATGCTCGCTCTTACAAGGGGTTGTGATTTCAAGAAATTAATTGGAAAAGGGGAATTCAACTCTGCTAATACATATGAGATACTGGTTAGAGGGAGATCTGGAATTGCAGTCCAAATATGATCACCTATACCACATAACAAGAATTTATAGGATACTCTTATGTCAGAGTGAATCAAAACTCATCGTTATTGATTTTCACTCCTACTCTATCATTCTTAAACAAGGAATGATTGGGGGCGGGAGAACTAATTGGGGGCCATGATTTTTTTATACCCACACCCAGAATTTTAGGGGGCTTCCAAAATGTAGTTGAAAGTACTATTTTGCCCTTCCCCTAAAATTAATCCTAAAATCCTATTAACCTTAAACCCACCTCCCCATTTCATTTATCCCAACCGACCCTTCTTCTCTTTTTCTCCTCTCCCCCTCCCTCTATCAGTTCCTCCGTTAACGACCATTTATTAAAAAAAAAAAAAAAAAGGATTTGAATCGTAGAAATTGATTTCTCAGAATGGGAGTCGTTAATCATTCCGTTTGAATGTCTAACGATTTTTTATCTTTGTTTAACGATTTTTCATCTTTGGTTAACGATATTTGAACTGCATGTTGGACTTTGGAGAAATCATCAACCATTAGTGGAGTTGTTAAAACTAGGGTCGTTAATGTTTTATTAGGGTCGTTAACATTTCTTCATTTGAACTTAGGGTCGTTAAAATCATTGTTTGTGGTCACTAAAATTTAAACAAGAGTCGTTAGGATAACGACCCTAAGCTTTGACGACCCTAAGCTTCATTTGAATAACGACCCTAAGCTTTTGTGAACGACCCTAAGCTTTTGTGAATAACGACCCTAAGCTTCATTTGAATAACGACCCTAAGCTTCAAATTGACGACTCTTGTTTAAATTTTAAATGACCCTAACGACCCTTAGAGTATTAGTGACAGTGAGTAAAAGTTTTTTGAGTCGTTGGGTTTTAAATATATTTTGTGAACGACTCTAAACGACTTACAAATGGAGTCGTCAATATTTTCAAAAATGTTTGACGATTTTTCATAACTGTAGATTGGGGTCGTCAATTTGTTCAAACTTGAAGGACGATTTTTCATAACTGCAGATTAGAGTCGTTTCTCTACTTGACTAATAGCTAACGACTCTTAAGGGTCGTCCTATTAGTATACTCCCGACCTAACGACTCTCACACTGAGATGTTGCATAGTGACCATGAATTGACAACTTGGAGCACCATTCATGCGATTTGAAGAGTATAGGAAGTTTACCTGATTGTTTAGAGCTCTGGGTTCTTCATTTTGAGTATTGGTTCCATCATTTTGAGCAAAAGGATCTTCATTTGCAACCATTTTAACCTAAATTTCCCCCCAAAACTCACTTTCTTCCTCTCTATCCAACCATTTTTTTTTCTTCTATAAAATCAGTTTTTACCCAAAACTGATTTAATCTAGCTTAAAAGATTAACAACTAATCTAACTTAATCTAATAAATTAACATTAATTATTTTAGGGGTAGTTTAGGCATTTTGAAAAAAATTGATAGGGGTAGCACCAAAGTGCTATTGGGAGACCAACTGGTCAGGCCCCCAATTAATAAGTCTGGCCCCCAATCATTCCTTGTTCTTAAAGCCCCTTATCTTTGTCCACCAGAAATTCAGCCTCTCA
Source organism: Papaver bracteatum (assembly GCA_023529315.1). Lineage (NCBI taxonomy): Eukaryota > Viridiplantae > Streptophyta > Magnoliopsida > Ranunculales > Papaveraceae > Papaver > Papaver bracteatum. Next base: position 417,504 of record JAJJWX010001987.1, read on the forward strand.
TTTTAATTAATGATGGCGTGGATAACGCTTGATTTTAGTCTCGAATTTACTTACGATAGTTTGTTAATGAGGGGTGAGGTGATTTTGATTTTCAGTAAGAACTGGAACTGGGATCAAATGGGGTTAAAATTTGGTACCATGGCCTTTTCATCGCCACTTTTGATTCTTTGGTCGATTGGTCTGTGCCAAAGAAACCTACCTTTCTATGGACCGTGGGAATGTTTCATTTGAACTGATGGTGCTTCCCTTGGGGCATGAACGCAGCTAACGCGACCAACAGACGTGTTTGTAAATTTGATGCTGTGTAAGTTTATACTTTGATCCTTATGTGTAGAGTGGCCCATATGTGTGTGGCACTAGTTGTGCTAAATATATTAGCGAATGAGACTGGTATAGAACTGACCTACCGTGTTCACATTTTAACAGCTGGGGCATCACCACCGGCATCAGCACTTCAGTACTTCTTGGAGGAGAATACTCGGGGTTTGAGGTGAGCCACGGTTTGTTAACTGTAACTGCAACAATAATTTGCGGTCTTGCGCATGAAAATGATTTGTTATCTATGGTTGCTGCAGATTGATTGGCGAGTCGAATTTAAGTGTTTCATGTGAAATGCTTCTTGTATTTACATATATTGTTAATATTTCATCGTTTTAGATTACTACTGTGTTCATAATGATTTCAATTTTGGATTAATAGCTAACCAGTAACCAAGAGTGTTATGACCAATGGCACTTCCAAGCACAATCAATAGAGAATTGAAATAGAAATGAAAACAAATGTAAAACAGGCACACACACAACACAAGGATTTATAGTGGTTCGATCAAGATGATCTACATCCACTTTGGAAGACGACGATAACGTTGCACTATGATTTGAACAAGTTTACAAGAGTATAAACTCCTCTCAAGAACAAGACCTTACTCTCTCTTAGTTTACACTACTAATGTCTCAAACTCTCTCAATTTACATTGATGTTGGGATGAGTTTACAATGACAAGAGTAAGGTCTCATATAGGATTCAATGAGGCAAAGAATGTTGAAACAATGTCGACATAACTCACCATCACCTTGTGGTCCACTGTCCACCACCGACATCTCCACTAACCGACAAGCTATTAGTATATCTCCATTGTCCACCTTTCGGCTACTAGCTCCCACTTTCTCCACTGTCCACATGAGTGCTTCACCGAAAGCAACATTAGTTAATTCAAGGCATATTCTACAAATCTCCACCTTGACTTGAATACCATCACCACTCATCATCATCGTCTTCTCTCAGCCCCTCAAGGGCTCTCAACACCTGTTGACACCAACCAAGTCCAAGCAATGCTTGAACTTGATACTGGCTTCGTCAACATGTCTGCAGGGTTATCCGCTATAGGAACCTTTAGCATCGCTATCCTACCTTCCTCAACTGAATCCTTGATAAAATAATACCTGACATCGATGTGCTTCGTTCTCTCATGATACATCTGGTTCTTGGTCAAGTGAATGGCACTTTGACTGTCACAGAACAAAGTTGCATTCTCTTGCTTGAAACCCAAATCACCAACCAAACCCATTAACCATATACCTTCCTTTACTGCTTCCGCGGATGCCATGTACTCTGTCTCAGTTGTAGACAATGCAACTGTGCTTTGCAAAACCGACCTACAACTGATAGTACTACCACATAATGTAAAAGTATAACCTGTCAATGACCTTCTTCTATCAAGATCACCTGCATAATCAGAATCAACATAACCCACAACCTTTGTCGAATCACCATAGTGTTTATCAAACACTAAACCAACATTTGTACTTCCCCTTAGATACTTCAAAATCCACTTTACAGCTTGCCAATGAGCCTTCCCGGGAATTCCCATGTATCTAATTACCACACTCACAGCTTGTGCGATATCTGGCCTTGTACAAACCATAGCATACATGATGCTACCAACTGCACTTGCATATGGAACTCGAGAAATATACTTTGCCTCATCTGCAGTTTGAGGTGATTGCTTTCTAGAAAGTTTAAAATGAGCTGCCAAAGGAGTACTTACTGGTTTTGCATCTTTCATACCAAACCGCTCCAACACCTTCTCGATGTAAGCCTTCTGGGACAAATGCAACTTGCCTTCACCTCGGTTTCTATGAATCTCCATGCCCAATATCTTCTTTGCTGCGCACAAATACTTCATCTCAAACTCACTACTCATCTGCTCCTTCAGCTTCTGTATATCTATGAAATGTCTTTGCAAGCAATCAACATATCATCAACATACAAGAGTAAATACACAAATGAACCATCTTGGAGTTTCCTGTGATATACACAACAATCATACTTACTCCTGTCATAGCCATTTGACACCATAAATGTATCAAAAAATTTATACCACTTCCTTGGAGATTGCTTCAAACCATACAAAGATCTCTTCAACAAACATACATGATCTTCTTTGCCAGGAACTTCAAACCCTTTTGGTTGTTGCATATAAATACGCTCTTCCAAATCACCATGAAGGAAAGTTGTCTTAACATCTAGTTGTTCCAATTCTAGATCATTTAAATCAACTATAGCAAGCAATGTTCTAATAGAACTATGTTTAACAACAGGAGAGAATACCTCATTGTATTCAATGCCTTCTCTTTGCGTAAACCCCTTTGCCACAAGCCTTGCCTTGTACCTTGTTCCTTCACCATCTGAAGTACCTTGTTTCTTCTTGAAGACCCATTTGCTTCCAATAATCTTCTGCCCTTTTGGTCTTGCAACTATCTCCCAAGTGCCGTTTTTGTCAAGAGACTCAATTTATTCAATTGCAGATGCTCCGCATTCTGCTGATTCTTTACCACTGATTGCTTCTTCATAGGTTGTTGGATCATCCCTATCTATGCTTTAACCTACTGCAAATGCATATGCAAGCAAATCATCATGGTCGCATCTCTGAGGTGGTCTAACTTTCCTCCTCTCTCTGTCTCTTACAAGATTGTACTGATGACCTTGTGCTTCTTCTTCCTGGGTAGGTTCTTGCACAATATCTTGATCATCATCAGAAACAACAGTCTCATTGCTTCCTTGAACTTGCACCTCAAGTTCCACCTTGTCACCAAGCTCCACCTTATCTCTAACACCCTCTTCAGCTCTTCCATCCAGATCTTTATTCTTTGGATTCAACATCAATTGCTCATCAAATTTCACATCTCTGCTGATAAAAAACTTGTTTGATCTTTCTGCAGGATACCATAACCTGTATCATTTCATGCCCTTTGCATACCCAAGAAATATACACTTCTTTGCTCTAGGCTCTAGCTTCCCCTCATTCACATGAGCATAGGCTGGACATCCGAATATCTTCAAGTCTTCATAGTTAGCATGCGAACCTGTCCAAACTTCATTTGGAGTATTGCACTAAATGGAAGTCGATGGAGATTTGTTCACTAAATAAGCTGATGTGTTTTCTTCTTCTGCCCAAAACTGCTTTGGTAACCCTGTATTGGAGAGCATGCACCGTGCCTTCTCCATTATGGTTCTGTTCATCCTTTCTGCAACACCATTTTGCTGTGGTGTTTTTCTGACTGTGCGGTGTCTCACAATCCCTTGCTCCTTGCAGAACTCATTGAACTCACCCCCAAAAAATTCCAAACCATTGTCTGTCCTCAAGCACTTGATTTGTCTTCCGGTTTGCTTCTCAACCATAGTCTTCCATTGCTTTAACTTGACAAAAGTTTCATCTTTGTGTTTAAGTATGAATACCCATATCTACCACCACCATGTGAATCGACCCGAGAAGGACCCCAATGATCAGAATGAATATAATCCAGAATACCTTTGGTCTTATGAATAGTTGTACTAAACTTGACTCTACACTGCTTTCCAAAGACATAATGTTCATAGAAATCAAGCTTTCCTGTTTTATGACCACAAAGAAATCCCTGCTTGCTCAAAACATCCAATCCCCTCTCGCTCATATGGCCTAGCCGCATATGCCACAACTTGGTAGTATCATCATCAGAACTTGAAGAACATACAGCTGCATCACCCGTCACAGTAGTACCTTGCAGCGTATAAAGACCATTAATTCTCTCGCCCTTCATTATTATAAGACTTCCTCTTGAGACACGAATAACTCCACCTTCACCTTGATACTTGCAGCCATTTGAATCGAGCGTACCTAAAGAAATAAGATTTTTTCTCAGGTCCGGAACATGCCTAACCTTAGTTAATGTCCTCACCATACCTTCATACATCTTAATTTGAATTGTACCTACACCCACCACTTTACAAGTGACATTGTTTCCCATAAGAACTTTACCACCTTCTCTAGCTTGATAAGTAGTAAACCACTCTTTATGAGGACACATGTGAAAAGTACTCCCCGAATCAAGAATCCACCCATTTTCCGAGCTTTCAGTATGAACCGTGAGAACCGCTCCATAATCACTTTCTGCTTCAACATTTGCTGCGGTGCCTTGGTTTGAATTCTTCTCAACATTCTTCAATTTTGGACAATCCTTCTTGAAATGCCCCTTTTCCTTACAATGAAAGCAATAAAATTTACCGGATTTTGATTTAGACCTTGACTTTGATCTACTCCTATCAAATCCGCCCTTTTGGTTTCCTCTTCCTCTAACAAACAACCCATCTCTTGAATTATATTTACCGTCGATACCCGTCTTCTTTAACTCCTTAGAGTTCAAAGCCTCTTTAACGTCTTCCATGGAAATTGTAGTTTTTCCATACATTACGGTATCAACAAAATTATCATAAGATGGTGGTAAGGAACAAAGCAAACCCAAATCTTGGTCTTCATCTTCAATTTTGACCTCAATATTTGACAAATCCAAAAGAATTTTGTTATAATAATCAATATGATCTATAATAGAATTTCCTTCATGCATTCTAAGAGTATGTAATTTCTTCTTAAGATATAAACGATTAGTTTCAGATTTAGTCATATACCTCTTCTCCAACTTGTCCCATAGCCCGTCCGCTGTCGTTTCCTTCGCAACTTCTGTCAAGACCTCGTTGCTCAAACACAATAAAATTAATCCATGTGCTTTCTCCATGAGTTCTTCCTTTGCTTCATCCTTCAATGTTATTTCAAGAGCCATTTTCCCCTTCAAAGTTTTCACCAAACCTTGTTGCACTAAAACAACCCTCATCTTTAGCTTCCATAAATGGAAATCATTCCTTCCATCAAATCTCTCAATCTCATACTTTGCCGCCATCGTAGATCGTTTTTACCCAGAGCTCTGATACCAATTTGTTATGACCAATGGAACTTCCAAGCACAATCAATATAGAATTGAAATAGAAATGAAAACAAATGTAAAACAGGCACACACACAACACAAGGATTTATAGTTGTTCGATCAAGATGATCTACATCCACTTTGGAAGACGACAATAACGTTGCACTATGATTTGAACAAGTTTAAAAGAGTATAAACTCCTCTCAAGAACAAGACCTTACTCTCTCTTAGTTTACACTACTAATGTTTCTCAAACTCTCTCAATTTACACTGATGTTGGGATGAGTTTACAATGACAAGAGTAAGGTCTTATATAGGATTCAATGAGGCAAAGAATGTTGAAACAATGTCGACATAACTCACCATCACCTTGTGGTCCACTGTCCACCACCGACAGCTCCACTGACCGACAGCCTATTAGTATATCTCCATTGTCCACCTTTCGGCTACTAGCTCCCACTTGCTCCATTGTCCACATGAGTGCTTCACCGAAAGCAACATTAGTTAATTCAAGGCATATTCTACAAAGAGGGAGGCTGCACATGGAAACTTCGATACATGACAGTTATAGGGTACTCGATCAAATATATTTCTAGGTATAGAGAGTGAGAAGTGGCTTAATCTAATTCAAGCAACCACTATGGGAGCTAAATATTCTAGGCCAAAGTTTGGGCGCAGAAACCAAATACTAAAATCATAAATATAAAAGGAAAAAGACGAAATACTCAACAAAATACACCTGGTTGAACCAAACCTTGATAAGATATCTAGGTATTTATCACCCTAAAATGTGTTTAACCGTTAGATCATGCATCTGGTTTTCTCCCATGACCAAAAAAAACATTAAGTGCCTAAACATATATCTTCAGCCGACGTAACTCTCTTCTTCATTTTTTCTTCTGGTCCAGATCTTGAAAATTTCTATCCAAATTTTGTTTCATAACAATGGATTCTTCAAGAATTTGGTTATCTCTCACCGATCTGAACACAATTATTACTACTAATACTCTCCTGATTCATATGAAACTTCCAGAAGAAGAAGATGATGAAACCCTTGACTTTTTTGTTGATGATTATCTAGCATAACGATATCTCCTCTCAAAACTCAAGTCTATTACCACTTCCAAGTTCCAACAACTTGTTCTGTAATGATTTCAGCATTTCAAACTCTTTTTTGTGTTGATGTTTCCTCCTCTAACTCAAGTTTCTCATTGACTCCTAGATTTCTTTTACATATGGTAAACCCTTCAACAAAATTTTGTTTTTTTTTCGAAGGTTTTTAGTTTGTACTTTGTTTGATTTGAGCCTCATAATTTTGTATGTGCAGGGAAATTGACAAATGTATCTCCACAACTACCAGAAAATATCGATCCCGAAGAGCTGTATGTGGCTGAAGTACCTCCCATCTGAGGTGGAGGCATCAAGTTGAATAAAATCATAGAAATCACTCCGTGAAGTTAAATATCAGATTAAACGGTAGCAAGGCGGACTTCTTCAAACATTAATTGGATACAAGTTTTGCACCAAAGATGAATTCGTATTGTATATCACGCGGCTATTAATTTTTCGCACCGAAGTTGAATCTGTATTGTACTTGGAGTTGGAATCCGTCTGATCTCTATTTTATCATGAATAAAATTTATGAGATTTATCAAAAAAAAAAAAAAAAATGTGTTTTCTCTCCGCTTTTCCTTTCAACAAAACACACATACGGCAATGTGGCAAAATTTCTGCGAGGATATGTGAAAATTTCTGACTTAATAAACTGTAATTTATTTATGAAGTCCAGAAATTATTCTTTTGCACCGAAGTTGAATGATTGACATACATGTGTCACATGTTTATTCTTTTGCACCGAAGTTGAATCTGTATTGATGAAGTTGTTGCTGCTCGGCCAGATGAGCTAGCATTCTGGGAAGCACCTTGTTCTTGTGTGGGTTGGAAACCGAATAGAGCCCGCAGCGGTCACTATATGGTGGCTAGAACTGTTGTTTTTGAAGAGTCTTTCCTAAAGTAATGGGTGCAGTTTGATTAGTGAGTGATGTGAGTCGGAGATCATGCCAAAAAGCTTTGTTTACATGTAATGTTATCATATTCTGTCATCATTTGGATTAACGGTGTTCCTATGCGGATAATGAGATGACGTATAAAACAGGCGCTTAATGCCAAAAAACTAGTTCATGTCCATTTTAACCAAGTGGGGAATATCCCAAATTGGGGAATATTTTCATCTGATTTTCTAAATATTTTATTTATTCCACCCATTTTACCCTTCATTTTTAAGTTTTTAATTTAGGCTCATAAATTTTTGTTGCTGTGCTGCTAAATTAGACCAATGAATCCCCAATTCTCAAGCCATTTCTGACCCTGATGATGAGGAATCTCCCTGACTTTCTTCTATTATTGTTGTAGATGGAGCGGGTCTAGATCCAACTATATCAAGGTAAACTTTCATGAAACATTAATTGGAACCTCTTTCAAGGGGTAGTGTATGCAATAATTCGTCTGCTGTTACATATGAATTGGAGTTTGGGGGAATGGAATTTCAGTCCAAATGTGATCACTTGAATAAACCTGCAGTTCTATATTACTTTCAGATTTTTTTTTTTACCGAGTACTATAAATTTTCGGATTTGCAATCTTATAGCATAGTTATACAAGTAAGACTTACTGCCTGATGATTTGTGGTGGGTGTATACAATATAGTGAAATGAGACCATGATCCATAACTTCAGACCTAAAACCGGTGGTATCCAAAGTAATTCACCGGATGTTTAGTTTGCCTCATGGTCTTATGCTAGCTTTTTGCCTATGTAATTCCACTATGGGCGCCCTAGATACTTTAGGCCAAAGTTTTGGCGTGAATACAGTACCAAATACGCATGGAGTTATCGACCCATATGGCAAACCAAAGTAGACCCGTTGAACCAAAGGCTACAAGCCAATAATATCCATAACCCTAAAAATGAGAGCTCAATTTTCAAAATATGGTTTTGGTTGCTCAATATAGTCATAGAACAGGAAATGCTACCATGGAAATTTATGCTTCCTTGGCTAACAAATCAGCCGGATTATTTTCTTCACTTGGAACATGACTACATTTACTTTCTCATTTATAGCTGTCCCAATGGTGCTATTATCACCCTCCAATTGCAGGTTATGTATGCTCCTCTCCATTACCCATACAATGGCCTACAGGGCACTTGAAGCCCCAGCTTGCTCCTCGCCAAATGCTCTCAATGGTTGTTTGTACCATTAGTAAAAATACCACTTAATGGGCCAAATTGATACTTGAATCATCTTTTGGTCCTCATCCAAGCCCGCTACCCAGTCAACCAAGGCAGCCCACCAGTCTGCACAGACCGGTCAATGGTCAGAATCAGTCAATGGTCAAAGTCGGTCAACATCCAGTCAAGGTCATTGGTCAGAATCAGTCAACATCCGGTCAATGGTCAAAGTCAACGGCCAGTCAATGGTCAAAGTCAACCGTTTGTCAACTATCAAAGTCAGTCACACCCCTAGCTAATTTTCAGTCTCGTGGCCAGCAACACTGCTAACCAATTCCCAGCCAAAAACTCATCCGCCCTGCCGACCAGTCTCCACTCATATCGCTAGCAAGCCAATTATACTGCCAGCCAGTCCATCCAGTCAGCCAGCCAACTATGCAGTCAGCCAACCCATTACGCTGCCATCCAACATCCACCTATCCTGCCAGCCAGCCATTAATCAGGCAGTTTCATACATAAATTATGGTGAAGACATAAAGGAGCAGTTTTTATGCAGAATTCAATATAGGACCATAAATGGACAGTTTCATACATAAATTGTGGTGAAGACATAAAGGAGCAGTTTTCATGCAGAATTCAATATAGGAGCATAAATGGGTAGTTACATTGAGAATTTATTATAGGAGCATAAATGGGCAGTTAATGCAATTTATGTTGACATTGGAATTATATTTTTCATTGTATAAATAGGAGAGGAGAAATCAGTCAAAGGGGTAGCCAATAGGAGAGGAAAATACAATGTAACACAAAACATGAATGAAGTTATTCTCCCCAAGGGGATTCACGCGTGGACGTAGGCAACTATGCCGAACCACGTTAAAACTCTGTGTTTCCTTCCGTTCTTCAAATCAACCTCTAACCCCAAATTCACATCCAAACTATCCATTATTTGTGTTTCGTGCCCAAAAGTGATTTTGGGTACAAACAATGGTATAGATGATGTGCCATCAAAAAGGTGAAATTAGTCCAATTCCACATATGTTCGATTCATTGTAAAAACTTGTTAAAATTGATCTTTACGGCAGGAGCAAAAGGAGAGCTCCATTTCATATTTTTATTTGTTCTAGCATTCACCGTCTGTTTACCATTATCATGGCTGTCGAGACTTTTCTCCAAGCTAGTAATGTACAGCTGGTTGACCTGACTAGTAATGTTTGCTGATAACACTTGCACATTTAAAAAAATCAGGATACGTATGCTTTTCCATAAGAAAATAGCATAATAATACTCCTCCATTTTAAGAAAAATTGACTGGTTTCATGTGCAACCCCTACCAAAATAGGCCGGTACCAATTATGGTTTTTCAAAAAAGTAAACCCAAACCAAAATGTACCGATACAAAAATGTGTCAACACATTCGGAAATGTGGGAAACAAAACTACATCCAGTTTACTCTTGTGCCCTAAAAAACTGAACTACCCTAATTCTCTATTCAGCCGCCGCAACATCTATAAAAACAACTTCTTATTCATTTTTCTTGTCATCCAGATCTCAAAATTGTAAACCAAAATTCTTTCTCAGCGTTTTATTTGATTCTTACTATCACTACTACTTTCATTCAGCTGAAACTTCCGGTAGAAGAATATAAAAACCTGACCTTTACATTGATGACTCAGTGGCATAATGATTTCTCCTCTCAAAACTCAAGTTTACCTCCACCACTTGGAACTTCTTCCCAAACAGCGTATGGGATTCCAGTGAAGATATTTAATCTGATGAATCTGGTAAGCTCTTCATTTTTTTTCTTAATTTAAAAAAAATAAAAATGTCTGTTGTGTGTGGGAATGAAACCTTAGAATGCTCCGACCATATCAAGTATAGCTGCCTAGAATTACGGTTTTTAGCTGTTCTAATGCAGACAGTAGTTGAGGGAATATTAAGATCATCATCATTAGTAGCATCTAACAACGCAGATCTTTTTTTTTTTTTTTTGATCAGCAAAAGTAAGAATATATTGATAAGGCTTATCAGGGATAAGCAAATGAAACAACCCAAGGGACAAGTGCAGAGAGATGATAAAAAGGAATCAAAACAGAACTACACAGTCCCTACAAAGAAGCTCAGAAGCTAAGTAAACGAAAAATTGGTCCCAATTGGCCATAGTTTGATCTAAGTGAAGTCCTTGAAGAGTTTCATTGTTTTGGCACCAGAAGAAAGCTTTCACCTTCACTTGTTTTATGACTACATTTAGATCAGAAAACCCATCATTAAAGACTATGTCGTTCCTGCAATTCCATAGAGTCCAACATATAGCTGCTGGGAGGACTTTCCAAAGAATTTTGCATGTAGAAGAAGTGAATTTTGATGTCCATCCCTTGATAATTAAATCAATGCAGTTAGGCGCAACCCATAATTTCTTCGTATAAGAGAGGAAGTACCTCCAAACATCTGTAGAGAAAGAACAATGAAGGAGGAGATGGGCTACAGATTCTCAACTTTTACGACACATTAGACAACCATTTACTATCAGTTTACCATGTTAGTATAAGCTGTCCATTGTGGCCAATTTTTTGTGATAAACCTGCCATAAAAAGAAGCCTATCTTGTGTGTCCAAGACCTGGACCAGATGCTAAGATTAGTTACCTTCGGTTCTTGTTCCTTCATGAAGTACGAGTAAGCTGATTTAACCGTGAAACGACGAGATTTGTCCACCTTCCAAGAGATCGAATCTGCATCTTCACTTGTGAGAACATTTTCTATCAAAGAAATAAGAGAAATGACTTCATTGATTTGCAGCTGAGACAATCTTCTATCTAACTCCAGATTCCAAGTGCCTCCATTGCTAAGTAATTCTGCACATTTTTGAATTGACCAATTTTTCGTGGAAGCTATCGAATAGATGTTCGGATAAGCCTCCTTAAATGAAAGATCACCTGCCCATAAGTGTTCCAAAAAAAGGACTGTGGAACTGTCCCCCACATTAAGCTTGGTACAGAGTTTAAAGTAAGATAAATGAGAATACATACCCTTCCAAACTCTACATCCCCTGTTAGTTGCTGCTTTTTTCGTCTCTCTATCAAAGTGAGCTGACCCATGTTTGGATACAATAGATGATCTCCAAAGGGCGGATTTTTCATGGTTAAACCTCCACCACCACTTGGATAAAAGAGCTCTGTTCATTCCTTTAACAGATTTGATTCCTAAACCGCCGGCTTTTAAAGGGGTACGACAAATCTTCCAACCCACATGATGAATGCCTTTTTTAGTTTCCGACGGATCCCATAAAAAATTTCTCATGATTCTTTCGATCGATGCTATGACTTTAGGTGGAGCAATGAAAAGTGACAACATGTATATTGGAATGCTACTCAAAACACTTTTTATTAAAGTAAGTTTCCCTGCCTTTGTTAGACATGATCTCATCCAAGAAGGCAATCCATCTTTATATTTCTCAATTACCGAGTCACATTTGTGTTCTCCATTAGAAGAATCACCAAGAGGCAAGCCTAAGTAAATGGGTAAAGACTCTGGTTTGCACCCAAGCATCGTAGCCAATGGTTCCAGGTTAGAAGCACCGGTGACTCCGAAAATACTACACTTAGAAAAATTGATATGAAGGCCCGATATCATTTCAAATCCTAAAAGAGTATATCTGAGATAATTCATTTGATCTAGAGAATCGTCTAAGAAGACTAAGGTGTCGTCTGCGAACTGCAAGTGACTAATTTTAGTTTTATTTGGGCTCATTTCAAAGCCTCCAATCCCACCCCGGTTATGACCAATTTGGAACATTAAATTCAAAGCTTCAGAGACTATCAAAAACAAAAAAGGAGAAAGAGGATCATCCTGGGTTAAACCTTTGCCTGAAATAAATTTGGTATGAGCCGAACCGTTAATGAGAACTGAAATTGGAGTGTTGTTGATGCATCCATGTATCCACTTCCTCCAAATTGAAACAAAACCCATTTTTGCGAGCACTTCATCCAGAAATTCCCACGAGACATGGTCGAATGCTTTGGCGAAGTCTATTTTGCAAACCATCCCCGGCTTATCTAAGCACTCATTCGCTAGGAGCACGCTGTCAAGAATTTGGCGACCTTTAAGAAAGGCTGATTGCTGACTGGAAATGATCGTTGGCAGAACAGTTTTGAGTCTTTCGGTTAAAACCTTGGAAATCATTTTAAAAACGCTCCCCATAAGTCTAATTGGTCTAAAATCTGACACTTCTTCGATAGTGTCTTTTTTAGGGATCAAGGATAGAAAAGTATTCTTCAGTCGCCAATTGATTGTCCCCCATTTTGTGAAATCCTGAACAACCTTCATTATGTCTTGTTTCATGAAGAACCAACACTTTACTATTATCGTTACCTGGAAACCATCGGAACCTGGCGCCCTATCCTGACCCAAGCCTTTCAAAGCACGAAGACATTCATGTTCAGAAATAGGAACTTCTAAACTTCTTGCTGCTATCTCATTGATAGATTTGAAGTCCATATTGGTAATTGTAGGCCTAGGGGTAGACTTCTTCCTGAATAAGTTCGAAAATAACTCAGTGATGGAGTTCTTAATTTGAGCTTTATCTTCCGTTAGAATACCATTAACTTTTAAAGAGTGTATGGTATTTTTTCTCCTTCTGACTTTGGTGATTCTGTGGTAGAATTTACTATTTCTATCACCTTGAAGATCCCAAGTGATTCTAGATTTTTGGCGCATCATGATGTCTTTCTTGTCGGAGAGAGATTCAAAATCTTGTTTTAAGCAAGTTCTTCTAATCGTTTGTTGAGCCGAAAGAGAATTTTGACTGGCTAAACCATCCAAAAATGGTATTTCTGCTACGGTGGATTCAAGCTGCCTATCCACATTGCCAAAAACATTTAAATTCCATTTCTTAATATCATATTTCAAGGCCTGAAGCTTTTTCGCTAGAATAAAGCCAGCTGAACCTCTAAATTGATATGATTCCCACCATCCCTTCATTAGATCGATCAAGTTGGTTTTATAAAGCCACATGAGTTCGAAACGCCACGGAAGAGGACCCCAATCTTGAATCACACAACTAAGTTTTATAGGAGCATGATCAGACATTGGTCTTCCAAGGACTTGAGCCGAGATACTAGGGTAATGATTATCGAAGCTAGGTGATATTAGAAATTTATTGATTGTGCTGTGATCTTTCCAAGTATGCTTAGGACCCACCAAGTGAACATCCACCAGTTTATTTTTATCAACAAATTTAATGAAGGATTTCATACCACTTGTTATGGAAGTGCATCCTTGCCTTTCAGACATCCGAAGAATTTCGTTGTAGTCGCCTCCTAGACACCAGGGAAGTTGCCAAGTTGTGTGAACTAAAGAGAGTTCATTCCACAGAAGTTTTCGGAGATTGACATCGCAAGGTGCTTAGATACATGATATAGCCCATAGGAATCCATCTAGGTGCATTTTACATTTCAGGGAAATTGAATAAAGACCGTGAGAAGTATCTTGCACTTCGATTACATTGATATTCCAGAGTATTAGAATACCTCCGGAGAAACCAATCGAGTTGATTGCTGCCCATCCACAATTGGAACCCCCCCCCCCCCATACATGATGCGCAATTCGATCATTACAATGTTCAAGTCTTGTTTCTTGAAGTAATATCAAATCTGGTTTCCAAAGTTGGATGCATTGACTAACCCTTGCCCTGCTTTTCGTCTTCGGATACTGTTGATATTCCAAGAGATGCAATTAAACATGAAAAAAAAATCCCAGAAAACCCAAACAGAATAAACCTTAATTGTTTACCTCGTTGCCTGAATTCTTAATTTGATATTTGAAGGTATCTAAGTGACTTTGAATACCCTCCATTACCATTTCCATGTATTCCTCTCGGCTGTCAGGGAATCCCATGCCTGTAGGGCTTAAGATACCTTTAGTCATATCAAATAAAGTTCCAAATTTGTATTCTAGATACTCCACTGCTTTGGCCTGTTTGACAGGGTCTTCTTGATGCCGCAAGAATCAAGAATCACTGGGGTGATGATACTATAAGAAGGGGCAGAAGAATTCAAAAGTAACAAGGAGCTTGAAGCATCATCCCTAAAATCTGAATCCAGGTGCGGAGATGGAGAGACAGGAACCATGGTCACCGATGGGAGAGAGAAGGATGAAGGGGAATCAGAGGATGGAGGAATTTCACCGTCCTCGAGGGTTAGGTTAATGGAAGGGACTGGCAGTGAAATTGGTGGGGAGGTTGCCGGAAAAACAAGGTGGGAGTTTGGTGAATTCGGTGGGGATAAGGAGATAGAGGAAGATGGGCTTGAAAGAGGGATTGATTTTTTTTTGAATGGATATTGAGTTTTTGGGTAGGTAGCCAAGATGGGCCTGGTTGATACGAGAACTTTTTAAAGAACCATCTTTTGGGGAATACCCAAAAAAGGTGGGGGACTACCCAGTGCTACAAATGTCCACCCTAAAATGATAAGGGGTGTCCTAAAATGTGGAAATGACTAACCTACCCTTAACCTATATATATATTACCACCTCCTCCCATCACCACCACCTATATATATAACCACCTCCTCCCATCACCCCCGCCGCTCACCACCACCACCACCGACCACCTTGAGCCACCACCACCACCGACCACAATATATAGCTTAATTTAAATCATTAACAAAACAAAATCAAAATCAAAATTATAACAAACCCATTACTTGTCATTCGTTTTTGGTTGAAAAAATGAGAAGTAATCATTAAAATGAGTTGAAAATGTAAGTTACAGAGAGAAGTTCGGTTAAGAATTATGTGAAAAACTTTGTCGAACTAGCCGAACTCAACTTTTAATGGAGGTTTTTCTTTCAGAGAAAAGTTCGGTTACGTCGCAAATTTTTTTTCCTAACCGAACTTTAGTTCGGTTACGTCGCAATTTTTTTCCTAACCGAACTTCAGTTCGGTTACGTCGCAATTTTTTTCTCCTAACCGAACTTTTCTCTGAAAACCTATATATTGAGTTCGGTTACGTCGCAACTTTTTTTCATTTTTTTTTTCCCAGCCGAACTTTTAGTTCGGTTACGTCGTAAAAAAAATTTCCTAACCGAACTGTTCTCTGAAACTAAAAATTCCATTAAATCTGAGTTCGGCTACCTGTGTTTTTAGAAACATTAACCGAACTACACTTGCAGATGAGTTCGGTAACTTTGTTCTTCAAATGTTGTAGCCGGAACTTTGTAAACCAAACGAAAATCAATTTGTAAATTGTTCATTTTTAGGAATGTTTTGGCCAATTCAAGCACCATTAACTAAATTTGAAGTATCCATGAGTACCCAAAACATCATACTCTTGTTCTTCCTATTTCCTTCTTCTTCTTATCTCTCAAAAAAAAAATGTTAAAAACAAAACAATCCAACTTATAAAACACTAATCACTAATCCCTAATCCCTAATCAGTTTTTAACTAATCACTAATCAGTTTTTAACTAATCATTAATCACTAACTAAGTTTATCATCAAGGGTAAAGTGGGTATTAGAAACAAAAATTATAAGGGGTGACCAAATATTACTTCTAATATCCTCCACAAAAACTGATGGGTAGTCCCCCAACTTTTTTGGGTAGTCCCCAAAAGATGGTTTTTTTTAAAGGTTTTGAAATTGGTAGTTGTGTAGGTGGCATAGGCAAAGAGCTGTTCTGACTCAGCTGAGCAACATTAATGCTAGGTAGTTGAGGAGAGGGACGAGCATTAATGGCATCGATGTGATTGGTGAAGGGGGGACAAGTGAGTTTTCTCTCTCCCAAGGTGACCTGATTTACCGGTTCCCATCTACACCAGCAGAGAAGTCGGAGCAAGATTCCGGTTCGAAAAGTAAACAACGGTGGATACCAGTTGAATGTTCAACTTGTTTATCAGCTAAGGAAATTTTAGCCGAAACCCAGCAATCCTTGAGAGATATTCCCATGGTCCAAGGAGTTTCTCCAATAGGGCCCTTAAACTTTAGTCTGATTTCAGATAAAACTTCACCTGATCTTGTTTCATGGCTGATTGCCGTTAGACCCCCACAAGCTTTACCGATGGTAACGAATAAATCCGAGCTCAATAGATCAGCTGAGACACCCAAGACTGTGATCCAAGCATTGCTTTTCATTGACTGGCTTTTACAGGAAGGAGATGACCATGCCTAGAAGGACAATGGAACTTCTTCAATTACCACTTCGACAATAGCGCATAATCTCAATTTTTCTTCCTGAGAGAGGACAAAGAAAATGCCCTCATTATGAGTGAGATGCCAAATTTTGAAGGATTAGTTAATAGCCAAATGTTGTTGAAGCCAGCCTCCTACTTCCGACCAATCAACATTTAATGCCCCTACCTTAACCTTAATGGCAAGATCCCAATTGTCGAAAGAATTGATTTTGTTAAATGACGGAGACTCATTTAAGGAAAATGATTGGCAAGGAGCTTTGATCCAACAGTTGGGGATTGGACCACTAGTCTTAAAAGCAGCTTCCGATTGAGGTTTTTTCTTCGTCATTTCCTTCTTAAAGTTGCAGCTAGAATCCAAAGCGGAACTGAGATCATGCCATCCTTGTTTAAGCTTACCCATAGGAAAGAAAGTATGGTGTAGCTTACCGGTATGATCCGGTATAGATAACATAAGATATTATCCTCCTGTATTTTTCTCACGAGAAATAGTAAACCATTCTGACCTTTCCGAGAAAGACCAGGATTGTCTTTCGAAAGTAGAACACAAGGCGTCCTCTACCTTCAATCCTAACCAGCAACCCCCGTTCTTGCTGAAAGAGTTTATCCATCTCTTTCCTTTACCTGATTCCCTGATGGTGATAAGTTTGACCCTGGTATTTGAGTTCTCCCAAAGCTCAAAGAGTTTATCTCCAATGGTGAAGGATAGAGGAGTGGTATCCCCTTTAATGATCGTTCCACGACCACCTCCACGGATTTTCCGATAACGTTTACCGGTAACAGTAGACCAAGGTTTTTCAATTTCAGTTGCAGACATTCTCTCTCCTCTTTATTTGGTTTTGGTCAGCATCAGGGAATATTAAGATCATCATCATCATTAGTTGTATCTAGCAATGTATTGTCACAGATTCTATCGAGTTCATCTGCGAAATCTTTGCTTGTTTTCAAATCTGTATATGTTGTTTGTTTTAGGTGATTTTGAGATGTTTAGATTGATTTTGGTTAATGGAGAAGGGGAAACTTGATAAGTTTTTCTCACTCTCTTTTTCATTCACTTGGAAGATAATATCTTCTTCTTGTTTCTTTTTTTTCTCTTTCTTCACTTGGTCAAATATAAGACCCAAGGAAGAGTTACATGTGGACTATTCTTGTCCATACAACTTCTACTAAAACAGACGCACTGGTGTCATGACCATAAAGCTTCTGGGGCATGACACTTCTCCTGACTACAGTAACATTGTCTCCTGGATGTTTTAGACGATCCAGTGTCATGACAATAATTCTATGAAGCATGACACTACTAGAACATTGCATTAACTCTCAATAATCTCCTCCTTAATGTGATGTTCTTCTACTCCTAGTAGTTCACGGAAATGTTGAAATTTACCTTTGGGAAGTGCCTTGGTGAATATGTCCGCCAATTGGTCTTCCGTCTTGCAATACTTGAGTTTTATCTCACCATCTTCAACCGCTTCTCGAATGAAATGATACTTGAGTTTGATGTTCCTTGCTCTACAATGCTCCACCGAATTCTTGGACATAGCTATTGCTGATTTTCTGTCACAAAAGATTACGGTGCTTTCTTCTTTCTTCTCTTGAATGTCTTCCATGATTCTTCTTAGCCATACAACATGAGATGTAGCTATTGATGCCGAAATATACTCTGTTTCTGCCGTGGATTGAGCTACAGTTTCTTGCTTCTTCGATGCCCATGTGAATATACCCGAACCAAGAGAAAAAGCATACCCGGATGTACTCTTTATGTCATCAATACATCCTCCCAAGTCACTATCACAATATCCAACTAATTTGACATCAAATTTCTTGAATACATGATTCCAAACTTCATTGTTCCTTGAATATACCTTAACAACTTCTTTGCTGCACCAAGATGTAAATGACTAGGTGAACTCATGAACCTAGAGAGCATACTTGAAGCAAACATAATATCCGGTCTTGTATGTGTAAGATATAACAAGTTTCCAATAAGACCTCTATAGTAAGTCTCATTAATTTTTCTTCCTCCATCATCCTTCTTGAGTTTCTCATTCACTACAAGTGGTGTAGATGTGGGGTTACAACCAAGCATACCAAATTTCTTCAACACCTTTTCGGCATACTTGCTTTGAGAAATGAACACTCCATCTTCACCTTGATGAATTTCTATACCAAGGAAGTACATGAGCAAACCCATGTCACTCATCTCATATTTCATCATCATTTCTCTTTTGAAATGCTCAATCATATGAGCATCATTACCCGTAAAGATAAGATCATCAACATACAAGGCAACAATGAGAATAGACGTACCTTTTTTTTTCACATATAGTGTAGGCTCACTCTTGCTTTTTTTGAAGTTTTTCCTTTTGAATTATCCATCTATCTCACTATACCAAGCTCTTGGTACTTGTTTAAGGCCATACAAAGCTTTCTTCAACTTGTACACCTTATCTTCTTCTCCTTCCACCACAAAACTTTGTGGTTGTTCTACATAAACTTCTTCATGTAGTTTTCCATTCAAAAATGCCGATTTGACATCAAGTTGATAAAGTAACCAACCTTTTTGGGAAGCCATAGCAATCACGGCTCTAATGGTGTCAAGACGAGAAACCGGTGCAAACGTTTCATTGTAGTCGATACCGGGTTGTTGTGAGTATACTTTTTCCACCAACCTTGCTTTGTATCTTTGAACCGTTCCATCCGCATTATACTTGACCTTGTAGATCCACTTCACACCAATAACTTCTTTGTCACTTGTCCTTGCTACCTTCTCCCATGTATTGTTCTCATCAATGACAAAAACTTCTTCTTCCATAGCTTTTATCCAAACGGTTCTTTTGATGCTTCTTCAAAATTTTCCGGTTCCACCATACAAAAGTTACATCTTTCATACACTTTAATCAACCGTTGCATTTTCCTTGGTCGAGGTGATGGTGATGTTGATGCACTAGTACTTGGAGACATACTTGGAGATGCTCCTTGTCTTGTACTTAGAGGTGTTTGAGGTAGTTCTTCCTCATCTTCTTCAACTTCTTCATCTTCACTTGTTGCTGAATTTTCTTGCTCTTCATAAACAATAATGGTTCTCTTCTCAATTTTACCTTCTTCCCAATTCCATGAAGCTCCTTCATCAAATAACACATCACGGCTTGTGATCATTGTGTTGTTATTCAAGCTATACAACCTATAACCTTTTGATTAGAGGCTATAGCCAATGAATACACACTTCTCACTTGATTCATCAAGCTTTGTTCTCTTCACCTTTGGAATTTGAGAATAACACACACTACCAAAAACTTTGAGAAGCCTTACCGATGGTTTTCTTCCACCCCATGCTTCAATTGGAGTTTTATCCCATACGTATTTTGTTGGACACCTATTCATCAAGTAGACGGCGGTGTTGACGGCTTCGGCTCAAAAAACTTTAGGTATACCCTTGTCATGAAGCATGGACTTCGCCATCTCCATCACGGTTTGGTTCTTTCTCTCGGAAACACCATTTTGTTGAGGAGTATAACCCACGGTTAGTTGCCTTTCCAAGACTTCATCTTCACAAAATTTATCAAACTCTTTGTTGTTGTATTCTTTGCCTCTATCACTTCTCAAAACTTTGATGTAGTGACCACTTTGCTTTTCAACAAGGATTTTGAACTTCTTGAAGATGCTAAAAACTTCGGATTTTTGCCTCATGAAGTACACCCAAGTCATACGACTAAAATCATTAATGAATAAGATAAAGTATCTATTACCTCCATGAGTTGGTGTCTTCATTGGTCCACACACATCGGTATGTACCAAACCAAGAAGTTCTTTTGCTCTCCATGCTACACCTTTTTGGAATGGTTGGCGATGTTGCTTACCAAGTGCACAACCTTCACACACTCCATCTTTGTGGTTGGTATGTTGTGGAAGTCCTTGCACCATGTTCTTGTTGGAAAGCACCTTGAGACTATTGAAATTCAAATGCCCAAGTCTTTTATGCCATAACCATGTTTCATCAATGGTTTCCATCATCATTTCAACATTCTTCTCCTTTTCAAATACAATTGGAAAGATTCTATTCTTCTCCATCTTGATACTCTTAATTACTTGTCTTTTGTACTTGTGTTTCTTGTCATAAATGGTACAATATCCATCTTAAAAATGAACCGCATACCCAAGCTCCACAAGTTGCCCAACACTAAGCAAATTTTGTGCCAAATCCGGAACATATAACACATCTCTAATGTATTATGCTCCATTGATAGTTTCCACGAAAATTGTACCTCTTCCGTTAGCTTGAACCATGTTTCCATCACCCATCTTCACTAAAGAATTTTCGGATGTATCCATGTCAACAAACAAGCTCTTCTCACCGGACATATGAGTTGTACAACCACTATCCACAAACCACACTTCTCTTTTGGAAGTTTCTACGGCACTTTGACAAGCATAAAACAAGTTTTGTTTTCCTTTTTCTTCTTTCTCTTCCGCTCTACCGGCGTGTTCATCTCCTTTGTATCTACAATTCTCCTCCAAATGTCCATACTTCTTGCAATGATGACATTGAGGTTTTCCTTTGTTCCAACAATTCTTCTCCAAATGACCATTCTTCTTGTAAAAGTTGCATTTTGGTACTTGTTGAGAATCACCCTTTTGGTAGTTGTTGGAGCTTGCTCCTCCTTTCTTCCATTTTCCCTTTCCTTTGGAATTAGATGAAGCATCACCCTTGTACTCATTCTTCTTCGCTGAGTTCAAGTTCATCTTTGATTGAAATGCACTTTCAATCGACTTCTCGGCGTGTCGTGACACCCTTTCTTCATAGAATTTCAATTGAGCCCATAACTCTTGCGACTCCAATGTAGAGAGATCTTTTGTTGCTTCCAAAACCACCACAATGGGTTCGAATTTTTCCGGTAAGAAATTTAGAATCTTCTCACAAATTCTTTTTTCTTCTAGCTTTTCACCACACATCAATATTTGATTAACATTTTCAATGACTCTAGAAGAAAACTCATTCAATGTTTCTTTATCTTTCATATGTAGATTTTCAAAATCTCTTCTATATGATTGAAGTTTCAACTCTCTTACCTTCTTGTTTCCTCCATACTCCTTTTGAAGAATATCCCAAGCTTCTTTAGCTTTAGGAAAATAAATTACTCTTGGTAGAATAGCGTCTCCAACTCCTTGTTGAATGTACATGGATGCTTTAACATTCTTCTTCCTACTCTCCTTAAGTAAATCCTGTTTTTCTTTTTCTAGAGTTGATGTATCTTCAATTTCATCATACCCATTTTGTACAATCTCCCAAACATCTTGAGATATGAATAAGGTCTTCATCTTGATGGACCAAAAATAATAATTTTCTCCATGAAAAATTGGGATTGAAGGTTGTTGAATATAAAGGTTTGAGTTGCTCGAACTTTCCATTGATTGGGTTGAAGATTAATTGAAGAAATTGGGTTTTTACTTTTCTAGATCTAGTTTTTGAATTTTTCTTTGGTTGCTGATTTTTTGATTGAATGGGTGTTGATTGATTTTTTTCACTCTCCAAGATCAGATTCACTTGATCTATGCTCTGATACCAACTGTTGTTTGTTTTAGGTGATTTTGAGATGTTTAGATTGATTTTGGTTAACGGAGAAGTGGAAACTTGATAAGTTTTTCTCACTCTATTTTTCATTCACTTGGAAGATAATATCTTCTTCTTGTTTCTTTTTTTTATCTTTCTTCACTTGGTCAAATATAAGACCCAAGGAAGAGTTACATGTGGACTATTCTTGTCCATACAACTTCTACTAAAACAGACGCACTGATGTCATGACCATAAAGCTTCTGGGGCATGACACTTCTCCTGACTACAGTAACATTGTCTCCTAGATGTTTTAGACGATCCAGTGTCATGACAATAATTCTCTGAAGCATGACACTACTAGAACATTGCATTAACTCTCAACAGTATCAAAACTTTGGCATTCTCTCACACAAGAGCCTCATTTCAATTACAAGCATTTTCTTCAAAGCCCCTTGATTCAGTCCTAGGAATTTTCTGTATCAAACTCTTTTTAGTTAGGGGTTGGTAGGTATCGCTATACATGTACAGCTATCTTGATCGAAATGAGAATGGTGGTTGTGTAAAACTTAAAATCATAGCATTTGTTGGATTATTCGAGAAAGATTGTGCAATCTTGTAATGGTCTTTTCCTTTGTAGTAGTTGCCAATGAGATAGTAAGAAATTTATTTATTACATTTGCAATCCCTTATCAAAATCGATATTAAGAAGAAGTGAGTATAGTTATGCTGGTAGCGTTTTAGGTATATTAGCTTTTCCGAGTATGGGGGCCATCTGTTCTGTAGTGAGGTGTCTGTTAAGATGTGTGAACACTTTAATTTACTGGAAATGTACACTGACTAAAGGCTTGAGTGTGGATTACACAGTGGATCTGGAAGGGTTAGTTTCTTATTCAAGTTTGAGTTATCTTTATGGTCACAATTATATCTTTTGATGAAGACGTAGAATATTCGCCCAAGTTTATACTACTGATACATTATAGTATATTAAAATACGAGTCTCAAAGAACTCTGTTATGTAGCACCACAACATTATACAGAGGATGTATACCAAGTCAAGGATTCCTCAGGTTCAATAAATATGTCGAGTCACTTGTATTTGTTTATTTATCTGAATAGAACCTGGTCGTTTGGTTTTTGAATTCCAAATGCTCTTTGTCCTGCGAATTCTAGGGTAGCTTTTGTTAGATAACGACTTCTTTCACAAATAGAGCAACAACAGTTGTTTCGGTGGCGAAATTGCAAATTGTTGCATTAAATCTGGAGGCAATTCAGATTTCTGGCTAGAAATGAACCAAGGTTTGTGCAGGTTCATTTGTTGCATCTTTTCAGTATTATTTCAATATGCTTACATGTAAAAGATTTTATGATTTTTGGTGAAAAACTTGTAAGCATGAATCTCATAGATCTTAAGCAATGTTCTTAAACTTTTAAGAGAGCCGAGGAATCAGTATATGCTATGTATCACTGTTTGCAGTATGTCAGACATAACATTAGCTAACTCTGTATGAATTCTATCCTTTTAGTCTCAACCCCATGTTTGTCTGTTGTCCGTTTGAGCACTGATTTGAGAACACATAGATAACCAAATCGAGCAATGGCGTGATTAGAAATTATGTAGTTCTTGTATGTATATAGGGCATAGTGAAGCAAGTATGTTAACAAGAAATGGAACGAGTTCCCAGATGACATTTGTGTACCATATATAGGACTTTCCAAATAGTAAACTCTGCTATCCTGACTAGTTCCCATTGCATTGCACATGCACTATTTACACCAGTATATGGTACATATGGGTAAACACTGCAATATTTTTATTTCAACGTGTGGGAAGAGCAGCAGTTGCTGCTAGCTGGTGATGCTATTTATCTCTGGGCGTGAGGCTACCAATTTATTTCTGGGCATGAGGAAAACTTTTAAACTATGGGCAGTACTTTAATTACCAGTGAAGATGCTTATTCAATATCCAGATAGATGCTAGAGGTCTGGCCTCTTCTAGCTGAGATAAGCTTCTGGTCTGCGGTACCCCGCAAGTCTGATTTTCTCGGAGAAGGACAGAACTGTGTGTTGAGCATTTCATACTAGGAAACTGTGCTATTTGAATAGTGTCAATACTAGTTTCTCCTTCTCTGCTTGATCAAATTTACTGAAAGTTAAAACGAGAAGGTGATGTCTCGCATATTCTGCTTTGTGCTCTATACAGGTATGAGTGAGGTGCACTTATTGCAGTAGGATTTCCAATATCATGTCTGCAGTTTTTGCTATGATGACTTGGTATTCATACACTTTGAAATGACTTAGTATTCATCAACTGTCTCAGACTTTCAAACCTCTGATATTCTTTGCAGTTCACATCCCAGTTCTAACTAGATCGAATCCTAGAATTTTCAGAAGTTTATACCGGAGGTGTTATCCAGCTATAAAACACAAACACATTTTTATCCAATGGTGGGTCCCAGCCAGTACCCTTGTGAATGGGTAAACCTAGTCCAAAGACTAGATCCGAGCAAGGATTTCATTTTTTTGTTGATTCTCCGTCATGGCTTCTATTTCATAGTTTGTATTTCTTTTTCCCATGTCTATGGATTGAATCTCTATCTACAATTTACCGATTTGAAGATATCCCCTTTTCATTTTCCCATATCTCAGACGTGACTTGAATCTCTATGTTCATTGTACCGATTTGAAGATATCCCCTATTCATTATCCCATATCTCAGTCATGGCTTGAATCTCTGTTTTTCCATACCCATTTATCTTCAATTGAAGAAGATCTCCTTTTTCTTCTTCCCATATCTCACCTCAACTTAGTTTGAAGTACTAATACATCTCCTACATCCATCAAACAGTGAATCCTGTGTTAACTCTAACCAATCGAAATCATACCAACATGCGGCCACCAGATCTCAAAGTAAATTAAATCTCCATAAAATCAATCCCTTTTACATCTCATCGTATACATCTCCTACACCCATCACTTATATTCATCTCTAATCTCTTACATCTCCTACAACCATCCCTTGCAGCCATCTCTTATCTTATCCAACAAAAGTGTTGGCTTTTGATGATGAAAATGGCTTCCAATCTCGGTTCTTAATCAGCAATGGTGCTGGTTTCCGATGATAATCAGGGTCATCAAAGATTCAAAAGTAGAGCTGCAGTGGTGAATCGGTGATGGCAATGGTAGTCCATATGGTGGTCCGGGGCGGCTATGGTAGCGATGATATTTCGTTAGGGTTTTCATCTCTTTAATGATGGGCAGTTCCATCCAGGTATCTCTAACAGGCTCTTTAATTCAATGTTGTTTGTTTAGCTTGTAATGGGCTTCCTAGCTTGGTTGAGGTTGTGTCCCCAGGCTTTTGTTTTTTACTCTTTGTAAGGAACTTCATCTTGGATTATCTCGATAGTCCTTGCACTTTCAATTGAAAGTTGTATCTCTGTAATTTGTGTCTGGGTCTAGTTGTAATTAATTCTTATTTCTTCAATTTAATCTTCTTTCACGATCAAAAATAAATAAATAATGCTTCCAGAACGTGATATTCATCAGTATACAACTTGGGTGTGCGGATTTGGTTATGTTGCTTCGACTAATGAGTATAAAATTGTAAGAATTTATATGCTCAGGAACAGTTATTGGGGTAATCACAGAATTGGGGTTTTATATGGATTTTTGTATATTGGTATTCATAGTCGAGTTGACGGAAGAGAATGTTATGACGTATGGTTATTGAAGAAGAAAAGTGTCAATCATGAGATGGAAGAGGAAGAGGAAAAACAGTCGCTGGTTTGGAGTAAAGAGTTTAGTGTGGATGAAAACCAAATATTAGCTGTTACAAAGAGAGATGGTATTTTAACTTATGTTCGTAGCTATCTTAACATTTACGACACAAAAAATTCAACCTCAGAAACGGTTATGGATTTTGAATCTTGGATTTGTGAAGTGTTCCCTCGCAAGAACACCTTAGTTTCGTTAAAAGAATTAGGTGAAGAAGATACAAAAACAATGGAGTCAGTTGGCATCAAAGAAACACAAGCCTGGGTTCATACTTTCAATCAGCTACTGGAGGATGCAAATTCTGAACACATGTACCCATAAACTGGTAATCTTTGTGGATTTGCTTAGCATTGTCTTAATTAGTCATATTTTCTTAAGTTTATTTTATTTTGTCTTTATATCATCTGTCCAAACTGTTTTGGGTTAAGTTATATTGCCAATTAAAGGGGCACAAGCAGGCTAGGTACTTCAGTCAAGAATTGGTAGGTTTTGTTGGTTCTGCATTATCAAGGAGCTCTCAAGGGGTTTTAAAGAAGCAAACACACCAGAATTGGGGAAAATTTTGGTTAATAAAGCTGAGCCATTGTTTTTTGCTGCGACTCGCCAAGAGGGTAATGGAATTCACCACTTACTTCTGTTGCTTCTGGTATGTCTAGATGTATTGGTATTTACATTGGGGATTTGATGGTTAGGGATGTTTCTTAGTTGGTTTCCTAATATTCCATGGGATTATCAACCACTTTCTGCAATTACGGATTTGTGTGATCCGTATCTGAATTTGTTTCGGAATATAATTCCTCCTATTTTTGATACCTTGGATGTTATAGTGACTTTTGATGAAATGTAGTAGTACTGGTTATCTATCTGAATATATATGAATATTGACGTTTTGTGAAAGATAAAGTTGATTCTTAGTTGTGCATTTAATTTCGTCTTTAATGGATGGAATGTTTCTGTCATGTATGATGTTTAGTAAACTGACGGAATGTAACTTATGATTGAAACTATTGTAGCTTCATTTAATTATGGCACTAGTTTAACGATGTTCTTATAGTATACTGAAGTAACTAATAGATTCAGATTTTACTTTAGGTGAGTGACAAGGAAATCACTAAGCTCTTGGAACAGTTAAGGTTTGTTATGTATGGATTTGTCTAGCAAAAACATTTAGAATGTTCAGACATGGCATGTCGAGGTCGAGTCCAGGTATCTAAGATTATGGTACTAAACCGCTCTAATTCACAGTAGCAGGTAATATTAAGATCATCAGCAGTGTCACTAGTAGTATTTTGCTATGTAGGTATATTGTTGTAGATTTTGTTGCGTTTTCCTTTGAAATCTTTACTTTTGTGGAAATGTGTATTAAAACAATGGCATTATTCTCGACGAGTATGGGGGCCATTTGTTCTGTATGGAGGTTTCTGTTTAGAAGTGTGCATAAATGGACATTTTACAAGGATTCGAGTGTGCATTGCAAAGTGGATCTGGAAGGGTTAGTTTCTTATCTAAGTTTGAATTATCTTTGTGGTCACAATTTATATATCTTTTGATGAAGACGCAGAAGATTCACCCCAGTATATATATGATAGTATCTTAAAAATACGAACCTTGAACTCTTGAAGAACTCTGTTATGTAGCACCACATCATTATACAGATGGTATACCAAGTCAAGGATTGTTAAGGTTCCAGAAATATGTCAAGTCACTTGTTTGTGTTTGTTCGTTTATCTGATTGAAACCTGGTCTTTTGGTCTATGAATTCCAAATGCTCTTAGTGCTGCAAATCCAAGGGTATCTTTTGTTAGGTACAGTTTTTTATGATATTGTCTGATTTTATAAATAGAGAAACAACAGATGTTTAGGTGGCGAAATCGCAAAGTGAATTGCGTTGAATATAGAGGCAATTCATATTACAGTCTAGAAATGAACTTAGGCATGTCCAGCTCATGAGTTGCATCTTTTCAATAGGCTTACTTGTAAAAGATTTATGGTTTTTGGTGATAAACTTGTAAACATGGATCTGACAGATCTTAAGCAACGTTATTTAACTGTAAAACGTTTTGTTGCAATGTAGGGGAAACAATATAGGCTATGTAGCACTGTTTGCATATTTAGAGCTATCTTTCATGAAGATCTGTTACCGTGCCTGCTTAGAAAAAAACGAAACATAGAATTTCAATACGGTGGGCTAAAAGATAATGAAAAAACATCAAACAAGTACCATTATTTCACAGATCTTACCCGTGAGGCAAATTAGATTTGGTGGTACTACCCACATCAAAGTTTGGAGACAATCTACAAGTTTTTTTTTTTTTTTTTTGAAAGAAAAAGAAAAAAAGAAAAACAAACTAAGCAAGAAGGGAAGCCTCAAGCTCAATGAGCTGAGTAATACAAGAAGGAGAGAAGTTCAACCAAATTCTAGAGGATTGGTTAGTTACAGCATGAGCCGCAAGTTCATGACCACTTTGTTGGCTGTGTTTCTGACAAAGTTGAATTCCACAGAGTTGAAGTTGTGAATACTATCTTTGATTCTGCTAATATAATTGTGAATGCGCCAGGGATACTAGTAATGCCTATATCTGAGGGAATTTATGATAATAAGAGAGTCTCCTTCGATGATGATGTCCTTCAAGCCTTTACGCATAGCTATATCAACTGCTAATTGAGCGCCATAAGCTTCATACTCCACTGCTGAGATGAAATTGAGCACTTTATTCTGCCCTCCCTTGAAATTAGCAGTACTGTCTCTCGCCAATGCACTGCAAGCATATCCCTTAGGCCCCGTTGTGCCATCAAAGTTTATCTTGGCCTTATTGACAGGAGGAGGTACCCATAAGTCTTTCTCAGCCTGCAAGATATCTTTTTCTGTGGGGATGGCTTCATACACATCAGTACTTAGCTACATATTGTACCAGTACATTTCTTCCTTAAGAGTACCTTGACTACTGAATTTTCCACTGTTAAAAACAATATGGTTTCTGGCTTTCCATAGAGCCCAGTAAAGGCAAGCCCCTATTTTATACTTTATATATTCTCCTCCTTCATTCAGCCATCTTACAAGGTAGTCCTTGACTTAGTACTTGGATTCATGCTGGTTCTGAGACTCATAGGAGAAGCAAAAAGAATAGCTTGAGAGCCTTCACAGTGAAGGAACAGATGCTCTACAGTCTCAGTTGCTTTGTTGCACAGTCTGCATTCATCATTAGCCCCAAGGATATGTTTACTTAGATTTCCTGTCACAGCTAGTCCATTCTTCAGAAGTCTCCAGATAAATAGTTGATTTTTAGGAGCCAGAATATTGGTATTCCAAAACATCTTCCACGGGAAGTCGAAATTATGAGAACCCGATGGTTTTCTGTCTGCCAGACTCTTAATAAATGATTTGGCTGAGAATGTACCTTGGAGGTGATGTTTCCATAACAATTTATCCGCTGCTTCTTCATCATTGTCCGCTGGTAAGTGAATCTCCATAATCTTCGAGACCTCCGATTGGTTGAATAGCTACTGCAGCTTGTCTTCATTCCATCGTTACTCCTCCTTAAAGATTAGGTCACTCACTTTGGTTATATTATGCGACTCATTGTTGACTCTGTTTTCTCCTCTTTCGGGTACATTCTTTGGTAAATTTGGAATCCATGGATCATCCCAAACATTAATACTTTCTCCATTCCCCACTCTCTAGCAGCATCCTTCACGCATCTCATCCCTACACTTCAACATAGCATTCCATGTAGAAGAGCACTTTTCAGGCTTCTTTACTGTCCAGAAGTTGTTGTTTTTCAGATATTTAGCCCTCATTATTTGACCCCAAGGATAATTTGGGTTATTTAGGAAATTCCAAATTAGCTTTGCAATCATTGCCATATTAAGATCTTGCAAATATCTGATACCCATTCCTCCTTGATCTTTTTCCAGCTCCATTTGCTTCCATCCTATAAAGTGCATTTTCTTTTCATTTTGAGCATGCCCCCACCAGAAGTTTCGGATCGTTCTTGTTAGGGATTGGATAGTCTTGTTTGGGATAGTTGCAGTTGCCATATAGTATGGGGATATTAGGACCAATTCAGTTTTTATCAATACAGTTCTACCTGCTTGTGATATGGTACCTTTCCACCCTGCCATTTTTGAATCAACTTTATCCTGCAGAAATCCATACGAGGAGTTTTTATAAGCAGATTTGAGTAAGTAGTGTCCCAGATATTTATCAGCATCTGTCATTTGCTGGACCCCCAAATAATTTGCCACTTTAGTTCTTCTGCCACTATCTACCCCTTTACTAAAGAAGACATCGGATTTGTGCATATTTACACTCTGGCCCGACCAAGCTGTATATGTACTAAGAATGTCTGTGAGAGTATGAATTGTCTTGTTTTCTAAAGCGCCAAACAAAAGCAAGTCGTCCGCAAACATGAGGTGGGAAACCGATGGTGCATTCCTTCAAATCTTGTACCCGTTGAAGAGTGCATTCTTTTCCATAGTACGCAGCAACCATGATAACCCTTGAGAACATAATATGAACAAATATGGGGACAAAGGGAAGCCTTGGCATAAACCCCTTTCACTGACAAAGTATCCTTCAACTTGCCCGTTAATTACAATGGAGAAGGAAGCAGTCGAAATACAATTCATAATCAGATCATGCATTTTTCCGACTATGCCATAAACTCTAAGACGATGGATCATAAACCTCCAGCTGACTTTGTCATAAGCTTTGCTTATGTCTATCTTCAAAGCAAAAGCTCCTAAAATATATTTTGAAGTGGACATGGAATGAAATATTTCTTTTGCAGCCACAATATTGTCTACTATTAGTCTACCAGTGATGAAGGCTGATTGAGCAGTGTCCCCTAAGTTATTAAGGTGACCTTTCAGTCTCTGCGCTAGGATCTTGGTTACTACTTTATAAAGTATATTAGTTAGTTCTAGAGGTCGAAAGTCTAAGGGGAGAGTAAGGTTTTTTGCCTTGGGTATCAACACCAGATTCGTGTGATTCAGTCCCGAGGGGAGACAAGCCTTGGCGAAAACATCCTTGACTGTTTTGGTTACTTCCTCTCCAACAAACTCCCAACACCTTTTATAGAACATAGTAGGCATACCGTCCGGACCTGGAGATTTGAGGCTCTTCATCTTCATAATAGTATTCCATATTTCTTCCGAGGTAGGAATCGATACCAAGCTGGAATTTCTGCTATGGTCTATGGACTTGTCGTCTTGAAACATCATAACATGCTTGTATTCATTAGGGTCCCTTTTTAATAAGGAGGTGAAATGATTCATCATGTACTTAACAACTCCCACAGAATCAGTAATCCAGTTTCCTTCTGGGGCCTTGAGGGCTGCAATCTGGTTCTTCTTTTTTCTTTGAATCACCGACATATGAAATATGCAAGTATTCTTATCCATATTTGGTATCCATCTTACCTTACTCCTTTGTTCATAATATTTGTACTTCATAACATACAACTTGTCAATTTTATTACAAAGCTCCTTTTCCTCAACTCTAGTATCCTGAGATGTGCCTCCATTTTGACATGTAGCAGCTCATTCTTCGTGTCTTCAGCAGCTCTAAATATGTTCCCAAATTCTTTCCTGCTCCATTTGCTCAACTCCTTCCCCACCTCATTGATCTTCATTAAGGTATCACACTGTCTATGAGTCCAAGTTTTTTGGATAACATCCTTGAGTTCAGGATGTTCTACCCAATAGTATTCAAATTTGTATACGAATTTTCTCTTTCTCTTATTAACTCTATGGATATTGACTAGGATGGGGGCATGGTCACTACTCACCCTAGGAAGATTCAGAACTCCATTGTCCTGGAACATTAGCAGCCATTCAATAGTGCAAAGCCCTCTGTCGAGTCTCTCAAGTATAGAATCATCAATAACTGCACCATTGGACCAAGTGAATGCTGGTCCAACAAATCCCATGTCGATCAACCTTCTGTCCCTTATGAAGTTCTTAAATTCCTTGTTTGTACCATTTGAGAGGAGAAGTCATTATGACAATTATTTTGAAAATCTCTCTTCTATTTGATCTTGACCAGGGTATGTGTAAGGGTACCACTTACAACTATAACTACTTTCATCCATCTTATCTTTGAAAGAGCAAGCAGAATTCATGTTGGTTTTTTCACCAGCGCCTCCACCACTCTCACTGTTAGTCTCTATATTCTCTACTCTCACTCTTGTAAAACTATTACCTACCAAAATTCTAGGGTTATGGATGGTTGGTTGATTTTATATAAGGAAACTTGGGAGATTTACTAAAATGGCCTTCAAGAAATCTAAATGGATATTTTGTTGAAGCCCAGTCCAGTGAACATGACATTTTAATCAGGATTATGGTGTAACCATATCAGTGATATCACCACCACTAGTCCCTATGCCTCTGCTATCGGCCGTTTTTGATTCATTTCAAAGCGTATAAAACTGTGTCGTCCTAGCAATAGGTGCACTTATATTATATATGATATGGAAAACACAGAACATCAAATAATGTACTAATTTGAACTAGTTTTTGAGTTCATACTAGAAAAGTATTTGAAGCATAAATAAATAAAAAGGTATAATCTTAATCAAAATGAAATAAATACAATAAATATTGATTATCTCAGTAGAATAAGATGGTTTCGCAATATTTTACCTAATGATAAAACAAATCTGGAACAGGAGAAAGGAGTTTGGCTTCTCTGGCAAAGCCGAGAGGGTGTTGACTTTACCCATCTGTCGGTAGTTAAGCTCATGAAAATATGAACCAGAGGGTGATAGACTTGTCCTCCAATTTACGGTAATAAACTATGTGTGTTGGATTTGGGGGCAGTCAAGGTTCATGGACATGAAGTTATGTTTTATACTGTGGAGCCTTGGAATAGGATCTTTGAACTTACAAGAGATAATTGGTGTCAATGCCACATTCCAAGTGAGAATTGAATGAGTGAAGACCAGCCTTATCATATTTCATTCAGTTTCTAGAGCATACACTGCTATTTATGTTTTATGAGTTTGACAGTGAGACTGGAATCCAGTGTAACCATATCACTACAACTAGTCCCTCTGCCTCAGCCATCGGCTGGTTTTGGTCGCATTTTTCCTACTACTTGCATTATGTTCTAGAGTTTCTATTGTCAATTAGAATACCTGAATAGAAATCTCGTTTCACCAATGGACGCATTAAAGGAAAATACGCGCATGTTCACTCTGAAAAGATGGCTGTAGAGATGAAGAGTCATCTCCAAAGGGTGTGATTTCCTCTTTAAATAAGAGACTTGTTTTTGATTCAAAACATATCTCAACTTTCTCTGTTTTATTTCTTACAAGCATCATCAAAAAGAAAACCAGTGTGTTTTTGGTTGGATCAAGGTCTACTATCTTTGAATCCAACACTGTTGTGGAGCTTCAAGTATCCTGACAGCGATATTCATTGACTTGTTTGTACTCGTCAATTCAATTGGGAAAGGGTCGAATAATTGTCGAAAAGAATCTTTCATAAGAACCTTGAACCCTAATACAACATTATTTTCTTCACCCTGTTTTACTGTTAATTTTTCCAACATGGTGAACCAACATCCAACTTAAATATCTTGATGCAATTTATTTGTAACAGTGGTTCAATTTGTGATGCCATAGAAAGGTTTGAACGAATTTATGATTATTGATATGAAGGCATGATAGAATTCTAACTATCTGCTAGTAGTTTGTTGCAGACTCGCAGCCAATCGAAATGTAACTAAACTGCAGCAGAATATGTGGGAATCCTTTTATAGTGGCGAAAAAACTTAAGGCTAAGTGCAAACATCACATCAATGGATGGACGTACCATAATGTCTATCTATAATATAACACAAAATGATTTGTTTGGTGTAACCAAACTTTTCGTTGGTACATGAAAGGACGGAACTAGCCCTCCGCGTTTTCATTTCTCGTTGGATTTTCCGTAAATGATTACAACTCAAAGGGAAAAACATACTTATGAACTAATAAAATTACGCGATTACCCCTCCATATTTCCATCTACCCTTCGATTCAAGTTATAAATTTCATAAAAGAAAGGGTAGATCTATAATATAAACTCTTCTCCTCTTTTTTTTCACTGTTTCCCTTTCAGAACAACAATTTTCTCCTACGATTTGATTTCGATTTCTTCTATCTCTTCATTATAGCACCAGAAGCAACACCACCTCCTTCACCACAAACTCAAACACTGCCATCCCCCAGCAGTAACACCAGCATTATCACCACCGCAATCTCCATTAGCACCACCGCCACCTATTCTCCGTCGAAATCTCTTTGATCTCTTCTCATTCCTTTCTTCTCCATCGAAATCACTTTTTTATTCATCTTCATCGATGTAGATAGATTTGGAACTCAATTTCGTATTTAGGGTATATTATTTTGATTTGATTGAATATTCAATTATCATCTATCTTGTAACCCTAAATTCGAAATTGGGTGAAATAATTGAATTACTTGCACATCGATTCTTTACAAAGAAACATCAACCCCTCCCTTCATGTAATTGATTGGGACGGAATTAGGGTTTGTGGGGTTTTGATGAGATCCCAAATTATTTTTTTCTAACCCGACTAAGAAAAATTTGTGGTATGAATTAATGACGCATTTGAGTTTTAAATTTTACTTTTGATCCTGTAATTTTGGTTTTGGTATGATTTCTACATTTTTGCATCAAGCCTGATTTGAACTAGAGCTTCAATTTATATGAAAAAGAGAATTCAGAGGCATAGAATATACTAAACATAAGTAGTGGATGAATTTTTTTAATATTGGTAGAAGAAGAAATAGATGGAAAAATAATTTTACCTTTAGTATTTTAGTGTTATGTAGTTCACAGGGAATGGTTTCATATGGGTCAGCTGGATGACAGAATAGGATAGATGCATGTAAATGTACATTTAACCAAACTCAATTTTATTTTTCCTATAATCAGTGTTTTAGTAGAAGATATTATATATGTGATTTCACTTGAATTTGATCCCCATTTTCTATTTTACCATACACTAATTAGTAGAAGATATTATATATTTTTTATTTGCATATGCAAAGTGGCCTTGGCTTTGTATGGTTGGAAAGGGTACAAAGTTCATTAGGGTTTATGACATATTCGGAAATCCACCAGCAATGTTTCAACTTACACTGCCCTTTGATGTTCACTGAATTCCATTAATTATTTTTGGATCATTTTTTGCTTTGTTTTCGTAGTTTCACTCCTCTTATCGTTAAAATGTTGTGGTAGTTTTGTATATTATACTTAGATTGACCTTGGCGCTCGCGTTAAGAGGTTTTAGTATGGGAATGATTCGTTTTTATCTAGAAACACATCCTTTTAACTTAACCTAAATAAGTGTGATTAAGAATGTTTTAGGCCTTTTCTTTTGAGGGATATGATATCCCTCTTATTTATTGTGTAATAATTTGTGTTTTTCTCATATGTAATTCTTGATTCCTGGATTTGGAACTGTTGGCGTATCTATCTGTAACTAAGTTCACCAGGGTGGATTGGATTTTCCAATATGCTCTTGCTTTAGAGGCTTTAACAGTTAAGATACTAGCTGAAGTATTAGCAACTGCTTACCTGTTGCAGGTCTAACACCACTTCAGGTGAGACGAGTTTGAGTATTATGGGAAGGTTTTGATTTAAAGTGTTATTTGTTTGATTGCATTTTAGAAGGTAGACCGATTGATAATGGATTATAGTCGTCCCAGTCTGGATTTTACAATTTGATTGTATTTCCTTTTTCTGTTGGTTTGAAATATTTGTTTATCAACTCAAACAAGTTTCAAACTGGTGCAGTGGGTATTGATATCGAGTACAGTTTTCCTTTGGTAGGGAAGCATTGGTTTAGGTCCCGCTTTTATGTGCATGGTTCCTATATGCAAGAAGAAAACCTCATATCTCTGTCTATGTTGAAGAACATGTAGAATAAAAATACCAATTGCTTCAATATTAGTTGTCTGCTGTAAATTTGGTATGCGAAAAGATATTCATTACAAATTGGTGAATATATTCCATTCCTAGTAGAATTTTTTTTTGGTGAATATCGACCCGATACTATAATTCAAAAATTTCCCTTAAAGCTCTCTACTTGGAAAGGAAGGTATCTCTCTAAGGGACAAAGATTAATAATGATGAACAATGTTTTAGCTAGTTTACCATTTTACTATCTGTCATTATTTCAAATTCCATTTTCAGTTATGAAAGAAATAGAGAAGATTATGAGAGACTTTTTATGGGGTTCTATACTACAACAATAACTGCTATAGATCACATGCTAAACATCACAATGTCTGAACACTTGTGGTCTTTTAAGAGCTAAAACTTAAATACCATTAATATTATAGTGTCTGTGATCTTATATATAAATACATATCCATACATATCATGCATTTTATTAAGTGTGATCTACTGCTTGACCATTTGACGACTTCCAACGTTACTTTGTGATCAAAAATCAGTCCATCAAGTATTTTTGATAAAATTTCAAAAATAATTGCAATCACTGTGGCTCCAACATGCGACCTTCAGGTGCCCACTGTATATATCCATTAGAAAAAAAAATATTCTTGATTTATCTCTCAATCTTTCTCATCCCGAAACTCACTCTCTCGAGAGAAAAAATCTTCTGCGAGATAAATCATAGTCCGAAACTTCGAACGATTTTTATAGTCAATTTAATTTGGATTCAGGTACGATTCGATTTGTATTCTCTACTCTTTGGATTAGATTCAGGTACAATACGACTTGATTCAACATTGAAGTTGAATTTTGGTTTCCTTTTTAGTTACTTTTGATCTGAATTTTGGTTTGCTTAGATGCAAAACTTTTAATTGCATGTTTGATTCTGATTTAAGTTGGTTGGTTTTTCAATTTTACTTGGTAGATTGGTTATTTTATACAGATCGATTTGATATTTGGAGGAAAAGTTCTTGTGAAATTGGAGAAAAAGTTCTTGTGAAATCATGAGTGATATTAGGGGTTTTGTCGTATTTGTGTTGGTATGACATGATTTCATCTGTTTTAGGTTTAGTTTCCTAGTTTTGATTGGAAACCCTAGATAGGTGAGTTAATGCTTGATTTGTGCTTTGTGAATCTAGAATTTGTTTAATTTTGGGTTTTTTTTTTACTTGATTCATTATTGGATTTAATGATTTGATCGGTAGTGATGTGAAATTAACATTGAGTTCTAAAGATGGATTAAGTATTACTATGAATGTCCATATACAAATACTTGTGGTCTAGGTAGAAGAGGATTTCATTGTGGCATTGTCTATCCAAATCTAAATTATTCTTCAGTTATTATTTGAAACTTTGTTATCTTACATTGTGGTAGTGTCTATCCAAGCTTTGACAGAGGATTATCTTGTGTTCCTCAGGATTCAGTTTCAGCTTTAGGAACCTTATAAAGATGGCCAGATCTCTCTTGATAACTTCAAAATGGTACATGGATGCTTTAATCTGTTTCAGTTTGAAATAAAAATTCTGATCTTTCGCTCCACGTATGCTTTACTTCCTCTCGATTGTTTGTGAAAATCCCCCAGTATTCTCTTTTAGACTCCATGTGAACTACTTTGAAAATTCTACTAACTTTCCTGAAGAGGTGAATTAATGTTTGATTCATTGTTCATTTGTGGTACGTAATGGTGATTGGATACTGGAAAATGGATTTACATTTTTTGAGTAGTAATACTCTTAGATATGATTAACACAATATATAAGGATTTGTACCCATTGTTTAATGTATTTGTATGTTTCAGCAAGCATCTGATTTTCTGTCAATTTTCATGAATTAATTTGATATAGTTCCTTATATTATTTCCGCGATTAATTTGATTTTTATTTCTTTATTTGCTTCATAGGTATACAAATGGCGAATGATGTAGATATGAGTATTTTTGTCATCGAATTACAATCACACTCCCTCTTGTAGTCCAGACTCCAGGTATGTAAGTTTATTGTATTTTATTTAGGTGCTGTTTTCATTATGTTTCTCTTGATTTACGCCCCGAATTATGTTCATTTGGTTTGTTTATTTGGAGAAATTTATTGAATAAGGTCTAGCGAGTATATGCTAAGAAGGAAGGTAGTCTTTATAACTAACTAAATATTTTGAAACATATTGTTATCTAGTCACATTTTGGAAATTTGATGCTATTTTCCTGTGCCTACTTGAGGATTTTATACAAAACTACTTTAGGATTCAGTTTCATAAGGTTAGAGAACCATGTCTGTTACTCATGTTACGAAAACATGATCGTAAAATTGAATTCATTTGCTTCTTTGTTCTTTCTTCCTGCCTTACAGTCTTTGGGTTTGGTTTTCCGTACTTTAGGTTTGATCTTGTGTGCCTTTCACAACATAGGTTGTACTTCAGTCGACTCAGATCCTCATAGGAGCTTCAGGTTAAATAAACCCATTACATGATGGGTGCTATGTATGATTTTGGAAGTACCATACTGTTAGCAAGAACCAGGTGGTGAACTAATCATCACTGTGTTCCCGACAGTCAATCATGGAAATGCCTAATGCACTCTAATCTGCTTCACAGAAATTCATGAGATGACTTAGTTGATTAAAATTTCTCCGTGGGGATTGCATGGTTATTTAGGTTTAGGATTCTAGGGTCCTAATTATCATCTTCAAGGATTTTAAGGATATATGCAAGTATAGGTCAACATATTTTGTGTTCTTATTAATATTCAAGGGAATCTGGTGCAGTTCTCTTTCGCCTGACCTTAGGTTTGGAATGCCGCTTGTAAGGTGAGCAGGTTCAAAACCCAAGTTTGGAGGAGTGTTTGCAAGCAATCGTGTGTCATCATATGGGTATTCTAACCTAGTGGATGTCAAGAAAATCTATTTAAACTTGTGCAACTGTATATTATAGTAGTGTTCCTTGCTAGGATACCTCCATGATTTGAACTTATGTCGGTAGGATTACAATATTTGGATTTTGTATTAAACTTATGTTAGTTTAAAATAAATGAACACCCTGACTTACTCATCCTACGGGGTTTACTGAAATATCTGTGTTGAATTATTTTTAGTGGATATTAATTCCAAGGATTCATGCGGTTTTACATACTTTCATGATGAAGATGATGATGATTTGGATAATGAATAGGTGGGTGGTGCACTGAGCAAGACTGGGAAGGAGTTAAAAAAGATTCTAGGAAGTTCTGCTGGAATAAATAATTCAGATGCCAAAGATGAGGACGATGATGACCATGTAAGCTCGTGTTGTTTCACTTAGGTTCTGAAATTCACTCTATTTGCATGCATTCTATTCTGTTTTTGGATGGCATTTTCTTGGCTGAACTTTTTGAAGGGAGAATAATTTGTGTATTGTAGCAAGCAAAGCGGATTACATTCCTCCGATAATCCAAGCTGGTTTATCTGATTATTTTCTGGTTACCTTGATTCATTTGCAGGAAGCGGATGATGATATGAGTACGTTACCTGCGTCGGCTTCAAAAAAGAACGATACACCTAAAGAGTAACCTGGTGAAACTCCTGCAAAAGCAGCGCCTTCAGGATCTACTCGTGGAACCAAATTTGCTACATCCAAATCTTCGAAGTCAAAGAAAAGAGCATATGGGGATGATGGTAAAGTTTCCAATAGCGCACCTTCCAAAAAGGTGAAGACGAAAATGGTAATTTCTTGTTTTTGCTTATAACAGGGAAGTTTGATAGTTTTTTAGTAAGTATTCCCTCTAAACTTGATTGATTTGTTGTATCTTATCTTTTATTTATTCAGGAATCGAAATCTTCTGCAAAAGAGGGGTTTGCATCAGCTCTGTCGTCTGCCGAAGCTTCAGCAAACCCATCACTGGCCGTGTTACTGAGGACAGGGTTGTCTTGGTACAAAGTGCTCTGTTATAAACACACGAGCTCATGGAAAAATTCGAGGAAAGACTGAAATGAAAAGAGGTATTCTATTTCTTTATAATTGCAATTTTGTTTCCTCGATTGTGAAATTCCATTTCATTTTTCTCTCGGTCTTCCAAGGTTATTTTGATTGAAATTTTCTATGTGTCACAGCAGTTTCCAAGGCCAATACCACAAACTAGTTATTATATGACTGTAGTTGCCGAATTCTGGTATTTATTACTTGTTTATGCTTTCAAGGACCTGAAAATGCAACATCAAGCTCAGCAACTCCTGTTTGGTGCGGAACCATCGGAAGCAGCTTCCTCGAGTTCAACTGCTGCAGATGTTTCTCCTACGGAACTATGGTGTTCTAGTTGTTGATGCAGCTGGAGTTGCATTCGAGGTTGGTATTTCATAGTTGTTGTAGCATATTATTCCCAGATGTAATAATGTTCACAATTGGTACTCCTAGTTTGAGTGAACTTTACCCATCTCATTCTGATGTATAGGATCTGAGTCTTGGTACTTCTAGTTTGGGTAAACTTGGCAGACCTTTGTATTTTTCTATTAGTTTGTGGTTCAGAAATGAATTTGGTTCAGTTTGTGGTTCTGAAATGAATTTGTTTCAGACATTGAATGAATTTAATTCAGACATTGTTTCCTTTTTATATCAGTTTTTGTATTTGAGTTACAGGTGCAGAAATGGTATGGGATCACACTTTGGCTTGTTGTGTGTAGGGTAAATTTGGGTTGAGAAAGATCACAACTTTTAAAACCTTGTTTTTTAAAAATCTTGTCTTTAGATCTCAACTTCTCAAAAGTTTGATTTCTTTGCATAGGATAGGATACACTTTTCACTGCAAAAGAATTGTGATCCATAGATCACCCTTTAGATTATACTGGCAAAGATCACAAACAGCCAGTACTTAGATCACACTTTTTAAGAATAATCCATGTTGTAGTGCTACTTCAAATTCTAAGAAGAGAAGTTGGGTAAAATGGTCAAGTGCTTTGGTTTCCAAGAATTGAGGTGGTATTGGAATTAAAAAATTAAAGTTGGTTAACAAGGCTTTGCATTGTAAATGGATTTGGAGATATGGTTCTGAAAGAAGAGCTCTATTCTTGATGAAAATTAAGCCTTTTGGGAAAGCATTTCAGGTCAAATTTGTTATCCATGACGCCAATGTGTATGATCTCCGGTAAGAAAAGCTAAAGGGTTAATAATTTCTTTGTTTTTCTTATGGTGGATGAATCTGTTAATGAGGGGAAATTTGCTGAAATACTAGGGATCTTCACATTATAGGAAAAGAGTTAATGTAAGTTTGCTTCAGTTAATGCGTTAACAATCTCATTTAGTATGTGCACAAAGATATTAAAGCTTATATTTTTATCATCTGCAAAATAGTAGGTGAGCATCAAGAACTTTGACGAATAAGACATTGAAGTGTGTGTAAGAGGCTCCTATATTATATGTTTGAAATGCATCACCTTTCGGAAGACGCGAAAAACCATTGGAATGAATATAGTGGAATATTAGATGATGGGAAATGGATTGTTTTTTTTTTTTGTTCAACAAAATGGATTATATATCATTCAGTTCTGAAATATCTGCATTATGGATCAGTACGGTCCTTCGAAATAGCCGAGCATTAGTTTAGAGGTGTAAATTTCATTGGGTGATGATTAAAAATCAGATGATTAGAAACTTTAATTAGGTTATGCAAAAGAAATAATGCTACGGAAGCCTAACAAGGAACGTTGTAATTCTTGTGAACATGCTATTTACTATCAAAACAGTGAGAGATAGTAAACGTGCCATCACCCACAACACAAATTTACTATAAAAACAAGGACTCAGATAGCGTACAAAGTCCTTACCCAGCAGGCCAGCACCCACAACCAACCGAATAGTAGCATTGTTAAAACAATGATCATCGTCCAACAAAGATAAATTTATCATCTTTTTGCAAATTCCATGCACATGCAAGTGTCTGTACAATACAATGCACCATATTAACCACCAATATTCTACATTAAAACTATAAGATAGAACCAAAAGTAAGCGAACGTGGATAACACAATTTGGTTATGCGATATTGAGTTTCCTTAAAATCCAAATGTAATCTCGAACTAGAAGCTCCAGCAAGAATCGACAATCTTGGTTATTTACTTTCATATTTTTCGATAACTAAGCTAGCTTGGGTATTCTAAAAGACCCCAAAATCACTAAAACAAATGGTTTCTTGGGGAATGTCAGTGGCAGATCAAAATTACCCTTTTCCTATAAGAGATCCAGCAGATTCCCTGGCTATTTGAGAATATGCCACCAAAAAAGAAAAAATTGTATATGGTGTAAGTTCTTGGTATAGTTAAAAAGAAAAAACATCAGCGACAAAAGCATAACCCTAAGCACAATTTGATAATATACGACTAATAGAACTCAGAGAGGATAGAGCTATTAATATGACACATATCACGGGCGCAACACTAGTTTATATGAATATTATTTCTATGCCATTCCAACAGACAGGTGTGAAAAATTCCAATCTACAAAAAATTGTTTGGTACATCAAGGAGACAGGGATGAAGACCCAATGCATGTTATCATACACTTCTACTCTGCATTGGAGCTGGAGGGACAGCGAAGAAAGGATTATTCTGGTCTTAGACTTGGCTAATGGAAACTTTCGTGAATGTCTTTTACAATCTCTTTCGCCGGTAGAAAGTTATGACATCAATTTTGGAGTTTTCGGTGGGTTATTATTTTGTGCATATAGATATTTTTTGTTCAATCACTGTACAGTACTTTTGTTGTGGTATGTGGCTATATAAAAAGAAGAACGATAGCTATGACATGAAAGAGCAGGACGGGCAACAGTCATTGGGTTGGATTAATGAGTTTAATGTAGTCATAGATAGCCTCATGAAGAGTGGTGGTGTCTTAGGATACAGTTTTCTCCATCTCAATGTTTACAGCCCCAAAATTTCTAACTCAAAAAGGCTGTTGGGATATTCAGGCACTATTTCTCAGGTTAACCTCACAAGAACACGGTTAGTTTCGCTGAAAGAACCAGGCGAACAAGGTACAGAATTGATGCAGTCAGTTGTAATTAAGAAGTAAAAAAGACGTGATTATCCAAACAAGTACGTAATTTTTCATAATTCGACGAGATCTAACATATATGTACTGGATCATCTTTGCCTAGAAATATTGAAATCTGATAACAAAGAACCATTTTGCAATTCTAATGCTGACTGTTAGACTATTGAGCTGTTTTATTAAAATCTATTTTGATTTTATGGGAGTGATATCCTTTTTCTGGTTGAGTTATAATTATTTTGTTAAATCTAATTTCACCGGAAGAGTAGAATAACGTATATGCAGGGAAAATCCTGGAGAGTGAGAGCTTTAATACGCAGTAGGACAAGGGAATCTCTTAGTTGCTGGTTGGAATATCTCTGAGGATCCAAATATGATAAGTTGCTGGTTGGAATGTCCCTGTATCTGACGGAAATTTATCCACAAGTGATGGAAGATTGCACAACGAAGTTCCAGTCTCAAATTTGCCGACGAATTTTCCCAGAGTTCAACTAAGCTCCACTTTCCCTTCCTGATTATACAGCTTGACACATTTTCTTTGTTGCTTTTGTTCACCGACTTCTTGCTGGGAGATTCAGTGCCTTTTATTGTTTTGCTACCACCTGTCGTTTCATTTTTGCTTGGAATACAACTAGATTATGAAATCTAGTTGGTTTAGGAAACCAATACCTGTGTTCTAAGTATAGCAACTTAAGAGGTTCGTCGCTTAGAGTTAAGTTAGGAAATCTTATGCTTGTATGAAAAGTAATCCTTATTTAGGAATGTGTCTAGTCCTTTTAATATGTATAAATAGCAATAGAGAGA
Source organism: Papaver bracteatum (assembly GCA_023529315.1). NCBI lineage: Eukaryota > Viridiplantae > Streptophyta > Magnoliopsida > Ranunculales > Papaveraceae > Papaver > Papaver bracteatum. The sequence goes on from JAJJWX010001987.1 coordinate 461,260, forward strand.
ACCTAGTATAGACACACCAGAAGTCTCTTCTCCTCGTGCTATCTTCAAACCCTACGCCTTGAAACTACAAGGGCTTTTTTCATGGATAATTTCAACATTCTCCCGGTAGAGATTATATCCGATATTCTGACTCGTTTACCCGCTGAGTCAGTTCTAGACTGCAAGTCAGTGTCTAAAATATGGAGAAATCTCATTCAGCATCCATCGTTCTCTAAGATGCACACAAATCGTCTCAATCACCATCGTGATTCTGGTAAGTCAGGTTTTCTCAACAAACCTTCGCTTCACCCACTCCGATATTTTGAATATATTGAGAATCATGAGAAACCCATTATTAAATTTAGAAGGATAAGATCAACTACTCTAGATCAGTATGATACTTTAGTTGGTTCGCTTAATGGATTGATATGTCTTCATCAACGGCCTCATAGATTTTGTATTTGTAACCCCATGACTAAAGAGTTTGTTATTCTTCCTGAACCGATGAGAGATTCTGGTCAATTTATAAAAATAAGGATGGGATTTGGTTACCTTCCTTCAACTAATGAATACAAAGTTGTACTTGTGTATGAGCTAGAGAAACAATGCAATTTTGTAGAGATCGTGGTTTACACTGTTGGCAGTCGCAATGGTTGGAGAAACATTGGAAAATTCAATCTTAAGTTTAACCTTGGTTATTCTGCAAATGGTATCTTAGCAAATGGAGCTCTTCATTGGAAGGACCAAGAAAGCGGGATTCTTGTTTTTGATCTGGCTAATGAAAATTTTCGGGAACGTCTTTCACTACCTCTTTCACCGGTAGGCAGTTTTGTTAATATCGGAGTTTTGCGCGGGTTTTTATTTTGTACACATATATATTACTGTTCAGTCACTGAACAACCGTGTTCTGATATATGGCTATACAAAAACAAGAATTATAATTATGAATCATCAAAAGAACTGGATGAACACCTGTCATTGGAATGGTGTAAAGAGTGTACTCCTGATGGTCATATCAATATCAATGACCCAAAAGCTTCAACATCGACAAAGCTGGTGGACAGTAGTCACCACCAACGTTTTCGTCACGTTTTCCCGCACAACAACACGTTAGTTTCTTTAAAAGAACTAGGAGAAGAAGGAACGAAGATAATGCAGTCAGTTGAAAATAAGAAGCGAAAAAGGCGTGATTAGCCAAACAAGCAGAAGCATCTGTACAAAGTATTCCATAGGATCTCTGGGTATATATGAACTTGTCATCTTCATCTAGATCCCAATGAAACATTTCATTGATATTGTCTAATCTAGTATTGTTAGTTTGTTTTTATCTGAATTATTTAGGTTACTGTCATGTATGCTTTAGTAGTTTAAAGGAACTAGTTTCTCGCCCGAGCGTTGCACGGGGCTAAGTTTATATTTTTTAGGCTTTCTTGCCACAATTTTGTATCCTCTGATGAAAGTTCTAAAGGCAATTATGATATTCATAGTAGGATCACTTTTACATCTACGAAGTATAGATTCAACAGAAGCCCAGAAATTTGAAATACCTTAAATAAAGACCGTCTTCCTGTATAAATTTTACGATATAAATTACACAATGAAACTTAAAATCCTCTTCATGACTTGCAACTGTCGATGAGAGTTCAGGAGTACTTACAAATTCAAGGAATACCTGAATGTTTCCCTTAAGAAGGTATTAAGTAATCATCGCGTGCAGCGACAACTGATGCAGGTGACGATCTTTGTTTACCATCAGTCCAATCGAAACCGTAAGGGTGAGATTTTCTCCACAATGAGCCTCCAATTCAATAGATGAAAATTCAAATACAGGACTAAAACAGACTAATGGTAACATCACTTAGACATGAATTATGTCCATAGCATTAGAATTGCAAATCGGGTCTTTGTTATCCAATTTCAACATGCAGCAACCCCTATATAATATTTCTTCAATAATCTAGAGGAAGATTACCAGTTCTATACTTCTATGTACCCCAGACATATCTTTGAATTTTCGAAAGCTGCTTGTTTTGCTGATCATGGCCTTTTCGCTTCTTAGTTTACACTGACTGCATTATTTGTGTACCTTCTTCCCCTAGGTATTTTAAAGAAACAAAAGTTCTCTTGTGAGCGAATACTTGACAAAATAGTTGCTTAACCGTAAGGGTGGTAGATCTCGAGATTGCTCGAACTGTAACCTAAAACATCACCACTCTGGGTAAATGCTAACGGCCTGTGATATGCAGTAAACTCTAGGATCTAACTCAATGATTTGTGTTTGTCCTCCTTCTCTTTCATGTTATGATTATCTATCTTCTTTTTATATATCCATATATTGTAAAACGAGTACTGTTTAGTGACTGAACAGAAATATCTATGTGCACAAAATAAAACCCCACCCACAACTCCAAAATCTAAAGAACCATCTGTGGGCAAAGGAGGTGGTACAAGATGTTCAACAAAGGTCTCATCATCCAAATCGAAGACCAGAATCATCTCTGCTTTTCTTTGCATCCAGTGAAGAGCTCCATTCACAAAGATTCCAGCTGGTTTGTTATTAATATTATCAAATTTAAGATAGAATTTTCCAGTGTTTCTCCAACCATTGCGGCTTCCAAGAGTGTAAACCATCACGTCTACAAAATTCGGTTCTTTCTTTACCGTATCCACTGCTACAACTTTGTATTCATTAGTTGAAGGAAAGTAACTAAATCCAATCAATGTATAGTTAAACCAACTAGAATTTCTCTTCTTGTAAGGAAGAATAACATACTCTTTTGTAATGATGTTATCAATTTTAAGATTTTAAGAGGACATTTGTTAAGACATATCAAACCATTAAACGAACCAACAAAATAAGTAGACTTAAATAAAGATGTTATCAATTTGATCCTTGTAATTTTATCAATGGGTATCTCCTGATTCTCAGTATATTCAAAATAGTAGAATTGATTATCCCAAGCCAAGACAAGAAATCTGTTTGTACCCAAAATTACTTTTGGGCACGAAACACGATGAATGGATAATTTAATGAATAATTAGGGTTAGGAGACGATATGAAGAACAAATTAGAGACAAAGATAGACACGGGTTTACGTGGTTCGGCATGGTTTGCATACGTCCACGGGCAAGTCCCCTTGGGGAGAATTATTTTATTGATATTTGTATTACAGTGTATATTTTTTCTCCTATTGGCTACCCCCTAAATGATTTCTGCTCCTCCCTATTTATATAGTTCAACATCTAATTTTCAATATTCACTTAAATGGCATGAAACTGCCCATTTATGCTTCCATCATGAATTCTGCATAAAACTGCCCCTTTATGCCTTTATGATAAATTTTATATGAAATAACTGGAATTAATTCTGCATGTATGAAAATGCTGTAATCAGTGCTGCATGGCTGAAACTGCTGTAATCAGTGCTGCATAGATGAAACTGCTGTAACTAGTTATGCTTGCCTCTATCTTCAATTCTGCATGAAACTGTTTGCATGCTTATTTGAATAATTTCTGCATGAATGATGGCCGGAAGTATTGGTGGACACTTGCTGGCGGAAAAGCTGACTGCATGGGTAGGTACTGGCTGGCAGGACATCTGGCAGCATGGCTAGAAACTGGATGGTAGTGAGGTAGAGAACTGTGTTGGGAATTGGTTGGCAGTGCGGATGAGCATTTGGCTGGAGATGCGACGAGCAACCTGACTTTGACAGTTGACCAACATTTGACTTTGACTTTGACTGGGTGTTGCCTTTGACCATTTGACCGGTCATTGTAATAATGGGCAGGATGGTGGGATGCTTCGGTTGACTGGTTAGAGGGCTTGGATGAGGGCCAAAAGATGATTCAAGCTCCAACTGGGCCCATTATATGGCATTTTTGATTATGGTACAATCATCGCCCCCTCTAAACCTCCAACTTGTTGAGGGTTAAGAAAATTACATTTTCCTTAGTCAATGATAAAAACTCGCCCCCAAGTATGGATTATTGATGTTGATGTGATTAGCGAACTTCCTTGTTATTTGCGGAAATCACAATCAAGACACCCCCAAGTGAGGCTTTTATGACTTGGAGATTGACGGGAAACAGTTGAGCATGACCCATTGTTATATGCAAAATCGGGACCGGAGGATGAACTATTTTGTAACATAAGCGTGATGCTTGAGCGGAATGGTATTGTGAGTGAGCGATAACAGCTGATATAAAACTGAACTGCGATAGTTGCGTAGCACTTTACTGCGACGACCATAAAAAACTATCCTCTAAAGTAATGAGAAAAACTGGGTAGTAACATCGTTGAGCAAAAATGGTCTATAGCAGCTTCGATCAGCTGGACTGCAGGATTTGCGAACATGGCTGGACTGCAGCTGCTGCGATCAGCAGAAATGCAGCATCGATGAACAGATCTGGACTGCAGCAGCTTCGATCAGTTGGTCTATAGCAGCGACGAGCAGAATTACACTACAACAGCTACAATCAGCTAGACTGCAGGATATGCGAACATAGTTGGACTGCAGCAGCTGCGGTCAGCTGGAATGCAGCAACAACGAGCAAGACTGCACTGCAGCAACTGTGGTCAGCTGGGCTGCAAGGATTGCGAACAAAGATGGACTGCAGCAGCTGCGATCAGCTAGACTGCAGGGATTGCAAATAGAGCTGGACTGAAGCAGCTGCGATCAGCTGGACTGAAAGAGCAGCGAATAGAGATGGATTACAGCAACTTCGATCTGCTGGACCACAATCAGCAACGAGCAAAACTGCACTGCAGGAACTACGAACATAGTTGGACTGCAATAGCTGCGATCAGCTGTAATGCAGCAGCGACGAACTATGCTGGACTGCAGCCGCTTCAATCAGCTGGAATGCAGCAGCGACGAATAAAGCTGGACTGCAACAGTTGCGATCATCTAGACTGCAGTAATTGTGAACATGGTTGTACTGCAGCAGCTTAGATCAGCTGGAATGCAGCAGCTGCTTAGGGACTAGACTTAAACAGTTTGATAAACCTAGGTGTAATAGTTAAAATAAAATTAGACATCATCAGTTGCGTCTAACTGAGTGCAACCATATCAAGCATCGATTGCGTCCAATCGAAATCAGTAATCGTAAGCAAAAAACTGAACTTCATCGATTACGGCCAACCAAATCGAAATGTAGTTGCTTTTGAATTGGAGTACAATAATTCAATCAACATAACTATAGCAGTTTAACATTACTGATTGTAATAATTGCGTCAAAATATTAAGGTATATGCTCGCCCCTTCTTAATCCTGCAACTCGTTGGAGGATTAAGAAGTTTGGGTTACCTGAAGTTTCGATTTTCAGAAGCTTAATTCCGCATTGCAATTAGGTGCTATGTAACTCACCCCCAAGCATATGGAGTGTTACGTAGCTCACCCCAAAAGAGTTATTTCAGACCATGATGTGTTACATATTTCGCCCCCAAGCGATTTTCAGTCACGTTGAAGTGATATGTAACTCGCCCCCAGAAGATAGTGATTGTCATGCTGCTCAATGCTCGCAAAAGGGTGCACTTCCTTGCTGCATTTTTCTCGCGCATGGGATTTTAAAGATGTATGCTATATGGAATCCGCGCGGGGGGCCAATCCCACTATTCCATATGCGCGTAAAATTGAAATGTGTGCATTTCCTCATGATAAAATGCTCGCCACATTACAGGTCTCTCACTATACAAAAGTATGCATGATTATATGAAAAGATGCAAAAATATGTAAATTGTATACTTACCATATTGAAAATGTTATTGCGACTTCGTTTATGAAGCGATTAGGATGCCCACTGGCTATGTTGGTGTTTTCCAGCGACGGTGACTTGTATAGTTACCTTAGCGTCTCGTATCGACTTAGTAAATTGATTTGTCTGTGGGACTGGAATGCACCAGTTAAGTCCAAACTGGATTGAAGATGATTGTCACGAATCAGTATTTCAAAGAAATTTGCTGCGATCAGTCAGATCTTTAGCTTGATTATACATACTCTGATCGGGTGAAGAAGATTGTGAGGAAAATCAGATCGTAAACAGTTTTGGGGAAAATCGGACTACAACAGTCCGACCAACTGGACTATAGGAATTAAAAAAGACTGCGGAAGTTCGATCAACTGACCACTAGTTGTTGTTGTGAAATTAGATTACAGTAGTTCGATCAATTGACTGTAGTATTTATATTGAAAAGGATTGCAACAGTTCGATCAACTGGACTGCAGTATTGATGGTGATTGAATGTGACAGTTTCTGGTGCTGTCATTTTAAATTTCTAAGAATTTAATTTTCTTCAAAAATTGAAATTTTGTCTTCACGATGTTGGGAATCGACATACGATCTCAACGGGCCGAAAATCACTCAGTTTGGACGCACAAAGAAGAAGTTATCAAAAAATTGGTCGGTTAGCGCTTCGTTACAAACATGTTGATAACGTGATTTCACCCAAAAAATATTATTCTCCAATTGTAAAATTTTACCTTCATATTATATGATATCTAAATACGATCGCAACGAGCCAAAAATCACTCAATTCGGAAGTTATGTGAAGGAGAGATCAAAGAAATAAGATCGTTGACCAAGCACAAAAATGGGTGTAGTTAGATAAGCCCACAAGGTGGGGATGAAAAATCCGTCAGGCTTAAAGCATGGGGATGAAACAACATGTGAGCCATAGGCTTGACTTGGCTAACGGATAAGTTGACTGAGCCAACTCGGCTTGGCTCGGTGGGGTGTAAACATCCTCAAGTAGAAATGATAGGGGCGTAAAAATCCAAGGGCCACGAGCTTAACTTGCTCCGAGACGCACAAAATCTGTGCCACCGTATTAACATGCTCTGCGATACACTGAAGTAGAGCTGAATATGCTGTTGACGTCACCCTGGATGACGTCATGATGATGTCAGCTACGCTAACTAAATGATGAGGTAACCCATGATAATGATGCAATGATCGCTGAAGTGGGTGAATACCACCCTGATGTGGTTACGGGAATCTGACGTGGGTGAACAGGAACGATGAAGTGGGTGAACGGATCTGTTGCTGGAATAACTGCCGGATAATTGCCGCCGGGTTTTTTTTTTTTTTAATTTGAATTTGAATTTGAAACCTTTCGCAACACTTTTTACACGAACTGTGATCTTTTCTTTGAATCCTTCATGCAACGGTTTTCCAAAATGTGATATTTTATTCTAACCTTTGCAACGGACTATGCCGCCGGACTTATCTTGATTTTTTTTGTATTTGAAGCTTTCCGCGACGCTTGTTCAAAAATGTGGTCTATTCCTTCAATGGTTTCTTGCAACGCACGGTTCTCGGGAGATGTTGTCGTTTCTCATGGACTTTCCACCACCGTTTTGCTATACTTTTGCGGCCTTTTATGGGGCTTTTTGAGATGCTTTTCCGGAGGTCTTTCCTTGGGTATTCATGCCCCTTGAGATGTTGGCAACTTGACAACCTTGTGATCACGATAGTAGTGTTTTTGAGGAACCACAAACTCGAACCTGTGGACACTACGTTATTTGAGAAGCAAATTTTTCCGAACTTCGGACTTGAACATGCTCCAGATCGAACATCTTGACAACAATCTTGGTGATTTTCACAGTGAGTCAGCTTTGGAGGCTTCCGACTGCGATGCTGGACTACATCAATTGCGATCAACTGGACTGCAGTAACTGTGATTAACTTGAATGCAGCAGCTGCGATCAAATGGACTGCAGTGATTGAAATCAAAACTAGACCTAGGCATGTTGCAGATCGAATATCTGGCAACAATTTTGATGATGTTTTTACTCCATCAAAACTGGACCGAACATCCTGAGAGAGGTTTCATCGGTGTTTGAAGTGGTGCAGTTTTAGTAGTTTCTGAAGGTAATAGCTTCAGAAAATCTCGAACTGCGAATCTGTACTGTAGCAGTTGCGACCAACTGGATAGCAGTAACTGCGATTATCCGGATTGCTGCAATTGTGATCAAAACTGGGCTGCAGCAATTACGATCAATAGGACTGCAGCATTGATTTTTCATGACGCTCAAACTTCTTTTTCACAGACACGATTTTGGAGCATTTTCTACAACTTTTCTCAATGGGAGAGTACGATTCATTTTCTCGTATTCTCCTTAGTCGGCGCCAATGTTTGTACCCAAAATTACTTTTGGGCACGAAACACGATGAATGGATAATTTAATGAATAATTAGGGTTAGGAGACGATATGAAGAACAAATTAGAGACAAAGATAGACATGGGTTTACGTGGTTCGGCATGGTTTTCCTATGTCCACGGGCAAGTCCCCTTGGGGAGAATTGTTTTATTGATATTTGTATTATAGTGTATATTTTTTCTCCTATTGTCTACCCCCTAAATGATTTCTGCTCCTCCCTATTTATACAGTTCAACATCTAATTTCAATATTCACTTAAATGGCATGAAACTGCCCATTTATTCTTCCATCATGAATTCTGCATGAAACTGCCCCTTTATGCCTTTATGATAAATTCTGTATGAAAAAACTGGAATTAATTCTGCATGTATGAAAATGCTGTAATCAATGCTGCATGGCTGAAACTGCTGTAATTAGTACTGCATGGCTAGAAACTGTTGTGATTAGTTCTGCATGCCTCTATCTTCAATTCTGCATGAAACTGTTTGCATGCTTCTTTGAATAATTTCTGCAAGAATGATGGCTGGCAGTATTGGTGAACACTTGCTGGCGGAAAAGTTGACTGCATGGGTAGGGACTGACTGGAAGCACATCTGGAAGCATGGCTAAAAACTGGATAGTAGTGAGGCAGAGAACTGTGTTGGGAATTGGTTGGCAGTGCGGATGAGCATTTGGCCGGAGATGCGATGAGAATCATAAGCCGTTGCAGAAGATTTAATTAGACGACTTGAATGCATCTTATTGAATGATGGATGCTGAATAATGTTTCTCCATGTATTAGATACTAACTTGCATTTTAGAACTGAATCAGCAGGCAAACAGGTGAGAACATCAAATATGATCTCTGGTGGGAAAATGTTGAGATTATCCATGCAAACCCTTGCGGTTTGAATTGAAGGCATAGGGTTTTAACTTGTGAAGAATACAAATAAGGGATTCTAAGTTTATTTATTCTTCACCCTAAAACCATTATTATTTGTAACTTCATATAGGGATGCACAAGGTACAGGACGGTACAGGTTTTTTACTATCTCAGTACATGTACCTCCCTATGACCGGTACCCGTATTTTTTACCTATACCTGTAGCCATGCATTACGGGACGGGACGGTACCTGTACCTGTTTAACTCGGGAACGGGACGGGACGAGACCGGTTCTTTACCTAAAACATATTTGTCTATCTTATTACCATCCGTATTAAAGAACCCGCAAGAAACAGGCAAACGTACCTCATGCCATTTTTTATCATCTACATTAACAGGAGCAGGTCTCAGCCACCTAAAATACATTACTTCTTCTGTGCTATTTGTTTCCTTCTTATAGCGACGTTCTATTCTTGTAATTTTAGCATACAACCGAGGAATTTTTTCTTGATCATAAACAGCGAAAAACTGACCAACAACAAATGCACCAGGATTTTTATAGTTGCAAACTATGGATTTCAGAACGCTCCCAGATAATCTTCTTAAAGATCCTTCCACTTCATTTGATCTAGTACTGCGTTTAGCAATATCCGAGCTCACTTCTTCGCCACAAACTTTCCGTGTGAGTTTGTTGAGTGATTGGGTCTCAGCAACAAATTCACAATCATCCCCACCCAAACTGACTCCATTATTCTCGAAGTCAGTCTCTTCCGCCATTTTCTCTTTGTCATTCTTTGCAGTTAGATTGCCTACGTTCTTTCTTGATGACCTTAATATCAATGTCTAGAGATCCTCGGTACGAAGGTTCGAGACGGGAATAGCCTAGAACCGTTATTTGTACCTACTCTAGGCACGGTACCAGCTTTTGGTACTTGTACTTGTCACGGCTAACTACGGTTCCGGAACGGTACTGGGACAGTTCCATGGGACGGGACGGTTCTTGTGCAGCCCTAACTTCATATGTCATGCTCATTCTAACCTCCGGGGCGGCAGGTTCTCGGTTACTAGGTCAATTCATTGTTAACTATAATTGTCAGACAACTGCTTTTAAGTATAACTTAATGCCATGCCACAAAATTTAACATATTGAACCATATGTATGCTGAAAATTCTTCAGTCCTAACAAATTCAACCAAGGTCACCGCTAAGTCTAGGTAAAAAATCATCATAACTGAACAAATACGTCTAAACCATGTGTTTGAAAATAACCAGAGCTAGAATTAATCGGTGACTCGGTGTTATATGGCAATTTTTACATTTCCGTAAATAAACACATATATTTGGTTATTCCTTCAGTCCTATAAATATTCTATCTCTACGAGAGATCTGCTTTCTTCAACAAAAAAAGGGGTTTCATGGATAATTTAAACAATCTTCCATCAGAGATCATATCGGATGTTCTTACTTGTTTACCCGCTCAATCCGTTCTGGATTGCAAATTGGTATCCAAGACATGGAGAGATCTCATTAAGCATCCATTGTCCTATAAGAAGCACAAAAATCGTCTCATCAATCATCCTGCAACATCAGCTTATTCTACTGATTCTGGTGAGTTTGGTTTTCTTTCCTTGGCTGAGAATGAAAAGTTCTACTATTTTGAATATTTTGGGAATCATAAGAGACCCGTAAAGATCAGTCTAACACCTCCAATTACGTACTTTGAATATACCTATGTTGGTTCGTTTAATGGTTTGATATGTCTAAGGGGGTGGGTGAGAATATTTGTATTTATAACCCCATGACAAAAGAGTACGTTTTTCTTCCTCATACTAAGATCGATCTTTCTCGGATTAAGGAAAGGTGGTTTGGATTTGGCTATCTTCCTTCAACCAATGAGTACAAAGTTGTTTTAATGTATGAGGTTCCCAAATTTGTGGTAGTCATGGTGTACACTCTTGGAAGTGGTAATGGTTGGAGAAACATTGGACAATTCAAACTTAAATCTAACTATGTCTTCCGCGGAAACGGTATCTTTGTGAATGGAGCTCTTTATTGGATGAATACAGAAATAAGAACTATACTTGTATTTGATTTGGCTGATGAAAAGTTTCGTGAACATCTTTCAACACCGCCTTTGCCAACAGACAGTTCTTTAGGATCTTTCGGTGGGTTTTTATTTACTGCACATGGATGTTTCGATCCGGTCACTTGAAAGTACATGTGCTCTGATTTATGGCTGTATAAAAACAAGAATGATAACTATCACGCGAAAAAGCAAGACCAACAGCAGTCGTTTAGATGGACTAAAGATTTAATAGCTGCACGCAACATACCGTTAGTATTAAAGAAGAGTGGTTGGGTCTCAGTATTCCCTCATAAGAATACGTTTGTTTCCTTGAAAGATTTAGGAGAAGAAGGTGCGAAAATAATGCAGCAAGTTGAAATTAAGAAGAGAAAAAGGGGTGATCTCTGGGATATTATGATGCAATCTCTGGGATACAGCCAGTTGAAAAAGGGGTGATCTCTGGGTACACATATATATATATATGAACTGGTAATCTTCGTCGAGATCTTGTCCGTTCCAATGGCATTGTCTAAGTGAGTGTGGTTAGTATCCTTTTTTTTTTTTTTTTGTGGGATACTATGGTGCAATCTTTACTAGCTTATTTAGTTTTTGTTCACTGGAGTAGAGCAATGTAGGCGGAATTGTTGAAGAGTAAGAGAACTCTCGCGGTGTTGCTAGGAACCTATTTCTTCTTACTGCTTAACATTAGTTGAAAAATAAGCATCTCAATTACATTAAAAAAATTCAAGAAACCCGATTACATTAAAAACTATCTATCCTAACATAATGAAACTAAGTTCATGATTGATTATGAACTAGTTCGTCTTCTCTTGTGCATCCAACATGCAGAAAAATTCTTTTTGCAGTCGACATCCTCAGAAAGTTAAAAATCCCTTCCCTTGACATCGACAATAACATTTAGCAATAAATTAACCCAAGAAAAAAATACCAGTCCCATTCAGTGAAAATAGATTGGATGGAAACATACTAATAATATCCAATTAGACAGTGTCAATTGGTAGTTTCTTTGGAGGGATAATGTCAATTAGCATTAGAATTTCGGATAGTTCTTCGCTATCTATTTTCAATATGCACCCAGAGATCTCATGGATAATCACGGATTTTTCACTTCTTAGTTTTAACTGACTCTACTGTTTTTGCATTTCTTTCTCCTAGTTCTTTCAACGAAACGAACGATTCCTGTGAGGGGAAACTTGACAAAATTGCTCCTTAAAAGGCACCAACATCTTTTTCAAGGTAGAAGATTTTGCGTCATAAATACTGAGAAGGCTCAAACTGTAAGTTAAGACATCGTCACTCTTCGTAAATGCTAATGGTATATTGGTATGCTATATACATTAGTAAACACTAGTATGATGATTGTCCGTTTTGTTTTATTTCTCAAGTCTAGGATAAGGAGGACAGGTTGACACCAAGTATTGTCAAAATTTTGCTATTCTGACCTAGTATGAGATTGTTCTTCCTCTCTTGAGTAGTCTTGGGTTAGCTGCCACATTATTTTTGTATAATTTTCTTTTCTTTCTCAAGGTTCACACACAAACTCCTGACTTAGTAGACTGTCATCAACCACCTCGCTTAAGTAATCAACAATGTTTGATACTGGAAATGTGGTCTACAAGAGGTTGCTTGCGGGCTATAGCATACTTACTCAAGATTTCTCCTAGTATAACTCATTTGGTTCTTGAATCGATGGAGGTAATATTTAACCAAGCTAGTTGTTTTTTTAATTTGACCTGCGTTTTTTTTCCAACAATTCTAATACAACATCTATGTTTTGCATCCATCTGATTTGGCAACATTTGTTTCTATGACACATATTAATTTGAGGTGTTTTTTATTTTATATTATTGTCACCAAATGACCTACTGTTGTGATTGTTTGACTATAGTCAAATTTAGGCAACATTGAAGATGATCCGATGAAATTTTGTTCAGTTTTACTGGTAACCCACTTGGCAAGAGTGTGGTTTACATGAATCAACTGAGTTCTGAGTATTTCGAAATTTATATGCCACAGCGTTGCTTTCCATAATATTTACTTTCGCATTGTTGTTTATTCTAAGAAACTGGGACATCTTGGGCACTGGTCTGGAAAGGGGTGGCGGTGATCAAATGAACAACCAAGTAAATACAGTTAGGCAAACAGACAGGGAAAACCAATGCAAAATTGAATTATGGTGGACTATGCCTATAAATATTGGTTCACCAACGACAACGGTTGAGCACTTGGTGAAGAAGGAACTAAGCGTGAGAAGAACAACAACAACCATTTCATCGGTTTCTGACTTCGCTATAGCTCTTATGAATCATCAAGAATATTACTTGAAAGCAACTTAATGAAGATTCAAATTCGTTTAGGGATTTCAATTTACTTGTCATCAAGAATATTTCAGTATGTACTTGTCGTTTAGTGATTTTAGTCTACTTTGTGATTGGGATTGCCACAGAAAAGAAACAAAAGATCAGTTTACCACAAAATCGTCGAATATGAGAAACTTAAAATTGCCATGGGACGGTAAAATTGAGATAGAATTAAGAACCTGGTTGTTCTATTTCACATTTGTGCCAAGTAAGTTCTCTCGCTCTCTCTCTCTCTCTCTCTCTCTCTTGATATGCTATTCACTTCTAGTAGTTAAAGTAGTACCAAACTGCTGGTTGGAAATTTCTGTCGAGTATATATATACAGATAATGCAATCTGTTCTGTTTCATCCCAACAATTCTAAAGTGTAAAACTTCGCTAAATGCGTATAAGAAATGCTGCGGTTCAAAGACGTTACATATATTGTTATATGTCCTCAACGCGTTGCCATTAGATTTTACAACTATCTGTTAAAAACTGTGGTGCAGGTGTTTTAGTAAGGATATGGTTCAAACTCTATAACTTGCAGCTTACTGACTGTCACACCTTCAAACTCACCAAGAATTTTCTGCGAAAGTGTAACCCGGCAGCACAATGGTCTTATGAATCGAACTTCACCCACTTGCACTTCAGCCTTATAAGTTTGCACCTATGAAAACAGCCAACACATCAGGTCAATCAGCGGAAGTCTTTTACAACCTTCTTTCTCTTCTCTAAGCTCATCAAATGCACCCCATAATGCACTCAATTCATGCCATACTTTACCAACAACAATCAGCCAACCAAGAACACTTAGAACATGACACAATCAACTCTTTTTATTGCATCAAAGGGAAGAAATACAAAACTTGCCCACTTGGGGACTTACACAGACTTGTTCACTCCTTGAACCAAGTCTAAGTCTTACAAAAAGTCTCCTATTCACTCACATATGCAAACTTCACTCTCACATATGTTAGGCTAACTCTCACACAGGCTAGCTTAACTCTCACACAGGCTAGCTACCGAATTTCCCATGCCTTGGGACTATTTATACAGTATCTTTGCTTGGCCAAACCGTGCATAACCGTTACACACGCATGGGACAGCCATTTGTCCCATCAGGTAGTTTCTATAACCGCCAGCTTGCTTTTCAACCGCCACCTTTTGTGTTGTCAAGCCAACAGATGCCACATCTGTTCTAGCTGGTGATGAACCTTCCACATGGTTATAAAGTCCTTTATAACCGCTCCTCTCTTGTCTCACTTCATTGGCATGCTTATGAAGCTCGTAACCAACTCGTAACCGTCACTTGAGCCTTATTGCACCACTTGTCTTGGCCTACTGGATTCTGCCTTGCGCCAACGTACAACCCTCTTGGCCCTGCATTTTTATTACTCTAAGCTAATGCACGGACACTCTTTAGGCTTTACTTGTCGAGGCCAACTCCTTAAGCTCACTCTAGTTACTCATGCGTCACATATGCTTCACTTCGCCAATTAGCTTGACAATAGCAATGAAACTCTTGCATTGCCAACTTGTTTGCATTGTTCAAGCTTTGGCAAACCTTAAACTAATTCCATAGACCAACTCTTGATCTATTATACACTCTTGCATCATCCTTGAGTTTGGGCCAACTCAATTCCACGGATATGCCTTAATGCCAACATCACATGTTGCATCTGTCATTTTGGCTTCGTCTTGCCTTCTACTTAATGAAGCTTCATTGTGTCGGCCAATAATCTTCATTCCTTAGCCAAATATCTTTACAATGTAGTGCCACTCTTGCGCTTCATTGGCCCTGTAGGGTCATGTCATTCTCGACACTTAACGATCTATATAGTATACCGCTATTATGGCTTCGCAATGCGCCATTACGGCGGAACTCTGACTTGTCCTGCAAATCCGTAACGCATCATCATTATGCGTCACTTGCAGCACCGTAATAGACCTCCCCACCCAATCTGTTCAACGCCCTCGTTGAACGCAACCAAGTATACTCAACATACTTGTTCTTCGGCCTTGTACACTTCTGAGCCACTCAGAATTCAGCAAACTTATTTAGCAATCCTTCTTGCCAAATTTTTTATTCCTAGTACCACATGCCACCACTTAGCTTTACTGTTTTGCTAGTGATCCTACTGACTTGTAATGTTGTTTTCACGTTGCGCATACGTTCCAACTCCCACTACAACCGTATATCAACACCCAAATGCTACTTGGAAATTCTTCTTGCCAATTCCCTGAATTGTACTTGAATTTCGCATGAATCATTTGCGCCTAAGTGTACGCACTGAGTGATTCTTCTCAATTTGATCATCATGATCATTGCCATCACTTTCCGACTTTTCCTCCACTCAACATGACAAGGGCTTATAAACGACTTGGCTTCATTTTCAATCAATTTTGTTAGGAACTTTCCGTTGAACTGTTGTTCTCCGCGCTCTTCATTAAGCACGTCATAAAGTGAATAGGGGTTCTCTTCGCATTAGACACCCGAATTCAACACATCATGCCTCGCCAAACTCTGATTATGCAAGTAACATTCTAGAACTCATTTCTATGAATGTGGACACCAAGTATAAACTCTATACTTATGCCATTTTGCATACCCGAACTGGAATGGTGAGTTTTCTTTGCTTAACTTCCATGCAACAAAACTATTGAGTTGCACAGCCCATTTAAAACTGTGACTAACTATCTCTTTGGACATATCATTAGCTAACCCTTTAGTTGTCCATATGCTATGCCTTCAAAGCCAATATGTCTCCAAATACTTCTTTGAACTGCATTGATAATTGCTTGGAAGTGTGTGTGTCTTTCTCTAAGGCCATGAGTTCTACCCAACTCATTCTTGTTGGTAAAATGATTTCTTACTTACTGCATTGCTTGCACTGTCGCTTCCCATATGCCGTCGTGCCATTTTGCAATCCCCAAACAACAACATCATTTCTACGTCAACTAGGACCCCTGTCCTGTGCTTTGCTTATTAGCTTTCAACTTGTCTTTCTATTTCATACGTTAGGCTAAGTATGCTACTTGCAGCATCTCCCCATGACCTAGTTTTACATCGTAAATAAAGAGGCAAGGCTTTATAAACGAAAACACCCTCGTTCATTACTGCTCTTACACAACAAGACCATGTACCATTACATGATTGATCATCAACTGATCTCTTCTGGAAAGCTAAAACTTCATTAACAAAGAAACTTTCTTACACCAAAGCAAAGTATGTACAAACTTGAAGACTCAAATAAAAGTCTGTACAATCAAACTATACACACAGAGTTTGCATCAATCAACAACTAAAGCTACATAGCACAAGGCCAAGAACACTCTTTGTTCTGGAATCAAAGTGTCTCCAATGGAGACAGCAACACTTACTCTTATTCTTATCTTAGTTTCTTTCTTTGTCGAAGTGAGCGACAACTTCGCTGCGTGGTCTCTTCCTTGAACCATCACTTCGGCCTCCATGAGTCTTGCTAGAATGACCCCCATAGTCATTCCCAACTGATGCGTTGAGTTGTGCTTTGAGTGGACAACTTCTAGCGAAATGCAAACCTTTGCAAATGAAACATCCCCTATACTTCCGGGCTAAATGGAATAATTCATCTTCCTTCGGTTCATGCTTGCGCTTACTTCCTACATATTTTTCCTTCCTTTTGGCTTCACCTTCACAGCTTTGCACATCTTCAGTCGTTGTGCAACTAGTAAGCCGTCTTACCGCTGGAATAGCCATATGGATACTCTGGATTTTGCGCCTCTTAAGTTCAGCAATTACACTCGAACTTGCGCCAGCCAGAAATTGGAACATCTGATCTTCTTCACTCATGCCACGTACTTCTTGCACCAATGCAAGGAAGTTTTCAGCATAGGCCTGTGGTGTACTCGTTATTTTCAGCCTACGTAAACTTTCTCTTGCATACCAAGCACCATTGCTCGGCCAGAACTGACATCTCAGTCCATCTTTCATGTAATCCCATGACATAGGATTGGCATAACCATCCGCTTCATCTTCTTGCAGCATAGTTCTCCACCAAACCTTTGCATCACCACCAAGGTAATTGCCCGCGAGAGTTACTTTTTGTTCTTCCCTAGTTCCATTCGCCTCAAAGTATGCCTCAACGTCATACAAGAAATTCTCAATTTCTCTAGAATTTCTGGAACCTGCGTAAATTCTTGGCTCGGAGACTCGATTTGAGCTTTCTCCATGCACGTTTGCTCCTACAAACATGTCGTTACTGATTAACCCGTGAATGCCTTCCACTTCCTCTGACATTTGCTTCACATGGCTTGTTAGTACGGTCTTTATGTCACTGAATTGCTCCTTCAATTCAGTCACTTCAGCATTGGTTTCACAATTTAACAAGGTTGCATCGGACACCTTGTCCTCGACTGCACCTATCCTTTCGTCAAATTCTTTAAACCAATCTGATGTTCTTCCTTCAAGTAGGTCTAGCCTTCCCTTATCTTCAGAAACAAGAGGATTGACAAGGCTATCACAGCCCATGTCTATGACAAAATCATCAAGATTACTGCCATACTCCTCAAGCTGATCAAACGTACCCGGTAGTTCTTCGTCAATCATCATGCCATTAGAACTCATTTCTAATGCAATATTCTGAAAATAATGCGCCACTTACTTGCTCACAGGAAAATAGCTTTAGAGGGAAAGAATCACTAGTGTATTATCCAACAAATACACTCGAACTGTGTACCAAACACAGCTCTGATACCAGAAACTGTCACACCTTCAAACTCACCAAGAATTTTCTGCGAAAGTGTAACCCGGCAGCACAATGGTCTTATAAATCGAACTTCACCCACTTGCACTTCAGCCTTATAAGTTTTCACCTATGCAAACAGCCAACACATCAGGTCAATCAGTGGACGTCTTTTATAGCCTTCTTTCTCTTCTCTAATCTTATCAAATGCACCCCATAATGCACTCAATTCATGCCATACTTTACCAACAACAATCATCCAACCAAGAACACTTAGAACATGACACAATCAACTCTTTTTATTGCATCAAAGGGAAGAAATACAAAACTTGCCCACTTGGGGACTTACACAGACTTGTTCACTCCTTGAACCAAGTCTAAGTCTTACAAAAAGTCTCATATTCACTCACATATGCAAACTTCACTCTCACATATGTTAGGCTAACTCTCACACAGGCTAGCTTAACTTTCACACAGGCTAGCTACCAAATTTCCCATGCCTTGGGACTATTTATACAGTAGCTTTGCTTGTCCAAACCGTGCATAACCGTTACACACGCATGAGACATCCATTTGTCCCATCAGGTAGTTTCTATAACCGCCAGCTTGCTTTTCAACCGCCACCTTTTGTGTTGTCAAGCCAACAGATGCCACATCTGTTCTAGGTGGTTATGAACCTTCCACATGGTTATAAAGTCCTTTATAACCGCTCCTATCTTGTCTCACTTCATTGGCATGATTATGAAGCTCGTAACCAACTCGTAACCGTCACTTGAGCCTTATTGCGCCACTTGTCTTGGCCTACTGGATTCTGCCTTGCGCCAACGTACAGCCCTCTTGGCCCTGCATTTTTATTACTCTAAGCTAATGCACGGACACTCTTTAGGATTTACTTGTTGAGGCCAACTCCTTAAGCTCACTCTAGTTACTCATGTGTCACATATGCTTCACTTCGCCAATTAGCTTGACAATAGCAATGCAACTCTTGCATTGCCAACTTGTTTGCATTGTTCAAGCTTTGGCCAACCTTAAACTAATGCCATAGACCAACTCTTGATCTATTCTACACTCTTGCATCATCCTTGAGTTTGGGCCAACTCAATTCCACGGATATGCCTTAATGCCAACATCACATGTTGCATCTGTCATTTTGGCTTCGTCTTGCCTTCTCCTTAATGAAGCTTCATTGTGTTGGCCAATAAGCTTCATTCCTTAGCCAAATATCTTTACAATGTAGCGCCACTCTTGCGCTTCATTGGCCCTGTAGGGTCATGTCATTCTCGACACTTAACGATCTATATAGTATACCGCTATTATGGCTTCGCAATGCGCCATTACGGCGGAACTCTGACTTGTCCTGCAACTCCGTAATGCATCATCATTATGCGTCACTTGCAGCACCGTAATACTGACATACTACGGGGAAAAGTCACGGAATGAGAAACATTGTTGCTGTAAGACGCCAAAACTGAGTATAGAAATTGGTTGCCAGCGTCTAAATCTCATGGGTGAAAGTTTCTACAGGGTGCCTTCCATTTCCAACCCATTAGAGGAACTTTCCACCCAGGAAGGTCCATGCATCAAACCGAAACAATCTGTATTGTCAGTAACATTTTGTCCAGTTTTACTCACCACTTGGTTATAGTTTTCTTTACTTTTACAACTGCGAATTCACGCCCTCACTCTCAGTCTACGATTTAGCATGCGTACAAGTATTCTAGTACTCAGATGAACAAAAACGAAATAAAATACTAAAGTACCCATCGCAAATATTCCTCTAAAATTAGTTTAACCAAATGCACATATAGCAAATAAATATTATAGCTTGACCAAGAAAAGAATATCACTCCTGTGAAATCAAAATAGATTGTGTACAAACAGACTAACAATCAACAGCATTAGAATAATGAAATGTCCAATTCAGTATGCAGCAACCCATGTATAATTATTCTTCAAACACCAGACACGAAGACTACGCCTGCACATATATGTAGCCAGATAACTACTTGTTTGGCTAATCGTTCCCTTTTCACTCTTTTTAGGACTCCATTCTTCCGTTATTTGGGTATCCACTTCTCAAGGTGTGGCGGGTAATAGTGTTGGGTTACAAACGATTTGGGATTCTGCAGGACTATATAATTAACAAAAGATAGTGCAATCTGTTCTTTTTCATCCCACCAATTTAGAAATGTGAATTTTCGTTAAAATACGTATAAGAAATGCTGTGGCAAGCTCAAAGACCGTATGTATTGTTACATGTCCTGAACACTGGGCCATTAGATTTTAACAACTATGGTAGAAACCATAGAACTTGCAGCGTTTCCGACATACTAGTATCCTACCACTGAGAAAATTCGACAAACGAGAGAACCTTACAGTTGAGGCAAATTTGAGATAGAACTTGGTTCTGCTATTTTACGGTTGTAAGTTGAGGTAAGGTCCCTGCGATTTCCATCCCAGTAGGCAAGTCCATTCACCCCACCTTGGGTTCAAAAGCAATCCAGTAAATTTTTCAGTAACATTTTGTCCAGTTCTACTAGTCAGCACTTGTAAAAAAATTTCTTTTCTTCTCTTTTTTGCAGTGCTGCAAAAAAAACACAAGAGATTCCCTCCGTACTAGTGCGAATTAAAGCTCTCACTCTCCATGAATTTTCCTGCATAAACTTAATCTCTACTTCTCTGATGAACAAATGCGCAATGCTCGTTGAGTGTTTCATATACTTCAGTTGATTCTTTTAGATCACCCTCCGGCTTTAGACATTCTGGACTGTATCGTGGTGCAGCGCCATAACCAGTTACGCTTTGAACACGAGAGAATCGCTTGGCCAACTGTAATAAAAATGCTGGCTTGTATGGTTGCAGTTAGAGATTGATATCTGGTAGAATGTCTTCCACAGTTTAGTTGTGGAGACGACAATTTAATTTATACTCAATTCTTTACATTTTGTTACAGATTTGAGAAACTGATTCAACAGAAAAGAACGAGTTTTATTGCTAACATAATGGCCTAACTTTCAAGCCTAAAGACTAGAGCTTCAGATACGCTCTTCCTCTTGTTGATGCTGTTGAGAGTTTATAGGACGACTGACAGCTGTGCTAACACCTCCCCTCAAGTTGTACTGTAGTTGACGGATGTGCAACTTGGCGCGAAGAATCTGAAACCTTGGTGACGCAAGACCCTTGGTGAAAATATCCGCCAGTTGATCGCGTGAGCTGATGAACTGAACAATTAATTCTTTACTCGCCACTCGTTCTCTGACGAAGTGGTAATCTATTTCTATATGCTTGGTACGAGCATGAAACACTGGGTTAGCGGTGAGATACGTTGCGCCAAGATTATCACACCATAGAACTGGTGCTGGTACTGAAATGCCAAGTTCATGAAGTAAAGATTGAATCCAAAGTACCTCCGAAGTTGCAATGGCAATGCCCACGCCAATGCGCTCTGTGCTTGACTTGGAGACAGTTTTCTGCTTTCTTGCACTCCACGAAATTAAATTGCCACCAAAATAGACACAGTATCCACTCGTCGAGCGACGGTCATCTAAACAACCAGCCCAGTCTGCATCAGAGTAGGCATGTAGCGAATATTCCCGTGAAGGTTTGAGATGCAAGCCGTAGTCAACTGTGCTTTTGAGATAACGAATGATGCGCTTGACTAACTCCCAATGTTCTATATAGGGGTCATGCATATACTGGCACACCTTGTTAACAGCAATAGAGATGTCTGGCCTGGTCAAGTGTAAATACTGTAATGCTCCAACTACACTACGATATAAGGTTGGATCATCAAATTTCGTGGTGCCTTGCTGACGAATCTTCAAATTAGGTGGCAAAGGAGTGCATACTGGTTTTACTCCATCCAGTTTTGTTTTCTTGAGAAGATCGGTAACATATTTGCGCTGCGTGAGAACTAACTCATCTGCCTGCCTGATTACTTCAACACCCAAAAAATAGTGCAGGTCTCCCATGTCTTTAATAGCAAACTCATTACCAAGGTCCTTTATGAGGCGACTTATTTGAGCTGCATCAGAACCTGTTACAATTATGTCATCAACATAGACAAGCAAGTACGTGACTGATGTAGGAGTTTTTAAAACAAACAAAGACGTGTCAGCAACCGATCCTGTGAAACCAAGGCGAAGTAAGTATGTACTCAAGCGTGAAAACCATGCACGAGGCGCTTGCTTCAGTCCATATAAGGACTTGTGCAACTTACACACATGAGTAGGATAATCCTTATCCACATAGCCAGCAGGCTGTTGCATGTAGACATCTTCTTCAAGTTTGCCATGAAGGAATGCATTCTCGACGTCTAACTGCTTCAATGGCCATTTATTCATCACTGCAATGGACAACACAAGCCGTATTGTACACGGCTTTATAACTGGACTAAATGTTTCACTATAGTCTACACCCTCTTGTTGGTTAAATCCCTTAGCCACAAGACGTGCTTTTCGTTTTGCGATGCTTCCATCAGGATTTTGCTTAACACGGAACACCCATTTGGACCCTACAACATTCATCCCAGGTTCATATTTGACAAGCGAGAAGGTTCCATTGCGAATAAGCGCATTCATCTGGTCATCCATTGGAGTTCTCCATTCCGGAAGCTTGCGTGCTTCTGTGTAACACGTTGGTTCCATGAAGTCATTGGGTTGCAACGGATGCTTTGTAGCAGACAAGCACAACTTTTGAATTGGTTTGCTAATGCCTGATTTTGCCCTGGTGCGCATAGGATGACAAGTTGAATTTGTGGTCGATGATTGGGCTTCCGATTGATCACCTTGAGCCGCACTTGTTACCGTGCCAGCTGAGTCACCTTGTGATGGAGAGGCATCGTGTAAACTCTGAGATGTTGGATTTTCGTGAGGCACAGGAGAAACTATTGCATCTGAAGACGACGCTGCTGATAGTTGATCTTGCGACTGTGTATCATTATTAGACAAGGATCGAAACAACTCTCTCCTTTGAAACGGTGGTGATAATAAAATACTAGTATCAGAGGGGACAGTACCTGATGGGCGATTAGGAAGCTGCTGCTGCATAGGCTTGAATGGAAAAGACTGTTCTTCAAACCTGACATGTCGAGTAATATAGATTCTCCCAGTTTCTTTGTGAAGACATAAGTATCCCTTATGAGCGTTGCTGTAACCAATAAATACACACGGGATTGAGCGTGGTTCAAGCTTGTTAGAGTTGTACGGCCTCAAACAAGGGTATGCAAGGCACCCAAAGACTTTCAGAAAGCTGTAGTCTGGGGGTTTACTGAATAGAATTTCTAAAGGAGTTTTGAATTCTTGAGTAGATTTTGGAAGACGATTTATTAGGTAACATGCAGTTGTAAAGGCATCAGACCAGTAGGAGTACGGCATATGGGCTTGAAACAAGAGTGCTAGTCCGGATTCAGTGACATGTCGTATACGTCTTTCAGCTAAGCCGTTTTGGGGTGAAGTATGAGGGCATGAAAACCTATGCTGAATTCCAGACTCATTTAGATATGCTGTAAACTTTTTGTACTCTAATGCATTGTCTGATTGAAAAATCTTAATTTTATGATCTGTAAGGTTTTCAATCTGTTTACGGAAGTGTATAAAGGTGTTTAAAGCTTCGGAGCGCTGAACAAGTGGAAAAACCCATGTAAAGTGCGAATAAGCATCCATGATCAACATATAATATCGAAAACCAGATCTTGAAAGTTTTGGTGACACCCATATATCAGAGACTACCAAACTTAATGGTTTATCATAAGTTGAACTACTAAGAGAAAATGGTAACTTTTTGCTTTTGCTAACATGACATGAGTTGCAAAAGTCGAAAGTTTTATTTGAAATTGGTAGAGAAAAACTACGACAAATTTTAGAGACCGTACGGATCATGGGATGACCCATACGTTGATGCCATACTGGTAAAGAAGTTGCAACATTTGCTGTTGGTTTTGCTGGAGCTTCTAGTTTATCCAAGCCTTCAAAAATATACAGTCCATTCCTATTCGCCGCCTTGCAGCAGTTTCTTAGCATCCCGTAAGCTTGTCCTTTACAAAGAAATGAGTAGTGTGAAATTCAAAGACAACATCATTATCTTTGCAAAATTGTGACACAGATAACAAGTTGGATTTAATCTGAGGAACGTGGAAGACGTTGCGTAATTTGAACTGTCTAGAATTAAGTGTAAAAGAAGCATTACCAACATGAGCAATGTTTAATGCATTGCCATTACCAACTTGCACTTGCTCAGTGCCATCATATTCATGAGGAATAGTGAGATTCCTCAGATCAGCAGTGAGATGATGTGTAGCACCCGTGTCTGTCACCCACTCGCCATTAGAATCACCCCCTGGTAAAGCTATGAAAGCAGCAGGGTCCTTAATCTGATTGTTGGAAGGTTTGTCATATCGGAACCAGCACGTATCAGCTTGGTGGTTGTCTTTTTTACAGATCTGGCAGGGTTTCTCATACTTTTTTGGACCTTTCTGAGAACGACGCTGATTGGTATTCTGCATCGGATTGAATCCCCGATTATGGTTGTTGTTGGTCCGTCCAATTGATCTGCTAGAACTTGCTGTTGCAACATTGGCAAGTGGTTGTTGTATCAAAGCTAGTTGTTGCTCCAACCGCATATCAAACGACAACAAGTGAGAATAAAACGTATCCATCTCCATATCTTCATTGGTTCCTAGTGCAGTAACAATCGGATCATAGGACTGATTCAACCCATTACAGATTGATTGTTTCTTCTCATCATCAGTGGTTGTATAACCTGATGCTGCGAGTTGATCAAACAAAGATTTAGCATCACTTAAAAACTTTTTTAAAGATTTGTTACCTTTGCTCAGTGTGTGAAGTTGTTTCTTCAAGTTCATCAGGTGAATCTTGGTTTTTGGAGCAAAGTATCCTTCTAGCTTATCCCAGACTTGTTTTGCAGTCTCTAATCCCCTGACATGGCATAGAACCTCAGGAGTTAATGTGGAGTTTAACCGTAGAGTAACGAGTCAGCTGATTCATAGTCTTTGAAAGCTGGGTTTATTGTTTCTGTATTTGGTAGGGTTCTGGGTGGGATTTCTTCTGAACCATCAATAAAACCTTGCAAGCCATAACCTTTCAGGATGGGCTTAAACTGGGTTTTCCAGAGAGAGTAATTCGTCTCTGTTAGTTTCAGAGTAACAAGGTGATGGATTTGGATGTTTCTGAGAGTATTGGTGTTGGTATTGTTGGTATTGTGATTCCGCCATTTTGTGGGTTTGGGGTTTTGGTTGTTTTAGATCAAGGATGATACCAAGTTAGAGATTTATCGTAGAATGTCTTCCAATAGTTTGTTGAGAGCGACTATTTAATTTAGAATTCTTTCGATTTGGATTTTGATAGATCTCCAACGAGAAAGAAACGAGTTTTATTGCCTAACATAATGGCCTAACTTTCAAGCCTAAAGACTAGAGAATCGTCTTCCTCTTGTTGATGCTGTTGAGAGTTTATAGGTTGGCCCGATACATGCTAACAGTTGCGCCATAAAATCCATATAGGGAGTGTGCACTGATATTAGATAAACAAAATGCACAGTCAACAAATAAATATAGCTTTAATAAAAAATAAAAATAAAAGAATCACTCGCATAAATCGATACTGAGAGTATATAAAGCAGACCAACAGTCAATAGCATTAGAATTGCAAAATGGTCCTTTGCTACCCAATTTCAATATGCAGCAACCCATATATTCTTCAATAATCGAGAAGAAGAGTGCTATCAGTGCATATATATGTACCCAGATTTCAAAAACTACCAGTACCTTTTCACTTCTTAATATTCAACTGATTCCATTATATGTGTATCCACTTCTCCCAGTTCTTTCAATGAAACTAACGTGTTCCTGTGAGGGAATACTTGACCTTGACGAAATTGAGATAGACAAGATTGTTCCAGAATATCCACCAGCCTTTTTGAGGTAAAAGATTTTGGGTCATAAATATTGAGATACTCAAGACACCACTCTTCGTATATGCTAATGGCATGCTATCTGCAAGAGCTTTAAACTCACAAGTCCAGCCCGATAACTGGTGTTCACCCTTCTCTTTCGTATCATCATTATCATTCTTCCTTTTATATATCCATATATCATTACAATCCCGTCCAGTGACTACACAAAATTGTATCTGTATCTGTGCAAGAAGTAAAAACCCGTCAAAAACTCCAATTTTCGCGTATCTTTTTGTTGGTGAAAAAGGGCGTGAAAGACGTTCACGGAAGTTTTTGTCAGCCAAATCGAAGACTAGAATCATGTTTTCTACTCTGTGCATCCAATGAAGAGCTCCATTTGCAAAGATACCATTTGCAGAATAATGATCAGGGTTAAACTTAAGATCGAATTTTCCAATATTTCTCCAACCATTGCACTTTCCAAGAGTGTACATCACGACCTCTGCAAAATTTGGTTCTTTCTTTAGCTCATTCACTAGTACAACTTTGTACTCATTGGTTGCAGCAAGATAACCAAATCCGATCGCTCTATGACCAATATTATATAGACGAAAATTAATCTTAGGCTGAGGAAGAATAACCACAAATAGATGATTAGAAGGATATATATTCACCATACCGGGTCTATTCGTTTCTCCAGATAATTTATGTCCTGCCCATTCAAACCTTCCTGGGCGGCAGGTTCCTGGTGATACGTAAACCCGTGACAAAATAGATAAAGTCCATGCCATGTGTTCAACTGCTAGCCAAATTGGCCAGGGCGTAGGAGCCTAATCCTGCATATTTGAGGTAAGCAGATTGAGTGTTCGCTTTAGATCTTGGGGATTTCAGAAATACCCCTCTCGTGTTTCCAAAAGAGAAACACTATCCGTTTCGGCTCCCCGACTTTGTACCTCATAAGGCTCGCTGGTAGGCTAGCACAGTAATCTATTCAACTTATGTAGTAGTATGCATGGAGATTAGCTTGTTAGGCTACTAATTATTGGTTAATTATGTAATAATATTAATAAAAAAATTTAAAGAGAAAAAAAAAAAGTAGTGACTTGCCTATACTATAAATAAATTCTCCTATTCTACTATAAATAAATTTGGAAAAAGAATTGTGATATTTCAGGAAGTTTTTTTCTTTTTAAGGACATATTCTACTCCGTATAATATACAGCTCCTTTCTTTTGAAAGACAGACAATTGATTTTATTTTCACGCATTAGAGAGCAAGAAGACTCCATAGATGCCTCCTCCTCAAAACTAAAGAACGGGCGGCACCTCTACTTGTTGGTTTGTCTTCTGCTTAATCTTTTTTTTTTCTTCTTAATTATTACTTTGTTTTACTCAAAAAGCAAACACCTTATAATTAGTTAACTATAAAAAGAAACATGGAGAAGAAGCTGAAGTTTAGTAGTGCCTTATATGATGATATTCATCAAGACATACTTCTACAGATACTATATAAATTACCGGCTAAATCTTTGATCAGATTTAGTTGTTGTTGGGGTCACGTCTCATGGCCCAACAAGTTTGGATTCCCCTTAGCCAGTGGGGGAACTAAATAGTGGATGCCTTCTTTTTGGTTATAAGGAGCAAAAGGCATCAGGAGAACATTAAGTTTTCAATTTCTTCAAACCCGTGAAAGAGAAGAAGAAAGAGAGAGAGAAAGAGAGGAAGAAGAGAAAGAGAGATAGAGAGAATTAAGCCACCATTTTTGGTGAGATTAGAGGCATCTTGAAGAGGAGAAGAAAGGGTTCTTGTTGAAGGATCTTTTGGTTGTTGTGGTGGAGAATTTATTGATCAATTTCCACATCTCTTCAAAGGGGGAAAAATCTAGGGTTTGTCAAACCCTAGTAGTAAGTATCTCAAATCACTTCTTATTCTTAAATTGATAGTGAATCTCATATTATATATGAATGAATTGTTGATCCATCCTTAGGGGTGAGTGTAATTAGGCAAATTGATATCCAAGTGCTATAGGCACCTTGAGGTTGTTTTTATCCCCAAATTTGGGAGAATTGTGTGTAACCCATTATTGTTATAGTGGAAGATTTGCCCGTGGTTTTTTACCCTTCACCTTGGAGGAGTTTTTCCACGTAATTGCCGGTGTTTTGTGATTTCTTCTATATCGTCATAGTTTGTGTATTTCCGCATTGTGTTTTCATTGCTCGTGTAGGTTTCGTATTGCGCATAGCGGCTAGGATTTCGTAAGCCTCCCCCAACAGTTGTGTATCTAAGTTATGGTTTTACCTACAACAGTTCAACAAATATCACATGGTTGCATCTCAAAAGAAGCCATTACTCTTGTTTACCTTCCTGGATAATAACCACAGATCGTACTATTTGGAGAGGGAAGGACATGGTAATACTCACAATTGCAAGCAACCTGTTTATCAAAAAAACAATTATAAGGGTATCGAGTATTTCCAGAGTTACTATTATTATAATGGTTTAATTTGTGAGCACAAACCTGAAGTTTGCGATGGTGAAAATTTTTATTTCTCACTTGAAATTTGTAACCCTAGTAGGCTTGAGAAATTGATCATTCTCTCTCGTTTTAATACAGGGGAAGATGATTTAATGGTTGAAGAAACTCTATTTGGATACGACATCTTGAGGGATGAATATAAGGTGATGTGTATCATTCAAAATAACGATGAGTATGAAACCAGCCTATTTTTTGAAACATTTATTTATAAAAACCAATCTACTAAAAAAGAACGGAGGGAATATGAGATATGGAGTTCTTTTGTTTTGTTTGCTACTTCGAAGTAGCTCCAATTAACTTTGTTCCACCGAAGAATCTTATCAGTTTCTTGCAAGACCAACTCTGCAGGTCAAGGTTCCAGCTAAACCGAACTACAGTTAGTCATGTACTATGCTGCTGACAGGCCGATAAAACAGGATTCATTGCTGGGCAAATTCGATGATGGCAGTGACACATTTCATGATTCAAGATTTAAACTAATTACAAGTATTGAGGAGGGATATTGGACAAAAGCTTGCTTAATTGCTAGGGAAAGCAGTGGCGTCTAGATACCTTAGACAAGATAATTTTCTTGAGGCTGATGTGGATATTGGCTCATCATCATCAGTTGCAAGAAATATAATCAACATAGTTCTTGGATATGGTACGAGCCTTGTGGTCGATCTCCCAATTTTAATTTAGGCCAAACAAGAAAATGAACTACCTGAGTACATTCTTGGAACCGGTGTTCTTCAATGTCATAATTATCATTCATCTAACTGTGCGGAAAATATAAAAACCCGCCCAAAACTCCAAAGGAACAACTGCATTTTGGCAACAGGGGATAGTGAAATACGTTTATGAAACTTTTCTTCAGCAAAATTGAAGACAAGAATCATCCATTTTGTTCTGTGCATCCAATGAAGAGCCCCATTGGAAAAGATACCATTTGCAAAACAATCGGGGGTAAACTTATGCTCGAATTTTCCTCTGTTTTTCTCCAAGCATTGCTACTGCCAAGAGTGTACACCATGACCTCTACAAATTTGGGTTCTTTATCTAGCTTATACATTAGTACAACTATGTGCTCATTGGTTGAAGGAATATAACCAAACTCTTTTGTAATAGGGTTACAATTTTGTTTTTCTCGAGTCCATTCTTAAAGACATATCAAACCATTAAAGGAACCAACAAAATCTTTATACTCGAAAGAAGATGTTAATTTGATCTTTTTAATTTTATCTATCTCATGATTCTCAATATATTCACAAATGGTTCTCTGCTGTCCAAATTCAATATGCCGCAACCCGTATGAAATTATTTTTCAATAATCGAGAGGACCAGTACTACCAAGTACAAACCAGTGCGTGCATATACATGTACCCAGGGAGGGGCCTAGCAAGGGGCTAACCCGGGCTATAGCCCGTCCCTTTTTTTGGCCAAACAAAATTTTTGTATGAGTAATCTATTATCTATGAACATTTGTGGTTTAACCCATCTGTGAGCCTAATTAGCAAATGTAAATTCTTTCCTATGTACTCCGAGCTCATCTGTGAGAGAAATTAAAACAAAAACCCTTTCTCTTCTCCACATATTGCCTCTCATATTTCTTCCATACTTCATTTTTTATATTAATTGTGTTTGGTTAAAGCTTTATTTGTCTATCTACGTGATATTGTATAGGAGAATTAGAATTGTAAACTAATTATTCAGTTCGTCTCAATAAAACATATTTGCGGCCTTCGGCCGCCAAGGGGATTAGTGATGATTCAGCCCTATCCAAAAAATATTTTTCGGTCCGTCCCTGCATGTACCCAAATATCTCATTTATTATTATGAACTACTACTGGTTTGTCCAATCACTGCCTTTTCACTTCTTGATTTTTAACTGACTCCGTTATTTGTGTATCCACTTCTCCTAGTTCTTTCGAGTAGAGGTTTAAATTGGGTTGTGCCAGCACAGGCACAACCCAGCACAGCACGCTAAAATTTGAGTACAGCCCAGCCCAGCATGTGAGTTAGCCCAGCACGGCACAACACGTTAGTTAAATGGGACGTGCTGGGTTTGACTAACTGGCACAGTAGCACAGCACAACACGCGGCACGGATAAGCACGTGGCCCAACCCAGACAGCACGTTAAGAGAGCACATCGTAACATGTACAATACACCATATAACAAGGCATAATACATCACATTTTTTGTATATTTCACAAAAGAGTCACTATTCTAGCTAGTTTTTAACATTTTATGTTGGCTTATTTATAACAACACATATAATACCTTAATATTTGGAAAATATATTTCAATATCGTTATTATAATGTCGTCACCTATATTTAACCAGAACATTAATTTACATGACAATAATCCAATTTTATATTTGATGGGTTTTTAAACTTGTTAATTTTACTTGAAATAATTTCAAATGATATATTATCTAATTAAATTATTGTGTAATGTCCGACTTAATGTATACATTAAGTGATTTCAAATTGTTTATAGCACGTGTGCCAGCACGACATATCACAACACGTTTATTCGTGTGTTGTGCCCATGGGCTGTGCTGTCTTAGATTTTGACTAGTAAAGTACAACACGGCACATCACGTTTAAATCGTTGACACAGCACGGCACACGGCACGTGAAGCCCGCGACTTCGTATGCCGGGCTGTGCCGGGTCGGCAAGTTTTATACTTCTACTTTCCACTAAACTAACATGTTTGTGAGACATTACTTG
The DNA here is from genome assembly GCA_023529315.1 of Papaver bracteatum. Lineage (NCBI taxonomy): Eukaryota > Viridiplantae > Streptophyta > Magnoliopsida > Ranunculales > Papaveraceae > Papaver > Papaver bracteatum. Next base: position 492,571 of record JAJJWX010001987.1, read on the forward strand.
AAAAAATTTATCCTTAATATTGGGGTTCATAAATATTGAGATAGGTACGACTATCGAAATCGCTATTTGACCAGCTGCATAACAGCTACCTAACAACTGATTTCCCATGTGGCAGAAAGAGTTAGATTTTTCTATTGTCCACGTCATCATAAAAATAAGTTAAAAAAAATCGTTTCTTCCTTTCCCCATCATACTTCTAATACTACGAGTATCATTAGTGAATTGTCATCAATGGGTACAACTATAGCCTAAGACACCACCATTCTTCGAAAATACTAACGATATGCTATCTGCGTCAGCAATAACCATAAAATCAAGATATAGAGTGTAAAAACAGATAACAATGCTCACTTAGACAATGTCAATGTCTTACTAAAGGATAATTTCAATAGCATTAATTAGAACAGCGAGAAGGTTCTCTTATACATTTTCAGTATGCAGCAACCAAATCCCATCCTTATTTTTATAAACTCATCAGCAGGATCTCTCACAGGTTCAAGAAGAATAATTAACTATTTATTCATGGGGTTACAAATATAAAATCTACGAGGCCATAGATGAAGACCTACCAAACCATTAAACGAACCAACGACTAAAGTATCATACTGAGATGGATTAGTCAGTTTTATCTTTCTAAATTTAATAATGGGTTTTTCATGATTCTCAATATATACAAAATACTGGAGTTGGTGAAGCGAAGGTTTGTTGAGAAAACCTAACTTACCAGAATCACCATGATGATTGAGACGATTTGTGTGCATATTAGAGAACAATGGATGTTGAATGATATTTCTCCATATTTTGGATACAAACTTGCAATATAGAACTGACTCAGCGGGTAAACGAGTTAGAATATCGGATATGATCTCTGCTAGGAGAATGTTGAAATTATCCATGAAAAAAACACTTGTAGTTTGAAGGCGTAGGGTTTGAAGATGGCACGAATAGAAAAAAATCAGGATGAGTATATTTATTCTTCACCCTAGTCCCTTATTGGGCCTATTCTTGTATCCAAAAAAATATGTCCTGCCCATTTAAACCTTACTGGGCGGCAGGTTCACGTTCTTTGTGGCCTTGTGGGTGCTAAATAGGGGTGAGCATTTTAACCGGAACCGCGGATTTCACCCGCATCTGTCCGTAAAATTGCGGATTTGACCCAAACCACAAGACATATGGGCCGGACACGGGTGGGATTCTCAAATCCGCACATTTTTGCGGGTGACCCCTAATCCGCAACCGTCCGTCCGTTGCTCACCCCTAGTGCTAATCTGCATGTAAAATCACTAAATCAGTGACTTAAAAGGGGTTAACACTGTTGGGGAAGATTTCTGCGTACTAGCAGATCGAATGTCCCGGACAGTTATGCTTTTGCCGATTTTCCTAATGAGTCTTCAGACTATCACCAAATGTGCATGTGTTATATATATCCCTGACCAGGGTTAATTTGACAGCTAGCTTTTTAATGGAGGCACCAGACTTTTCGTGATACTGATACTGGTGGTAACTTTTTACTTGTTACATAATGTTAAATCTCTAATGTTTGCTTGGGTGTGTTAGGCTTATCATTCAGATTTGAGTTACAATTTCTCTTATCGAAAGATTGGAGAAGCTATGGCTAGCTTTTGTAATGCTTGAGACATTTTCAGCTTTTGTAAGCTATGGCTAGCTTTTCTTACATGATGAAACAGTAAATGCGAGTATCTTTTTCGATCAGGCAGATATATGTAGGAGATGTCACGAATGAAATTTTTGTTCTCATCGATAGTTTATAAAACCCATGATGATGGATGTCATTACTAGTAAACACACCCACAAAAAATAGCCAAGAAAAGAATAACAAGATTACCCCAAATTTTCCTTCACGTACAAGGTCTGAAAATATGAGTAATATAAGAAATAATATATGAATTTTCAATGAAGATTAAGATGAATGTTGAACGGTCAGAAACCAAACTATTCGTCCACCAGGTCCTAGGATGAAGTATAACTTGGAAGACGAATGCGACGAAGTAGTTCCGCTTCCTTACGAAGTTTCGCTTTCCTACGAATTTCCTCTCGCCTTGCCTGTACCATGGGGGCATATGTTGCATGTAGATCCTCAACGTCATAATGCTTTATAACGATTGTTTCTGCAGTGGCAACACAAACGTCAACCCCCTCAACTGCCCGTCCTTTCGAAAAAGCAGCAAAATAGATAGCTCCTAGGGCGACGTCTACTGCCTCATCTACTGGCATGTCCTTTCGGAATAGCATGTCAAGGATGGACTGTGAAATAATCGATCCTGATCCAGTACAGCAGGTCTCCGGAGGGTTAAAGGAAAAACTATGGCTTGCATAAGAAAGACAAGGAACAAAATCACGCTTCTCTTCTTTCCAATCCCGGCCAACAGCAAGAATTTCTATAAAATCCCGAATTTTGGTCTGCTTGCTGAACTGGGACACAAATTCAGAAGCCTTTTCCACGGTCAACCTTGGCCTGCCTTCTTTTGCCAATTCCGACATGTTTCCGGTCAAAGCCCGTAAGGCTTTCTCTGCTGATACAGGTACTTCTCCAGTCATTGCAGATACCAAGGCGTCCTTCAAGCTAGGGGTTGTAGAAAATATATCCAGATGGTGTGCTGCCAAAACTACTGCATTATTTAGACGCAAACCCACGGCTCGATCCGTTCCAGACGGCGCATGTTCTTCGCTTATTATAACCGGTGAGTTCACCATGATTTTCGGGGGATAAAAACACTCTCAAGGACGGATCGGTGGATCTACAGACACCGAGAGAGAGAGAGATGGCGGAGATGATGGTAAGGTTTTGTTTCGTTTTATGAGAAAGAATGAGTTTGCGGATTGAAAGGATTCCCAATAAGTTTGTTTATATAGTGGCAGGGGCGGAGCCAGGATTTAGAAAGCGGGGTGGGAAAAAAAACCAACCTTGCTACATGAACCGCTAGGTAACAGCCGCATAACAACAAATATGACGTGGTGATGACACTGAGAAGACAACTATTGAACTGATATCGGTTAATCACTTCAAAAATTTTGAGCATGCAATATCTCATATCAAGATTGAAAAAAAAAACACAATTTTAGTTCTTAGCCAGGAAGAAGAACAAATGATCATTATTCATTAACCCATTCCCAAACAAAGAACAACAATGTCAAAAGAAATTTGTTCAGCGGGTCTGGAAATGGAGGAGGTGGGTGATCAATTTGTGAATCCTTGATAGATAAGAGAAATAAAAAAATAACTAGGGGATGGATATGGAGGAGGAGATCAAAGAAGAATGGACGAAGGTAATTTAAGATCTGGTAGTGATCTTGATGGTTGTTTTCTCACCTTCACCATCTCCTCTGGTTGCATTAACAGATAAAACAAAAAACTTCTTACGGTTTCTTTTTTTTTTTCTTTCTTTTTTTACCATTAAAATGGTGACATGGTAAAGAAAATAAAATCTTCTCTCTGCCACATGTTTTTGCAGTTATTGCGCTGTTACCCAGCGGGTCATATAGCAAAATCGAAAAAAAACACTCAAAAGGCTCTTCCAACTGTTACATATTGAGACATCAGTTTATTCCTTCGTCGCAGTTCAAGTGCATCAATTATCGGATTCTCTTGGCAATATATTGATGTCAAATAATATACTGGATAATTGTTATGGGGAAAGATAATTTTACTAAAGTGAAAACTAACTGTGGTAGGTTATTTGACTTCGGGTCGGGTGGATCTAAAATAGGCTTTCCCTTATCAAAAGATACTTTCAAGTTTTCCCATAATTTAACGAAGAGCATAGATTTCCTTTTGTTGATATGGATGCCAAGCAGGGACGGACTCAGAAATTTGGCTAGAGTAGGGCTATTTCTAGATACAAGTTATGGCGGGTAAAAGATGCAATTAGGATGTTGATCTATTTAAATTATGTATAGTATGTACTCCTAAGGAAATATTTTTAATTCTTTTAAAAACAAAGGGTTAAATGGACCAACTAAATGAAATCATGGGTCTAAGAACTTGCCAAGTTCAAGTGACTGTCTATGTTTAAGTGAGTATGCTTTCGCAACTCATAATACGAAACACAATATAAAAAAATCAAGTCGTATCATTGTTACTTACTGGGCTAACTTTCATATTGATGGGCTATTATATGGGCTAAAAAAAATAATACCAAATCAAGGGACGGGTTATAGCCCGGGTTAGCCCCTTACTAGGCCCGTCCCTGATGCCAAGAGACTGGATGACTATGTTCGAACATAGTAAAGTCCGAAAACAAAAATGAAACGATGGGAACGATAGTAGACATGCTACGCATGCATATCACGTCAGTATGAGAATTACATCATGACTACTTGACTCCATTCTATTACGTGTTCTTGTCAAAATTATTGATGACTGCAGACAAACTTTCCTATCCATGACAATCATTCATGCAAAATACAAATTGTTAAGAAGCAAGAAGATATAGAATTCCTTGTATCACTGCCATACTGTGAAAGCTCTCTCCCTCTCTCAATGATTTTTTATTGCATGCATACTTGTCGAAATCCGAGTACAATAACAAAAAATTATATATGCAAATCAATGTAGGCTATAAATTGATTGGACAAAAATAGACTAATGGTAACATCACTTATGCATGTAAATGGAGAGTCGAAGAATGTCCATACCATTAGAATCTCAAATAGGATCTTTGTTATCCAATTTCAACTTGCAGCAACCCATATATAATATTTTTTCAATAATCTAGAGGAAGATTACCAGTTCTATACTTCTATGAACCCCAGAGATACTTTGAATTATGGACAGCTTCTTGTTTTGCTGATCATGGCATTTTCGCTTCTTAGTTTATACTGACTGCATTATTTTCGTACCTTCTTCCCCTAGGCCTTTTAAAGAAACAAAAGTTCTCTTGTGAGCGAATACTTGACAAAATAGTTGCTTAACTTCCACCAGTTTTTCCGAGGTTAGCGTTTTTGGGTGGTAGATCTCGAGATTGCTCGAACTGTAACCTAAAACATCACCACTCTGCGTAAATGCTAACGGCCTGTGATATGCAGTAAACTCTAGGCTCCAACTCAATGATTGGTGTTTGTCCTCCTGCTCTTTCATGTTATGATTATCTATCTTCTTTTTATATAGCCATATATTGTAAAACGAGAACTGTTTAGTGACTGAACAGAAATATCTATGTGCACAAAATTAAACCCCACCCACAACTCCAAAATCTAAAGAACCATCTGCTGGTAAAGGAGGTGGTGCAAGATGTTCAACAAAGGTCTCATCAGCCAAATCGAAGACCATAATCATCTCTGCTTTTCTGTGCATCCAGTGAAGAGCTCCGTTCACAAAGATTCCAGCTGGTTTGTTATTAAGATTATCAAATTTAAGATAGAATTTTCCAATGATTCTCCAACCATTGCGGCTGCCAAGAGAGTAAATCATCACCTCTACATAATTCGGTTCTTTCTTTACCTTATCAACTACTACAACTTTGTACTCATTAGTTGAAGGAAGGTAACCAAATCCAATCAATGTAATGGGGTTACAAATAAAAAATCTAAGAGGCCATTTGTTAAGACATATCAAACCATTAAACGAACCAACAAAATAAGCATACTTAAATAGAGATGTTATCAGTTTGATCCTTGTAATTTTATCAATGCGTATCTCATGATTCTCGGTATATTCAAAATAGTAGAATTGGTTATCCCAAGCCAAGACAAGAAATCCCAACTTACCAGAATCATAAGCCGTTGCGGAAGATTTAATCAGACAATCTGAGTGCATCTTATTGAATGATGAATGCTGAATAATTTTTCTCCATAATTTAGATAACAACTTGCATTCTAGAACTGAATTAGCAGGTAAACAGGTGAGAACATCAAAAATGATCTCTGGTGGGAGAATGTTGAGATTATCCATGCAAACCCTTGCGGTTTGAATTGAAGGCATAGGGTTTCAATTTGTCAAGAATACAAATAAGTGATTTGAAGTTTATTTATTCTTCACCGTAAAACCCTTATTATTTCTAACTTAAGATGTCAGGCCCATTCTAACCTCCGGGGCGGCAGGTTCTCGGTTATTGGGTCAATTCATTGTTAACTATAATTGTCAGACAACTTCTTTTAAGTATAACTTAATGCCGTGCCACAAAAGTTAACATATTGAACCATATGTATGCTATTGAACCATATGTATGCTGAAAATTCTTCAGTCCTAACAAAGTCAACCAAGGTCACCGCTAAGTCTAGGTAAAAAATCATCATAACTGAACAAATACGTCTAAACCCTGTGTTTGAAAATAACCAGAGCTAGAACTAATCGGTGACTCGGTGTTATATGGAAATTTTTATATTGCCGTAAATAAACACATATATTTGGAATTTGGTTATTCCTTCAGTCCTATGAATATTCAATCTCTACGAGAGATCTGATTTCTTCAACAAAAAAGGGGTTTCATGGATAATTTAAACAATCTTCCATCAGAGATCATATCGGATGTTCTTACTTGTTTACCCGCTCAATCCGTTCTGGATTACATATTGGTATCCAAGACATGGAGAGATCTTGTAGGACCTCCACGGACCGCCGCACCCTCTCCGGGCACGGCCACATAGCAACGATACTGTCCCCACTTGACCACCTTGATGTAAGGTGTGGGGTTTTCATCCAAAAGGCCTCGGTACTATGTATGGAGAATGCCTTGCTTATATATCACCATATGGAACTTGTTCTCCTCCACGTGGGACTATCCTTAGCAACCCCATGTGTGACTCACATGTGTGTATTTGAGCCACACAACTCCAACAATCTCCACCTTGGCGAGAATACACACCACCTCACCACCTCCGTCCGTATGCTACCAATCGGACAATGATTACTGCCACCAGATGCTCTTGGAACACTACTCATACTTTGAGCTTCCCGGCTCCACCTGCGACCTTCTGACTACCGGCATTCCATAACCACTCTTCAGCCCGACTCCCGGCAGCTCCACCTTGCTCTGATACCATTTTGTTATGACCAATGGCTCTTCTAAGCACAATCAATAGAGAATTGAAATAGAAATGAAAACAAATGTAAAATATGCACACACACAACACAAGGATTTATAGTGGTTCGATCAAGATGATCTACATCCACTTTGGAAGACGACGATAACGTTGTACTATGATATGAACAAGATTACAAGAGTGTAAACTCCTCTCAAGAACAAGACCTTGTTCTTGCTCTTACTCTCTCTATACACTACTAATGTTTCTCTATTTTCTTTAGGAACTCTAACTGATTTTGGGATGCTAATACAATGGAAACTAGAAGGCCTTATATAGGTTCTATGAGGTAGTGTATATGTTGACATAGAGCACACAAGAAACATAATGGGATCTCCACTTCTTAGTGGTTGTTCCACTTCTCTTAGTGGTAGTTCCACTTCTTAGTGGTTGTTCCACTTCTCTTAGTGGTATCAAGGCACATTACACTACAAATCTCCACCTTGACTTGAATACCATCACCACTTATCATCATCGTCTTCACTCAGCCCCTCAGGGGCTCTCAACACCTGTTGATACCAACCAAGTCCAAGCAGTGCTTGAACTTGATACTTGGAACTGGCTTCGTCAACATGTCCGCAGGGTTATCCGCCGTAGGAACCTTTAGCATCGCTATCCTACCTTCTTCAACTGCATCCTTGATAAAATGATACCTGACATCGATGTGCTTCGTTCTCTCATGATACATCTGGTTCTTGGTCAAGTGAATGGCACTTTGACTGTCACAGAACAAAGTTGCATTCTCTTGCTTGAAACCTAAATCACCAACCAAACCCATCAACCATATACCTTCCTTCATCTGCTTCATGGCTGCCATGTACTCTTCCTCAGTTGTAGACAATGCAACCGTGCTTTGCAAAACCGACCTCCAACTGATAGTACTTCCACACAATGTAAAAGTATAACCTGTCAATGACCTTCTTCTATCAAGATCACCTGCATAATCAGAATCAACATAACCCACAACATTTGTCGAATCACCATAGTGTTTATCAAACACTAAACCAACATCTGTACTTCCCCTTAGATACTTCAGAATCCACTTTACAGCTTGCCAATGAGCCTTCCCGGGACTTCCCATGTATCTACTTACCACACTCACAGCTTGTGCGATATCCGGCCTTGTACAAACCATAGCATACATGATGCTACCAACTGCGCTTGCATATGGAACTCGAGACATATACTCTGCCTCATCTGCAGTTTGAGGTGATTGCTTTCTAGAAAGTTTAAAATGAGCTGCCAAAGGAGTACTTACTGGTTTTGCATCTTTCATACCAAACCGCTCCAACACCTTCTCTATGTAAGCCTTCTGGGACAAATGCAACTTGCCTTCAGCTCGGTTTCTATGAATATCCATGCCCAATATCTTCTTTGCTGCACCCAAATCCTTCATCTCAAACTCACTACTCAACTGTTGTTTCAGCTTCTGTATCTCTGACATGTCTTTGCAAGCAATCAACATATCATCAACATACAAGAGTAAATACACAAATGAACCATCTTGGAGTTTCCTGTGATATACACAACTATCATACTTACTCCTGTCATAGCCATTTTCCACCATAAACGTGTCAAAACGTTTATACCACTGCCTTGGAGATTGCTTCAAACCATACAAAGATTTCTTCAACAAACATACATGGTCTTCTTTGCCAGGAACTTCAAACCCCTTTGGTTGTTGCATATAAATACGCTCTTCCAAATCACCGTGAAGGAAAGCTGTCTTAACATCTAGTTGTTCTAATTCTAGATCTTTCAAAGCAACTATAGCAAGCAATGTTCTAATAGAACTATGTTTAACAACAGGAGAGAATACCTCATTGTAGTCAATGCCTTCTCTTTGCGTAAACCCCTTTGCCACAAGCCTTGCCTTGTACCTTGTTCCTTCACCATCTGAAGTGCCTTGTTTCTTCTTGAAGACCCATTTGCTTCCAACAATCTTCTGACCTTTTGGTCTTGCTACTATCTCCCAAGTCCCATTCTTGTCAAGAGACTCAATTTCTTCAATTGCGGATGCTCCCCATTCTGATGATTCTTCACCACCGATTGCTTCTTCATAGGTTGTTGGATCATCCATATCTATGCTCTCACCTACTGCAAATGCATATGCAACCAAATCAGCATGGCCGTATCTTTGAGGTGCTCTAACTTCCCTCCTCTCTCTGTCTCTTGCAAGATTGTACTGATGACCTTGTGCTTCTTCTTCTGGGCAGGTTCTTGCACAATATCTTGATCATCATCATCATCAGAAACAACAGTCTTATTGCTTCCTTGAACTTGCACCTCAAGTTCCACCTTGTCACCAAGCTCCACCTTATCACTAACACCCTCTTCAGCTTCTCCATCTAGTTCTTCATTCTTTGGCTTCAACATCGATTGCTCATCAAATTTCACATCTCTGCTGATAAGAAACTTGTTTGATCTTTCTGCTAGAGAGAACCCATTTTGTAGAACTACTGCAAATGGCTTCAACATCAGCTCTGATACCATTTTGTAGGACCTCCACGGACCGTCGCACCCTCTCCGGGCACGGCCACATAGCAACGATACTGTCCCCACTTGACCACCTTGATGTAAGGTGTGGGGTTTTCATCCAAAAGGCCTCGGTACTATGTATGGAGAATGCCTTGCTTATATATCACCATATGGAACTTGTTCTCCTCCATGTGGGACTATCCTTAGCAACCCCATGTGTGACTCACATGTGTGTATTTGAGCCACACAACTCCAACAGATCTCATTAAGCATCCATTGTTCTATAAGAAGCACACAAATCGTCTCATCAATCATCCTGCAACATCAGCTTATTCTACTGATTCTGGTGAGTTTGGTTTTCTTGCCTTGTCTGAGAATGAAAAGTTCTACTATTTTGAATCATAAGAGACCCATAAAGATCAGTCAAACACCTCCAATTAGGTACTTTGAATATACCTATGTTGGTTCGTTTAATGGTTTGATATGTCTACAGGCTGTGGGAGAGAATATTTGTATTTATAACCCCATGACAAAAGAGTACGTTTTTCTTCCTCATACTAAGATCGATCTTTCTCGGATTAAGGAAAGGTGGTTTGGATTTGGCTATCTTCCTTCAACCAATGAGTACAAAGTTGTTTTAATGTATGAGGTTCCCAAATTTGTGGTAGTCATGGTGTACACTCTTGGCAGTGGTAATGGTTGGAGAAACATTGGACAATTCAAACTTAAATCTAACTATGTCTTCTGCGGAAACGGTATCTTTGTGAATGGAGCTCTTTATTGGATGAATACAGAAATAAGGACTATACTGGTATTTGATTTGGCTGATGAAAAGTTTCGTGAACATCTTTCAACACCGCCTTTGCCAACAGACAGTTCTTTAGGATCTTTCGGTGGGTTTTTATTTACTGCACATGGATGTTTCGATCCGGTCACTAGAAAGTACATATGCTCTGATTTATGGATGTATAAAAACAAGAATGATAACTTTCACGCGAAAAAGAAAGACCAACAGCAGTCGTTTGGATGGACTAAAGATTTAATCGCTGCACGCAACATACCGTTAGTATTAAAGAAGAGTGGTTGGGTCTCAGTATTCCCTCATAAGAATACGTTTGTTTCCTTGAAAGATTTAGGCGAAGAAGGTGCAAAAATAATGCAGCCAGTTGAAATTAAGAAGAGAAAAAGGGGTGATCTCTGGGATACTATGATGCAATCTCTGGGATACAGCCAGTTTAAAAAGGGGTGATCTCTGGGTACACATATCAATTCTTCTTAATATAAAGGAGAATGATTTATGCTGATGTGGCCTCGCTATATTCACCTTCAGGAATGAAGCAAAAATAGAGCGCCAAGTGGCACATAAATTTTTAGGAAAACCAATAAAAAGATGCCAATCTGTCATACCATATATTTTTTTGCCTATCTGTAATGGCATAGAAGAGACCTTTTGGTTTGACAATGTTATCTCACAGAATCTACGAAAAGATACAAGCAAATAACTGTTTGCACAATATATATTCGAGAAGACTGCTTTCCATACACGCCTTGAGGCTTTACCGACGCGACTATTCAGTTGTATAAATAACACATCTATCAGCAAACCCATCTTCTTATGCGATGCTTTTGGTAGGACGTCAAATGCCTTCACCTGCACAACGATAAAACTCTCAAAAATTGAGTTGGGAATTTTCAGTGGCGGTAACAAGGGATAGCAACGTATTCATGGTAAGATGCATCCTATCAAGTGCCAAATATTATTTTTGTTCTTTGTGTTCTGTTGACAACGAATCAAGGATTGTTCAGGAAAATCCATTATTGGATTGTGTTCTGCAACGACTCAAGGATTGTTCAGGAAAATCCATTATTGGTAAGTAGAATGGATCTTTCTGTGTATCTTTGAATTAGTTTTAGAACCTGATATTAGTGCAGGCATTTTCTAGATGCCACAAAAAAAAAATAAAAAATATATCTATCAAAAAAGACGTGACTTTCTTCGTGATTCACTTGATAAAGAAGTTTCGCTCACAATAGTTTTGAAGAGATACGCCTCTTTACTTGGAAAACTATGTTTGTTCGCTATAAAATCTCTGAAATTTATCGAAGTTATGCTTGCAGAAATAGGGGAACAAGAAAGTTTGTTTGAACTTCGTGATAAAAGTTGTTTCCACTTCGTGATAAAGTTTTGAGTGTATTGGCAATTCTCGAATCCTCCGAGAGTCTTAAGCCATGCATGTTTCCGCATATTATTGCACAAGTAAATTTTTTATTTCCAATCTCTTCTTCTTTCTTTCCGTGTAGGGTTTAACCAAGGGGGTGCCAAAAGTTTCACCATGTCTAGAAACTTATGCTTTGCTTGGTAGCATGGTCCATCCTAATCACCATGAAGGGAGAACTGCTGTTTGTTTCTTGAGAGCAGAAGGGAAAATCATAAGGCCAATAGGTTTGGTTAGCAGACTGGGTTCCTTTATGGTATTGATTTCTTATATGCTGTTGTTGCGTTCCTAAGCTCTTTTAATTGATGATAGTCCTAGGAATAAATACTAATACTTCTACTATGACTATTGAGGTTATCTTACTTAAACTGAGAACAATAGTGAGAAGATGGAAAATTTAGGGGGAAAAAAAACAGTAATATAATGCGGACTCACTGTAATAGCTTCTTTATTTACGCCTTTTTTCAGTTTTCATTGCAACATCAATTTGGACTCAAATTGCGAACAGAATGTAAATAATTTTGTCGGTCTGTGACATAGTACCGGAGTCCGAAGAAAACGGTTCAAACATTAAAAAGTAATGTACGTAACGTCATATCTTCCTTTGGCTTAGTTTGTGAATTATTGGTTGGGTTGATTACTTGGCAATGTACATTTCCCATACAGGACTTACTGATTTTCTGTGGCGAAGGAAGGATTTTATGCCATAGTATTCCAGTCTCAAGAAGTGGGAAGGTAACGATTCAAGCACTATAAAGTAAGTACGTTCCTATGCAGGGTGATAACACTTATCGATTTTCTTCCGTGAAGGAAGGATTTGATGTGTAAATATGAATCACTGTTGACCTGATAACACAAATTCACTGTTGATATTGAATTACATAAATTTAGGCTTGACCTGAACTACTTATGAGACTTAAGAGATTTGGATGTGGGCATAATGCTGCGAGGAGAAGACCGAGGCTATTTGTTTGGTGAAATATCACAAAGACAATTTCTAATCTAAGGTTACGTAATCTTTTATGGCACAATTCTTCGAAGCTGTTCATTGGGAATGATAGATCAGTGGAAACATAGTACATGTTGATCGTTGACACAAACATTAAGGTTCATAAAAGTATATTACCCGATCATACATTAAGGCACATGTGAAAGTTAAGATGAAAATACTACTAAGTGCATTTTTGTGTTGTTTAATTCAGTTTTGTTTCTCACGTGAATAAGATCACTATTTGCTAATGGAATGAAAGTCAAAATTGGGCTGGCATTTCGTTAATGTTCATGTGAAGCCTAAGTGCCTAACTAACAGAAGATCATGGACTTACAAGTTTATTACAGTGAGAAATGGTGATCTAAAGTTACGAGCTTGAATCTTTTTGCGGCATCTTTTAAATTCTAGAGAGATGGGTATAGTTGAAAACTTAAAATGTGAGAATGTAGTGTTTGTTGCATGTTCACTGGATTGACACTGACTGTTTAATCATAACCAACACGCCATCTTTTTAATGTAATGTAAGGTGCCATGAGAATCTCTTATAGAAATGCTTGATTGTCTGTCTTTCCATTCCTTTTCGTATGCGGTTTAAGTCTTACTTTATAGTGAAATTTTTAGCAAATCATTTGCAACTAACGTGATGTTGCATATGCATTTTGTACGTAGGAAGAACTAACCAGCCACAATTATGATTTATGCATGAAGTTAAGGAAGTTCGTGGGCATTAAGGATGCGTTTCATTGATCATTTCTTCTTTTATGTCATTTAATGAGCTAGCCTGTGTAGGAGAATGAAATGAGCGGGTGAATCATATTAATGAATCTAGCCCGCGCAATTGCGCGGGTTTTCTGAACTTGTATATATATGTATATATGAACTGGTAATCTTCGTCGAGATCTTGTCCGTTCCAATGGCATTGTCTAAGTGAGTGTGGTTAGTATATTTTATTATTATTTTTTGGCTAGTCTGTTATATGCAACTTTTTTTTATTGTAATATCTGTGGGATACTATGATGCAATCTTTACTAGCTTATTTAGTTTTTGTTCACTGGAGTAGAGTAATGTAGGCGGAATTGTTGAAGAGTAAGAGAACTCTCGCGGTGTTGCTAGGAACCTCTTTCTTCTTACTGCTTAACCTTAGTTGAAAAATAAGCATCTCAATTACATTAACAAAATTCATGAAACCCGATTACATTAAAAACTATCTATCCTAACATAATGAAACTAAGTTCATGATTGATTATGAACTAGTTCGTCTTCTCTTGTGCATCCAACATGCAGCAAAATTCTTTTTGCAGTCGACATCCTCAGAAAGTTTAAATTCCTCTTTAACCTTCTCAAGACACAGAAAGTTGAACGAAGAAAGATATTTCTGTTTCATGGGAAAGTATAATAGGCCTGCTAAACTCACAAGGGGTTCTTATGAGATCCCCAAACTCTAGCAAGAGCGGATACTCTTTCCACTGGCCTAGTTGGCTAGCCCTGTTGCTTAAACATGTACTCATGTATGGTAAGTAATTATAGCTTATTTACGTATACCTGATGCATGAATTGACCCTTTAATAACCGGAACTGTTCAAAATCAATATTTCGGCCTGTCATTTCTATAAGTTGCAGAAGTTGATTAAGTTAACCCACAAAAAAGACAGCGCAGAGGCCTCTCTATAAAATAGTTGGTTATTATCTGTAGACGGATGCAAATAACCTAATGTCTGCAGCTATTATGTCTTGCAAGTTGCAAATCACATCAATGTGCGAATTACTGACTAGCTCATTAGGGTAAGATGCCATATATGCATGGGATCCATCATTCCATTGTCATCCAATACAATGACATACTAGCAATTCTGCGGCTACTACCTAAAAATTTATAAGAAATTCATACACTGCGTCAAAAATGTCTAAATCCTTCCTGCTGACCAAATCATGGCAGCAGTGGCTAAGTTTCCTTCAGAAAATGTAGCCTTCCCTTCCCTTGACATCGACAATAATATTTAGCAATAAATTAACCCAAGAAAAAAATACCAGTCCCATTCAGTGAAAATAGATTGGATGGAAACATACTAATAATACTCAATTAGACAGTGTCAATTGGCAGTTTCTTTGGAGTGATAATGTCAATTAGCATTAGAATTCCGGATAGTTCTTCGCTATCGATTTTCAATATGCACCCATAGATCTCATGGATAATCACGGATTTTTCACTTTTTAGTTTTAACTGACTCTACTGTTTTTGCACTTTCTTTCTCCTAGTTCTTTCAACGAAACGAACGATTCCTGTGATGGGAAACTTGACAAAATTGCTGCTTAAAAGGCACCAACATCTTTTTCAAGGTAGAAGATTTTGCGTCATAAATTCTGAGAAGGCTCAAACTGTAAGTTAAGACATCGCCACTCTTCGTAAATGCTAATGGTATATTGGTATGCTATATACACTAGTAAACACTAGTATGATGATTGTCCTTTTTGTTTCTTTCTCAAGTCTAGGATAAGGAGGACAGGTTGACACCAAGTATTGTCAAAAATTTGTTATTCTGAACTAGTATGAGATTGTTCTTCCTCTCTTGAGTAGTCTTGGGTTGGCTGCCACATTATTTTTGTATAATTTTCTTTTCTTTCTCAAGGTTCTCGCACAAACTCCTGACTTAGTAGACTGTCGTCAACCACCTCGCTTAAGTAATCAACAATGTTTTGATACTGGAAATGTGGTCTACAAGAGGTTGCTTGCGGGATATAGCATTCTTACTCAAGATTTCTCCTAGTATAACTCATTTGGTTCTTGAATCGATGGAGGTAATATTTAACCGAGATAGTTGTTTTTTTAATTTGATCTGCGTTTTTTTCCAACAATTCTAATACAACATCTATGTTTTGCATCCATCTGATTTGGCAACATTTGTTTCTATGAAACATCTTAATTTGAGGTGTTTTTTTATTTTATATTATTGTCACTAAATGACCTACTGTTGTGATTGTTTGACTATAGTCAAATTTAGGGAACATTGAAGATGATTGGGAAGCAGGATTGATATTCCCAGGAATGTTGTCACACCTCAAGCTTATCCGCATTAATGATGTGGAAGGATGTCATGCGGAGCTCAAACTTTTGAGGTTTTTATTCAAAAATGCAAAGGTTTTGGAAAAGTTGGTTTATGCTTTCATTCTAGTGTTGGCTCACCTGATAGAGTAACACAACTTAAGCAATTTCAGGATAAGTTAAGAGCACTGCCATGAGCTTCTTCACGCATCAAAATGATGAGGAGGATAAGAACAGAAAGTACGGGCATGTAGTAGTACTGTGCGTACTGCTGAGATCTAGTAGTGTTAGGTTTCTTCCTTTTGTTTTTCTTTTGGTTGCTGGCAATGTCTTCATCTGTGAAAAAGAATGATAGAAATGCCATTTAAGACCTCTTCAGTCCTAATTAACCTACAAAACCTCTAGCTTTCAGTTAATACTTTTGTCAGTTTGTGTCTGTTTCCTTAACAGAACTATGCGAGGCAAGGTTGTTTTTAAGTTTGCTGTTTTGATCTTCCTGTATAATACCATAACAATAGGTCATGACATGATCAAGGACATGTTATTAGTTCAGTCCGTCAGTACTTATCCTTGAGCTGGAAGTTATGATGTTATGTTTGTAATGGACTAATTTGCTGCTTTGATCCGATGAAATTTTGTTCAGTTTTACTGGTAACCCACTTGGCAAGAGTGTGGTTTACATGAATCAACGGAGTTCTGAGTATTTCGAAATTTATATGCCACAGCGTTGCTTTCCATAATATTTACTTTCGCATTGTTGTTTATTCTAAGAAACTGGGACATCTTGGGCACTGGTCTGGAAAGGGGTGGTGGTGATCAAATGAACAACCAAGTAAATACAGTTAGGCAAACAGACAGGGAAAACCAATGCCAAGTTGAATTATGGTGGACTATGCCTATAAATATTGGTTCACCAACGACAACCGGTGAGCACTTGGTGAAGAAGCAACTAACCGTGAGAAGAACAACAACAACCATTTCATCGGTTTCTGACTTCGCTATAGCTCTTATGAATCATCAAGAATATTACTTGAAAGCAACTTAATGAAGATTCAAATTCGTTTAGCGATTTCAATTTACTTGTCATCAAGAATATTTCAGTATGTACTTGTCGTTTAGTGATTTTAGTCTACTTTGTGATTGGGATTGCCACAGAAAAGAAATAAAAGATCAGTTGACCACAAAATCGTCAAATATGAGAAACTTAAAATTCAACATTCTCCCACCAGAGATCATATTTGATGTTCTCACCTGTTTACCTGCTGATTCAGTTCTAGAATGCAAGTTAGTATCTAAAACATGGAGAAACATTATTCAGCATCCATCATTCAATAAGATGCATTCAAGTCGTCTAATTAAATCTTATGCAACGGCTTATGATTCTGGTAAGTTGGGATTTCTTGTCTTGGCTTGGGATAATCAATTCTACTATTTTGAATATACTGAGAATCAGGAGATACCCATTGACAAAATTACAAGGATCAAATTGATAACATCTTTATTTAAGTCTACTTATTTTGTTGGTTTGTTTAATGGTTTGATATGTCTTAACAAATGGCCTGTTAGATTTTTTATTTGTAACCCCATTACAAAAGAGTATGTTATTCTTCCTTACAAGAAGAGAAATTATAGTCGGTTTAACTATACATTGATTGGAGTTGGTTACCTTCCTTCAACTAATGAGTACAAAGTTGTAGTAGTTGATAAGGTAAAGAAAGAACCGAATTTTGTAGACGTGATGGTGTACACCCTTGGCAGCCGCAATGGTTGGAGAAACATTGGAAAATTCTATCTTAAATTTGATAATCTTAATAACAAACCAGCTGGAATTTTTGTGAATGGAGCTCTTCACTGGATGCACAGGAAAGCAGAGATGATTCTGGTCTTCGATTTGGCTGATGAGACCTTTGTTGAACATCTCGTACCACCTCCTTTGCCAACAGACGGTTCTTTAGATTTTGGAGTTGTAGGTGGGGTTTTATTTTATGCACATAGATATTTCTGTTCAGTCACTAAACAGTTCTCGTTTTACAATATATGGCTAAATAAAAAGAAAATAGATAATCATAATATGAAAGAGCAGGACAAACACCAGTCATTGAGTTGGAGCCTAGAGTTTACTGCCTATCACAGGCCGTTAGCATTTACACAGAGTGGTGTTGTCTTAGGTTACAGTTCGAGCAATCTCGAGATCTACCACCCAAAAACGCTAACCTCGGAAGAACTGGTGGAATTTAAGCAACAATTTTGTCAAGTATTCGCTCACAAGAGAAGTTTTGTTTCTTTAAAAGACCTAGGGGAAGAAGGTACAAAAATAATGCAGTCAGTATAAATTAAGAAGCGAAAAGGCCATGATCAGCAAAACAAGCGGCTGTCCATAATTCAAAGATATATCTGTGATACATAGAAGTATATAACTGGTAATCTTCCTCTAGATTATTGAAGAAATATTATACATGGGTTGCTGCATGTTGAAATTGGATAACAAAGATCCGATTTGCAATTCTAATGCTATGGACATTATTCGTTCAATGACACTCTCCATTTACATGTCTAAGTGATGCTACCATTAGTCTGTTTTTGTCCAATCAATTTATATAGCCTATATTGATTTACATATATAATTTTGACTTTAGTAGCGTATTTCGTTATTGTACTCGGAGTTCCCGTTAGTCTGTTTTTATCCAATTATTTACACTTCAGCATTCTTTGGTTCGTTAAGCTATACTGATTTGTTAAATGTGCACTTCGTTTGTCACTTGATCTTATTTTAGTGGAATACTAAGATGCATATGTAATTTAGACTTGAATAGCATATTTTGTTTTTGTACTCAGGAGTATGACAAGATATTATGAGGATTTCGATTTCTTCTTGCTCCAAATTTCTGTATCATATTGCATGAATGATAGTCATGAATAAGAGAGTTTGTCTGCAGTCATCAATAAGTTTGATAAGAACACGTAATAAAATAGAGTCAAGTAGTCATTATGTAATTCTCATACTGATGTGATTTGCATGCGTAGCATTTCTAGTATAGATTTATTGCATTTTCTATTCCATAATGTACGGTAACGTCTCAAGCATGAAGCATTACAAAAGCTAGTGTACCAAAAAATCAAGAAGAGACGTTTAAGTCAAGGGGACTTGCAAAGAGCAAACCTCCAAGAGATGTAAAGACAAGGCAAGGGGACTTGCAAAGAGCAAGCCTCCAAGAGATGCAAAGGCGCAAGGACAAGGGGACTTGTAAGGGACAGGTCCCCCAGGAATAGAAGAACAGAAGAGTTTGAAGAAGGATACAGGCGCCCCAAGGTCGAGTTATCCATAAAGGACGCATGAGTAGAGTAACAGGCTGACAAAGAGGCTAATGTCCCACCCGAATGAAGGCCGAAAACACGCCACGACTAGGGGACTTGCGAGGAGAAAGCAAGCCCAGGGTAGGCCGTCTACAAAGGACATCAGAGAGGGATAGTATACTGTTGAGAAGGCTAAACGCCTCGCCCCAAAGAACTAGGGGACTTAATGTAAATACCTGCAAAAATATTGAGGAAAGAGTGCGGCCGCCCCGTATCTGAAAGGGAGTGTGACATAGTGTCCCACACTAAGGGAAACCCCAGATTCTCCCCCATATCCTAGGAGGGATGCGGTCAAGTGCCCCCATCTTCCTCAAATCTGGAGTGTACGTGTAGAAGTTATGAGGGACGTATCTTCCAGAAGAATCTAAATTACAGTTGTACGGTCAGAGGGGAAGTAGCAAGATAAGGGAAAATAGGAAAGGACACATGGCTGACATCCTTCAGTTAAGGAAATAACTATAAACAGGAGTCCTTTCCCAAGGAAAGGACTCAGTGATATCATTGATGGAAATTGTGTTCTACTTCTAAAAACAAGTCTCTACACCCTATTTCTATTTGTACCATGTATATCCTCTACTGTGTACAAGATGAAAATAGATTAATCAGGCCACGTAACTTAAAAATTAGGATAAAAAACTTGTGATATCTTGGATAGCTATTCAAGCGTGATTTGGGCATGAGGATTCAAATAAAAAAAATATAATAAAAAATATTCCAAAGCAATTGGGCATG
Source organism: Papaver bracteatum (assembly GCA_023529315.1). Classification (NCBI taxonomy): domain Eukaryota; kingdom Viridiplantae; phylum Streptophyta; class Magnoliopsida; order Ranunculales; family Papaveraceae; genus Papaver; species Papaver bracteatum. The sequence goes on from JAJJWX010001987.1 coordinate 512,423, forward strand.
ATAATGTTTCTACTCTAACGCCAATAATCCAACCATCCGTAAGATCTGAAAAGATGATACATAATCAAAGTAATTTTGCAGTTCTAACCTATGATATCCAGTATCTTCCATGAAAGTTCATAACTAAAGCAAATGATCATTTTCTAAGTTAATGCTAACATTCTGTACATATCTATATCGACTTTCTGCGCTCCTCAGGCGTCATTTTGTCATTATGAGATATCAATAGTAGAGAGATGACTAAAGGGTGTTACCATTCAAAACTTATTAAAAACTTAGAGCATCTCCAATGAGACATTGAAAACATCCTAAATATAAGGCCACATAGGATTTTCAAGGATTTAACCAAAAAATCATCTCCAATGGAAATGTGAAAGGAGAATGTAAAGATGATGTGTATGGTAGTTATGTAGACATCCTCAAAGTTATCCTCTAGTTTTAGAGGTTCTCTTTGAGGATGTGAACATCCTACTCATCATTATTAACGGTTATGATTACATATATGATTTGGATCAATGATTTAAAAAGTTCAAACTAAAGAAAAACAATTTATGGTTGGAGATGTTTTTCTTTCATCTCCTCAAATTAAGGAAAATTTGGTCTTTACATAAGAAAAAGCAACTTCCACAAAAGATGCACACCAAGTTACCATTGGAGATGCTCTTATTGAAATATGGTAACATAATACATAACCAATGGTGGCATGATACCTCACACCAGTGTGTTGAAGAAGAACGTATCCTGCCGATAAAGGGATACGTAACCAATGGTGACAACAATTGTATAACCGGCCCAACCACTTGCTATCTTTCTGAGTTTTACTTCAAAAGAAGCACCTCCCAAAACTTAAATCCTTCGGGCACTCGACTGCTATAGATGCACTTATTGTACTCTGCGTGAAACTCTGGATGCATATTAAAAACATGGCCAGAATTTTCCGCTGCTGAATGAGAAGACGGAAGCCTTGTGCATACAATTAATATTTACCTGGTCGGGAAAATAAATCCCTTGTGCATCAAAAATAAATGTTTCATTGTCATCCATAATAATCAGTTAATCATAACATCGTCAACGCCTATTCCATATACATCAATCACTTGCACACCAAAAAAAAAACTCTGTGAGGCTTTTTTTTTTTTTTTTTTTTTTTTAAAGATGTGCAAAGAACTCAGTGACCTGTGCAAAGAACAATGTGAAAGCACGATAATTGTCAATAGGTTCCAGTGATCAACACTAAAATGTAACACATTGTGAAAGATGATTAAAAATGGTTGCCAAATTGACTGAAAGGTCCATAGACATTGAACTAACGGACATGAGACGGTGGAACTGAACATACCTCGTCATATATAGATAAACATGGATAATTTGTTTCCCAGAACAAACCAATTGTTCGCGATTCCATGTTGTTCCTATCTGAATGCATAAATGGAAAACCCTACCACGCGGCTTTTTCACAGACACCTCAAGCACAACACTGATTCATGATTTATAGGTAGAAGACATAAACCTAATAAATCATACATTTTCTTACATCACGTTTTGTAAGCTTAAATCAACAAAGTACGAAAACAATACAGAAAAGATTAGCATCGCCCCTACGCAAGGATGACACGCACAAATTGAGAAATGGTCCAATTATTTTTTTTGACTACCTTTAACAATATCGCGCACTAAAATTAAACCAAGGATACAGAAATATCAATTGTACTTACCAAAAATTAAACCAAAGATACAAAAAGATTAATTCTACTTACCAAGTAAGGATTTCCCTAAACAATCCTTGAATCGTCAACAAACAAGACAAAGAATATTTTTTATCCCTTGGTAACACAACTGAAAATTCCCAACTTTAATGGAACAATTCTTTACACTTTTCGTTCACATCATTAATCATGGTTCTGCAACTCTAAAGATGGAGGAAATGTCAAAGCGAGAGAAAAACCCAAAGCCAAAAAACGAAAACGTATCTCCAAAATCGCGCGTGATAGAAAAAAAAAACACCCAAGGAAACTTGAACTTGGCTTATGTCATTGTGCAGATGAAGGTATACAACGCCCTTAGGAATCATCGCATAATAAGATGGGATGGGGGTGTTATAAAGTTATTTATACAACTGAATAGTTATGTATTGTCCAAACATTTGCTTGAATCCTTTAGTAGATTCCGTGAGATAACAATGTCAAAACAAAAGACGTGTCTTTTCTGTACCATGATAGATAGGTAAAAACTGATATGGCATGACAGGTAGGCATTCTTTATTGGCTTTTCTAAAATTTTATGCACCACATGGCTCTCTATTTTTGCACCATTCGTGAAAATGAATATAGCGCGGCCACATCAGCATAAATCAATCGGGTTCAAAACTTCTGTCTCCAAAATTGTCATTGAATTAATTTTGGTTTGACGGCGTTTAAATCCGTCATACATTTATAGAATTTCTGGTATTATTAAAATTAAGGTTGTGTTTGATAGGAGTTAATTCCATGGAATTAACCATCTTTTCATGGAAATAGCGTGTATTCCGTAGTTTGGTCAAAAATCTGTTTCCATGGAATTGCAATAAAAGCGTGGCCTAAAATATGTTTTAACTCAATTCTGTGGAATTCCATGGAAAGTCTTTCCTTGCCTCCCCTAGGAAACTGATTCCATGAAATTGTTTCCTTTATCTGTTATCAAACACAACTGTTTGAAGGTGAAAATGGTTTCTGCTGATTTCAGTAATTGCGGGTGTGCAGGTGAGAAACAATTTAAACCTTAAACAATGTACTGCAAGGGAGTAATTTAGATTCGAGAGATCAATCTGTGCAATTCCGTCCTAAACCATGAAATGGTCGTTCCAAACTTTCTTCGGTCACAAAGTGGAGGAGAATGGGTTCGTTTTGGGGAGGGAAGCAATGAAAGTGGTGAGACCAGAATAGTTGATTCTGGAAGATTAGTTGGGTTACTACGACTTGTTATCAGAAAAGTGAGAGAGATAACAAGGTGAGCTAGAAAGTAAGTATTTATGAGTGTTGTATCTCCCGTATAAACTTGTTTTTCAAAGGAAATAGGTAAGACATATTTATACAAGTCGGAGTAAAAATGTACCTTAGTCTCATTAAGGAGTGGGGAAGTAAATGGGAGGAGGTGGTAACCGTATGCATGAAATTGATGTTCCATAAAGTGGTTAACGAATGAAACTGGTTTTCATGAAACTGCTAACGTTAAGGAATTGATGTCCCATAAAATTGTTAACGCATGTGCTTTATGTCCAATGAACGTTTCACACATAACTTCCCGTATTTACTAACCGCCTCACCCTTATGACACTTACTTATGACGGGCATAGTGTACGCCGCACGCTGTAAACCGCCAAACCGATACCGAAAGAGGATCCCCCAGTTTGTGTTGATGTCTTGAATGTTTTTGGAAAATATGTAGCACGTTGTTATGGCTTGGCAAGTCAAGCTCGGGAAACTTGCTAGCCTGCTAACCTTCGACATCCGAGATTTTGCATCTTGAGAGGAGGGGCAACCGTTGATTGTTGCACACCTTCGTTTTGGTAGCCGCATAGTGAGGGCCAACATGATGACGCGGCTAGGTTGGCATGTCGTGGACAAACTTAGGTTTTTGGGCCAAAGGTTACCATGTGTCGTATGGTAACCTTGGATGGCTAGAATTTTCTCCTGGGATTGAAGGGAAACCATTGATTGTTGCACGCCTTCATTTTGGTGGTCGCGTAGGGAAGGCCAACAGGGTGGCACGGAAAAGGTGTGGTTAGGCTTGGCATGTGGGGCCAAAGGTTCTTCTTGGGCGTGGCTAGCTTTCGCTAGGTGCGATTTTGGCTTGACATGTGGGGCCAAGGGTTTTCCATGGGCGTATGGCGTGGCTAGGGCCAAGGCAAGGGCGTTTGGCTTGGCATGGTGTGACTAGAATATCTAGGGCCAAGGCAGAGGGCATTTGGCTTGGCGCGACAAGCTTGGGCTAGGTGCGGTTTTGGCTTGACATGTGGGGCCAAGGGGTTTCCATAGGTGCATGGCATGACTAGATTGGTCTAGGTGCGGTTTTGGCTTGGCATGAGGGGCCAAGGGGTTGCCATAGGCTCATGGCGTGACTAGCTTGGGCTAGGTGCGGTTTTGTCTTGGCATGTGGGGCCAAGGGTTTTCCATAGGCGCATGGCGTGACTATCTTTTGCTAGGTATGTGACCAAGCTAGGGTTTTGGGGCAAAGGTCATTTGGTAACCTTAGACGGCCAGGATTTTCTCTTGGGATTGAAGGGAAACCATTGATTATTGCACGCATTCGTTTTGATACCCGCGTAGTGAAGGCCAATATGGTGGCGCGACATGTGGCCATGGCGAGGTGCGTTTGGCATGGCACGGTAGGTGTGGATGGCATGATTTGCGATTGACATGGAGGTGTAGCTAGCATAATTGGCATGATTTGGCGCGGTTGTTGTGGATGGCATAATTTTCCATTGGCACAGAGGTGCGGCCAACATGGTTGGCATGATTTGGCACGGTCGGTGTGGTTGGCATGATTTGTAATTGGCACAAAGGTGCGGCTAGCATGGTTGGCATGATTTGGCGAGATCGATGTGGCTGGCATGATTTTTCATTGGCACAGAGGTGCGGCTAGCATGTTTGGCATGCTTTGGCGTGGTCGGTGTGGCTGGCATGATTTTCCATTGGCACAGAGGTGCGTCTAGCATGGTTGGCATGTTTTGGCGCGGTCGGTGTGGCTGGCAAGATTTCCCATTGGCACGGAGGTGCGGCTAGCATGGTTGGCATGCATTGGCGCGGTCGGTGTGTCTGGCATGATTTTCCATTGGCACAGAGGTGCGGCTAGCATGGTTTGCATGATTTTCCATTGGGATAGAAGTGCGGCTGCGGCAAGCATGGTTGGCATGCTTTGGCGTGGTCAGTGTGGCTGGCATGATTTGCCATTGGCACAGAGGTTCGGCTAGCATGGTTGGCATGCTTTGGCGTGGTCGGTGTGGATGGAATTATATTCCATTGGCACAGAGGTGAGGCTAGCATGGTTGGCATGCTTTGGCGCGGTCGGTGTAGCTGGCATGATTTTCCATGGGCACAGAGGTGCGGCTATCATGGTTGGGATGCTTTGGCACGGTCGGTGTGGCTGGCATGTTTTGTCTTCCCGTGTTGGAGGCCCTACGTAAGTTGTACTAGGAATGCAGACCCTGGAGTGGTGAGATAAAAGTTACCGGCTTGGTATGGTCGTACATCTCCAAGGCAAAGGGTGCGCAGTCTTGTAAGGCGACACAACTTGACGGCTTGGCTCGAGGGGCCAAGAGGTGGCATGGTCTTGGTAAGGCAAACGCTTGTGAATGATAAGGTCGCGACAGTGGAGCAGGCGACTTGGAATAGTATGTCCTTGGCAAGACGAGACATACACGGACGGCTAGGCGTGGTGAGGCCGCGGCAATGGAGCGAATGGCTTCCCAGGGGGCGCAGTAATGGAATGGTGGGAAGTGCAAGGGCGTCTAGGCATGGTGGGACGCGGTGATGGAGCGAGTGGCTTGGCCTGGGGGGTGGGCGACAATGGAATGGTGGGACATGTAAGGGAGGCTAGGTGTGGTGGGGCCGTGGTATGGCGTGAGTGGTCTTGGACGTGGAAATTGGTCTTTGCGGGACCGGTTTCCTCTTTTCCTTCCTTGGCTCAAAATTTTAAATCCTTTTCTTGTTCGAACTCCCAAGTATCACGCCTATAAAAAGGATGGCTGGCCTCTCCCTTTGATTCACGCCTTTATTGTTTCTTCTTTTGTTGCTTGGTAGCGGTGAAGCGGGGAGCAGATTAGGTATGTCTTCCAGTACTTCCTCTGTGACTGTCTTTTTCTTTTGTTTTCTTGTGTTGGTAAAAAACCCTAGTTGTAGGTGTACCTTTCCATGACCTTATAGAAAATGTTGGTGTAAATCCTAGCCGTAGGTATGTATTATACAAGCTCGTAGTAGTACTTAGGCATGAATACCGTATTAATGTTGACCACCTCAACTCTCTGTGAAAAGTAAGCATGCGATAGTAATTACTATCCCTTTTCCATGAAAACCTAGTTTTTTAGGGGTTACTCCTTGTCTTGGTGTAGCCGTGTTCATGGTCCCCCTCTTCTTTTTTTTGGGCGCGTCTATTGGGATGAGCGCGAGTTTTCGCCTGCATGTAGTGGTGATGTAGAGTCTGCAAGTCCGGCCTAAACCAAGAAATGGCCATTACAGACTTGCTTCAGTCACAAAGTGGAGGAGAATGGGTTGGTTTTGGGGAGGGAAGCAAGGAAAGTGGTGAGACCAGAATAGTTTATTCTGTAAGAGTAGTTGGGTTACTACGACTCGTTATCAGATACGTGAGAGAGCTAACAAGGTGAGCTAGCAAGTAACTATTTCTGAGTGTTGTATCTCCCATATGAAATTGTTGTTCAATGGAAATAGGTAAGACCTATTTATACAAGTCGGAGTAAAAACGTACCCTGGTCTCATTAAGGAGTGTGGAAGTAAATGGGAGGAGGTGGTAACCATATGCATGGAATTGATGTTCCATAAAGTGGTTAATGCATGAAACTGCTAACATTATTGAATTGATGTCCCATAAAATTGTTAACGCATGTGCTTTATTTCCCATGAACGTTTCACACATAACTTCCTGTATTTACTAACCGCCTCACCCTTATGACACTTCCTTATGATAGGCGTAGTGTACACCGCACGTTGTAAACTACCAAACCAATACCCAAAGAGGATCCCCCAGTTTGTGTTAATGTCTCAAATGTTTTTGGGAAACATGTAGCATGTTGTTGTGGCTTAGCAAGTCAAGTTCGGGAAGCTTGCTAGCCTGGTGACCTTCGACGATTGAGATTTTGCATCTTGAGAGGAGGGGAAACCGTTGATCTTTGCACGCATTCATTTTCGTAGCCGTGTAGTGAGGGCCAACATGATGACGCGTCTAGGTTGGCATGCCATTGGCATGGCATGGTTTTGCGTGGCCAAACTTAGGTTTTCGGGCCAAAGGTTACCATGTGTCATCTAGTAATCTTGGATGGCTAGGATTTTCTCCTTGGATTGAAGGGCAACTGTTGGTTGTTGCACTCCTTCTTTTTGCTGGCCGCGTAGGGAAGGCCAACGGGGTGGCGTGACTAAGATGTGGTTAGGCTTGGCATGTGGGGCCAATGGTTCGCCTTGGGCGTGGATAAATTTGACTAGGTGAGATTTTGGCTTGGCATGTGGGGCCAAGGGTTTTCCATGGGCGTATGGCGTGGCTAGGGACAAAGCAAGTGCGTTTGGCTTGGCATGATGTGACTAGCATGGATAGGGCCAAGGAAAAGTGCGTTTGGCATGGCGCGGGTAGCTTGGCTAGGTTTCGTTTAGCTTGACATGTGTGGCCAAGGTTTTTCCATGGGCGCATGCCATGGATAGGGCCAACGCAAGGGCGTTTGGATTGGCATGGTGTGACTTGCATTGCTAGGGCCAAGGCAGAGTGTGTTTGGCATGGCGCATCTAGCTTGGGCTAGGTGCGGTTTTGGCTTGGCATCTGGGGAAAATGGTTTGCCATAGGTGCATGGCGTGACTAGCTTGGGATAGGTGCGGTTTTGGCTTGGCATGCGGGTCCAAGGGGTTGCCATAGGCGCATTGCGTGACTAGCTTGGGCTAGGTGCGGTTTTGGCTTGGAATGTGGGGCCAAGGGTTTTCCATAGGCGCATGGCATGACTAGCTTGGGCTAGCTGCATGACCAAGCTAGGGTCTTTGGGCAAAGGTCGTTTGGTAACCTTAGACGGCCAGGATTTGCTCCTGAGATTAAAGGGCAACCGTTGATTATTGCACGCCTTCGTTTTGATAACCGCGTAGTGAAGGCCAGTATGGTGGCGCAACATGGGGTCAGGGCGAGGTGCGTTTGGCATGGCTCGATAGGTGTGGCTGGCATGATTTTCCATTGGCACGGAGGTGAGGCTAGCATGGTTGGCATGCTTTGGCGCGGTCGGTGTGTCTGTCATGATTTGCCATTGGCACAGAGGTGCGGCTAGCATGGTTGGCATGCTTTGGCGTGGTCGGTGTGGCTGGCATAATTTTCCATTGGCACAGAGGTGCGGCTATCATGGTTGGCATGATTTTTCGCGGTCGGTGTGGCTGGCATGATTTATCATTGGCAAAGAGGTGCGGCTAGCATTGTTGGCATGCTTTGGCGCGGTCGCTGTGTCTGGGATGATTTGCCATTAGCACAGAGGTGCGGCTAGCATGGTTGGCATGCTTTGGCGCGGTCGGTGTGGCTGGAATGATTTTTCATTGGCACAGAGGTGCGGCTAGCATGGTTGGCATGCTTTGGCACGGTCGGTGTAGATGGCATGATTTGCTATTGGCACCGAGGTGCGGCTAGCCAGGTTGGCATACTTTGGCGCGGTCGGTGTGGCTGGCATGATTTTCCATTGGAACACATGGGAATTATGGTATGGCTTGTCGTAACTATAATTTAAAAAAGATACCCCGATACTTATTTATAGACACATTAAAGGTTTCACTAAATGTGCCTAGTAAATGCTTGTTACTTTAAATGTTGTGACATTTGTGTCTGCTAGGGTTTAGTGTTTTACGATTTTAAACCTAGGTTAAAAACCACCATCAACAACGTAAAATAAAAGAAAAGAATTATGAAAGGAAGCGAAACAGTTGTTTTTCCTTTTTGTTTTTTTTTTTGTTTTTTTTTTGTTATGATCGATTGATCGGCTAAACAATTCTTGTTCTCAAAACCCTAAACATGAAATCCAAAATAAAAGATTAAATTCAATACAGAAAAAATATAAATCTACAACTGGAGATTTACAACGCTTCTCTAAGTATTGTAGAAAGTCCTATGTTTTACAACTGATTTCAAAGGAAGAGTTGTGATATATCATCACTGCCAACCCTTAGTAAACAAGGGGTTGCGCTAAGAAACCAAACGACAACTCCTTGAGAAAAACAGTTGTGACGACATTTTGCTATAACAACTTTGTTCCATATATGTAGTTACTTAGCCTATCACAATTCTCACAAGTGTTGTTGAACAACACAAAAATATGATAATGAAAAATATGTTAGAGAGGAGATTCGAACATGAATCTACTGCATGGAAGTGTAGCTCATCAACCACCCTTTCAGTTCACAAGTTTTGATTTTTTTCTTTTTTTAAATAGAAACCTACAACAACACTTATAAGTGTGGTTGAAGTAAAAATATATAATGTTCTATATATGTAGTTACTTAGCCTATCACAATTCTCACAAGTGTTGTTGAAGAACACAAAAATATGATAATGAAAAATATGTTAGAGGGGAGATTCGAGCATGAACCTACTACATGGAATTATAGCTCATCAACCACCCTTTCAGTTCACAAGTTTATATTTTTTTTTCTTTTTTTAAATAGAAACCTACAACAACACTTATAAGTGTGGTTGAAGTAAAAATATATAATGTTCCATATATGTAATGAATTAACCTATCACAATTCTCACAAGTGTTGTTGAATAACACAAAAATATGACAATGAAAAATATGTTAGAGGGGAGATTCGAACATGAACCTACAACATGGAATTATAGCTCATCAACCACCCTTTCAGTTCACAAGTTTAGATATTTTTTTCTTATTTTAAATAGAAACCTACAACAACACTTATAAGTGTGGTTGAAGTAAATATATATAATGTTCCATATATGTAGTGACTTAACCTATCACAATTCTCACAAGTGTTGTTGAAGAACACAAAAATATGATAATGAAAAATATGTACATTTTTTGAATTAAAAATATATAATGTTCCATATATGTAGTGACTTAGCCTATCACAATTCTCACAAGTGTTGCTGAAGAACATAAAAATATGATAATGAAAAATATGTTTGAGGGGAGATTCGAACATGAACCTATTTCATTGAAGTCTAGCTCATCAACCACCCTTTCAGTTCACAAGTGTTGCTTTTTTTCTTTCTTTTAAATAGAAACCTAAAACAACACTTATAAGTGTTGTTGAAGTAAAAATATATAATATTGGAAAAAATGAGGTTGGAGAGATTCGATCCCGAGCCTCGGGCGTGAAAGTCTACACCACTGACCATCCTACACTTTCATAGGTTCTGAAAACTTTGTGGTTCTTTAATATACTAACTATACACTAACTTATGACAACCTTTTATAAATGTTGTAAAAAAAAATGTAATGCTCCAGTACTGAGCCGCAAACAGCAAGAATCCTTCTCTGAACAAAAAATATCACTCTTAATACACAAATATAAAAGTTATCAACATTCCCAAATGGAATAAAGTAGCAACATAAGAGGTCAATTTTTAAAAACAAAATAGACTAGCAATATGAGCATTTCCTTCGCCGCCATATGCCTTTTCACAATCCTGCTAGTTTCGAAAAATGATATTTTGACAATCCTACCGGAATTCCAACTCAATTCCCATATGACATCGTAATTGACACCAAAAAAAAAAACAGATACGTAACTAGTCCTAGCAAAATCTATAAAGCACCAAATAAAATTCAACCAAACCTAAAAATTCATACAAATTTCAGAAAAAATGGGTGGGCCAATATAGCAATCATAACAACTGACATGTCCCTTTATGTCTCCTCCTTTATCCGGGCTTGAGAACGGAAACGAAATGATATATCATTTACATTGGCGGAGTTAAAAATGGGTGTTTACTCAGAACAAATATTACAAAGGTAACAGAGCTAGCATTTTATAAATTAAGCATCCAAATGGAGCTGTTAAATGTCTATTTTGCAAGAACAATACTAGTGTTAGTAAAGAAAATACAACAAGAGCGACAATGATAGTAAAAAATTAAATACAGTAAAAAAATACAGTATACTGACTTAACTTGTGAACTTACTTTTCTTCTTCTTTGTGTTCTTCTTTGTCGGAACCACTATGATATATTCACCATCTTCTCTTAAGTAGCTCTCGCTCTTGTCATCTATTTGTAAACCAAGAGATAAAGTATTCACTGGTTGGCAATTTATCTCAAGCTTTTCATTGTATTCCTTTAATTAATGGAAACCCCTAGGTGGTGGTTTCACCATCACATACCAGTTAGATGCATTTGACTCTCGAGAATAGAAAACTTATCGCGCTTGTTTTTCTAAAATGAATGGATCGTTACAGTATTGGTTCTTATGTTGTTTTAAATTGACTAATGTAAAGTCATCTTCTAAAACATTGGATTAACAAATCATAAGCTGTAACTTAAAAAAAAAATAAAAAAAAATTTAACTTACAAACTTGGAGTTACACATTGTAAGATATTTACATATACAAAATAGGGAATTGAAAACTTGAAGTAACTACTCATTTATAGCAGTAGTTACTGACCAATTACGTGATGTCATTCAAATTTAACTCCTTGCGCCAATTAAGAGCTTCCAGCAACTCTATGGAATCTGCATATATTCAGTGTTCAAGACTGGGATGGTGGATCTGGCAGCATAGTAGGCACGCACCTATTATATGTGGAAAAAGAATCAGTCAATCAGATGTTCTAAAAACTTGGAAGGGTATAACCACAAAAAATAAAGAGGGAAAAACATCAAGAGAAATGAGAAACGACTACAGAACCTAGCAAGCAATATGCACCTGCCACTAGAACCTAGCAAGTGCTATGTAAGATTATGCGGAATAGATGAGTGAATGGATCATTATAGTACATGTTAATTGTATAAAATTTCTATGCGTGTAACTCTGTTACAACTTATAATTTATCATAGCAAATTGTTGAAAATTCTAAACAGGAAAATTTATCATTGCAACAACTAATATAGTGCGTGAATTAACAAAACTGAACCATAATAAAACTCATCATACTAGCCACACAAAAAATCAGCAAAGCAAAAAAGAGAGAGGCAGACTTTGAGTGAGAAATAATTACTCTCTACTATTGTTCTTAATATACGTTAGTTGTTGAATCAAGTCGCAGGCTCTGCAGTCCACATTCATAGAAAAGCCGTAGCAACTGGACTGGGTAAATAATCTGTAAACTTAATGGAATTCAGATAATCATATGCTCGAAAATTGGTTCATCAAAAACACCAGTTTAGAAATCTATAACTGTATTGTCTCTCTCACATCATTAGCAAGAATGAAGACTTCAGTCTCTAAGTATCCAATTTCAAAAATGATTTTGCTCTAAATCAGGAAATCCCTGATGTTATCTATGTTAACACAATACGATTCACCATCTATTTAGTTATTATAAAGGTTTCTTGAGTATTCCTGATCCAAAAATGGAGGAAGGTTTAGCGGAACAGGAGAGTGAATGGATCATTGTACTACATGTAAATTAAATAAAAATCCATACGTATCACTTTTTTACAACTCACAACAATCCATGAGGATAACTCTTGCGCAAGTTCGAATGGGTGCATATCGTGTGACTATAACAACTCGAGTGAATGCCAACACCAAGTTGTGTAAAATGTACACCAAGAATCCTATAATCAAAAACCTATGTACTGTCAACATTACATACTTAAGTTTAACATTTCCATAAGTTCATTTTTTTATAAAATACTATAAGCAATCAATCAAAGCAATGCAGGGTAGTCCTTGATTGTCTGCAAGAAGTGATGCTTTGTGCGCAGTTCGATTGTTGTTGAGTACGGACACAAGCTCATGTACAGAACATCTGAAAAATCTCTAACAAAATGATGGCAACATAAATGAATATGAAATCAAGTGACCTGGAGCACTGAATGGCATATTTCTTTACACCTAGAGTTACATTTGAACAGTTTAGTATACAAAAGCATTTTGGTAATATAGATTTTGGTTGCTTTAACCAATAGCTGCATCTAATTCACAGTTAATAGGCTATGGGATTTCACTTCTCTAACACTAAAGCTTTTCAAGCCAGCATAACTTGTTTCCCAACAACATGATGGCAACATGGACGAAAGCAAAATGAAATTACCAGGATGATTGAGTGGCACATTAGTTTACACCCGTAAGTTCTATTTGAACAGTTATGCCAAATCAAATTGGAATATTTTTGCAATCTAGTTTTCGGTTTATTCAACCAATAGCTGCATCTAATTCACAGTTAGAAGACCATGATATTTCACCTCTCAAGTCAAAACTAGAGCTTTAAAAGCATAATTTGTAGAGTACCTTCTCTTGAGTCAATCTGATGTAGCTGGAGCTGACCTCTTCTTCTTTGAGAAATCCTTTGAAGTTCCAACAATCTGAATAGAACAATCAATCAACCAATTCTATTAAGCAAAGCACATTGAAATTCAAACAAAATCCACGAAGAAAATTAAGCAATTACCGTTAAGAAATGAATCCGAAGGAATCAAGACAACCCTTGCACTCCAGTGTTGTTCAATACCTTCTGAATCTCATTAACTCTAATCACATCATGGTATGATGACCTCCTTATCTGTAATAATCAAACCGATTTAATGATTATATGCTAAAATGAGAGATTAATATACAAAATCATCAAAGTGGCAAAATTCAATTTAAACCTAAGGCAAGATAGATTGCTCAATCAATCTCAAACAAAACTCTAACTAAAAATTTAGGGAAGACCCATCTTCAATTTATCAACACAAAGCAATTTCAAGAAAATAAATCATTCAATTTCAGAACCCTAAATAATATTACCTCCTGAATCAGTTAGTGTCTCAGAAACTGAGCTTTGGTGAAGAAATCTCCTGAGATCGATGAACTTGAAGAGGATGGTAATAAACTGAGATTTTGGAGTTGTAGATGATGAAGTTTCCAGTGGTTTGAGTTGATGATGATGAAGTTACCCAAACCTATAAGGACATACTTCCCAACACAGGGAATGCTCTTATCAACCCATAGTGATGAGAAAAACTATTGGTGAATATTCTTATTTGTGTCCCTAATAGGCCATGTTGACAAATCTACCATGTTGACAAACCTACAAGGTGAAAATCAGATTGTCAACAAAGTGACCTAATTGCATAACCAAATCATTATTCTGTATCCATGTCGTGATACTGTGTAAGATACCTACCCAGAGTCATCTTTTTAATGCAAATGGTAAAGCAGCATTGTTCCGTAACCATGCCAGTGCAGTAATAAATTTAGAAGTTGCAGAACTGTAAACCTATAGTTTTCAGTTTTGAAGTGTTATATCTCAAGAGGGCCATTACTATTGAAACTATTTTACTACTATTGAAAAAGAAATCTATAACATTCGCGCGTAAGTGAGATATTATCTCAAACAGGCAACAAATATCAGAATGATGACTATGGAAAGAAAGGTAAGAATAAAATTACCCCAAACTTGTGATTAACTTCAGTTGTTGATGGATACCCCACGCGTAATTTCAACAAAATTAAAATCCAATTAACAAATCAATTCCTATTGAAGTGAATAGTATATAACCAAAAGAAATACATGTACATATGAAGTGAAGAAATCAAAAACACTTGGCAAGATCAAATTTTAATCAAATTTGAATCCAATCAATTTTTTCTGTGTCGATATCAATTTCAATTTTTTATCAAATTTCAATGTCGATATCAATTTCAATTTCAATTCCAAAATGATTAGTATTTAATGCAATGAAACAAACCTAATTCAAAAATCAAAAAAAAAAAATATACCCAAAATTCAAATCTGGGTCACAGATCGATCTTCAACTTTGGGAAATTGGTGGAGATGGTAAGTCGAGATATGGGTTACAGATTGATCTTCATCTTTTTTTTGGTGAAGAAATATCTTGAGATCGATGAACTTGAAAAGGATGGTAATAAATTGAGCTTTTGGAGTTGTAGACGATGAAGTTTCCAGTGGTTTGACTGCTGTATCGAAGTTGCAGCTGGTTTGAGGTTAATTTCTTGCTCACTGTCGAAGACGATGGGTGAAATGAAGTTGAGGGGAAAAAAGAAAAGGATAAGAAAGAAATCGACCAGGTTAAAGAAAAAAAAAATTGAACGGTTGCAGATAAAATGGATGGTTATGATTTTATGATGGATACATTAAGATAAAGGAAAAAAAAATTAACGGTTGTAGATATAATGGACGGTTATGATGGATATATTAAAATAAAATAAAATAAAATTCATTATTTTTTTAATTAATAAATATAATTAGTATTAATTAATTATTAATTTATATAAATCGGTTCCTTTTCATTAAAAATAATATAATATAAATATAATTAGTATTTATTCATTAATAGAAAATAAAAATATAAACTGGAAAAAATATAATTATTAATTTATATAAATCCACTCATCGCCAAGTTTTGATCTCGGACCAGGTATATTCCTCGAAGTCGACTAAAATGGGTCTGTTTAACATATACAAGGAATCTTCCTGAGGAATCTTTGCAGTATCTGGCTGGATTCGTCGTTCTTACGAAGTTACCGCCTTATAGCAGTCCACTCATCGCCAAGTTTCGATCTCGGACAAGGTAGATTCCTCAAAGTCATTGAAAATGGGTCTGTTTAACATATACAGGGGATCTTACTGAGGAATCTTTCCAGTATCTAGATGGATTCGTCGTTCTTACGAAGTTACCGCCTTATATCAGTCCACTCATCTCCGAGTTTCGATCTCGGACAAGGTATATTCCTCGAAGTCATTGAAAATGGGTCTGTTTAACATATACAGGGAATCTTCATGAGGAGTCTTTGCAGTATATGGCTGGATTCGTCGTTCTTACGGAGTTACCGCCTTATAGCAGTCCACTCATCTCCAAGTTTCGATCTCGGAAAAGGTATATTCCTCGAAGTCATTGAAAATGGGTCTGTTTAACATATACAGGGAATCATCCTGAGGAATCTTTGCAGTATCTTGCTGGATTCGTCGTTCTTATGAAGTTACCGCCTTATAGCAGTCCACTCGTCGCCAAGTTTCGATCTCGAACAAGGTATATTCCTCGAAGTCATTGAAAATGGGTCTGTTTAACATATACAGGTAATCTTCCTGAGGAATATTTGCAGTATATGGCTTCATTCGTCGTTCTTATGAATTTACCGCCTTATAGAAGTCCACTCATCGCCAAGTTTCAATCTCGGACAAGGTATATTCCTCGAAGTCATTGAAAATGGGTCTGTTTAACATATACAAGGAATCTTCCTGAGGAATATTTGCATTATCTAGATGGATTCGTCGTTCTTAAGAAGTTACAGCCTTATAGCAGTCCACTCATCGCCAAGTTTCGATCTCGGACAAGGTATATTCCTCGAAGTCATTGAAAATGGGTCTGTTTAACATATATAGGGAATCTCCCTGAGGAATATTTGCAGTATCTGGCTATATTCGTCGTTCTTATGAAGTTACCGCCTTATAGCAGTCCACTCATCGCCAAGTTTCGATCTCGTACAAGGTATATTCTTTGAAGTCATTGAAAATGGGTCTGTTTAACATATACAGGGAATCTTCCTGAGGAATCTTTACAGTATCTGGCTGGATCCGTCGTTCTTACGATGTTACCGCCTTATAGAAGTCCGCTCATCGCCAAGTTTCGATCTCGGACCAGGTATATTCCTCGAAGTCGACGAAAATTGGTATGTTTAACATATACAGGGAATCTTCCTGAGGAATCTTTCCAGTATCTGGCTGGATTCGTCGTTCTTACGAAGTTACCGACTTTTAGCAGTCCACTCATCGCCAAGTTTCGATCTCGGACAAGATATATTCCTCGAATTCATTGAAAATGGGTCTGTTTAACATATATATAGGGAATCTTCCTGAGGAATCTTTGCAGTATCTGGCTGGATTCGTCGTTCTTAAGAAGTTACCGCCTTATAGCAGTCCACTCATCGCCAAGTTTCGATCTCGGAAAAGGTATATTCCTCGAAGTCATTGAAAATGTTTTTGTTTAACATATAAAAGGAATCTTCCTGAGGAATCTTTGCAGTATCTGGTTGGATTCATCGTTCTTACGAAGTTACCGACTTATAGCAGTCCACTCATAGCCAAGTTTCGATCTCGGTTCATAGTTTTTATGCCGTTATATCACATTTTAAGTTCGAATCGTACCGGTAAATGGTGTGATTCATCGTTCTTACGAATTCTAAGATATATAGTGGTCTTCCCATGTCCAGGTTTCGATCTCGGAGCCAGCTTCTTTCTCAAAGTTGACGAATTCGTATTCGTTTAAGGTTTCTGAGAAGTAAAAAGTATGTTTCTTTGTCAATCCGTATGCTTTGGCTTAAACCAATCATTGATTTGTTTATGGTTTTTTTTTTAATTTTCTCATATCTAACGCACCAAAATTAGGGGTTCAAAACTACTAAAATCTAACTGTGGGAAAGGCTTTTGGTTTTGTTAGAAATTGTGTTTCTTTACCAATCCGTATGCTTTTGGTTAGACCAATCAGAAATTGTGTCTCTCCCGCCCGAAAGCCCGCCTAAATTTGGTCACGTGTCTTGCTTGAGAATTTTCAGACATTATTTATTTTTTGACTACCGCAATGTGTCCCCGAAATTTTTAGTAGACGCGCCCAAATTCTAAACACATCGAAATTTTCATCAAAATCCCTGAAAGAAAAAAAAACCAAAAAGAAAGGCTCTTCACTATGAAAAACCCTCTCTCACCATCAGAAAAAAAACTTTCTCACCAAACGAAAACCCTCTTCCATGTGAAAAAATATCTCCATCAGAAGAATGATATCGATCTAAATCTCTCAAAATATTACCCTAATTCAGAAGCAATATATCGATCTAAATCTCTCAGAAAACCCTAACTCAAGCAATCTCTCAATCTATTCGGCAGAAACTCAAAGGATTAATCTCTCCAAATCAATCATATCTCACCAAGGGACTCAAGGTTCAGGGTAATTTCTCGAATCTCTCATACTCTCAAATCTTAAGAGTAATTTCTATTCCAGTTTTCTATTTTAGGGATTTTATAATTTTGTTTTTTTTTTCCTCATGCAACTTAAGTTTTTGTTGTTTCATGATGAAATTTAAATTGGGTGTTTGATTTTGGTCTTTAATTTGGGGATTCTTCAATTTGGGTCCTTTGATTTTCATGATGATTTTTTTTTTGGTTGTTGTTGTTTTGACACATAAATCCTCAAAGTTAGTATGAATTTACTTCCCGCAGTAACTTAACATCAAAATCTGATCAAGATAAGGTCAGTGGACTGCTATATGATAAAATTTTACTGCTGGGTATATGATAATTTGTTTATACTAGTTTCAGTGTATGAGTTTGTATAAAAAATTGGTGGCTAATTAGCCAATCACATTGTCAGTTGTAAGCTGAGTTTTGATTGTGTGAATGGTCAGTAAGCACACCTATATTCATTGATGCTGGTATTTTTCTTAGAGAAAATGACTTTTAACTTCTTGTTCTCTCAAATTTTCTGCCTGCCTTTTTGATATGGATTACTAAGCATATACATGTGTGTTAGTATTGTATTATGGACTGGGGAATATCTTATACAGAACCTAAGGGTGTAGTTGAGCCATAATTTGTCCAGTTCAGGGTGGATTTATGTAAGAAAGCAAATTAGTGTGATGCATGTTTTATCCCGCGTTCGGAAATGTTGGGGATTATTCCTTTTTAGTTATGTTTTATCTTCTTAGTCTCATAATTTTGAGATTATTCTCAGAGTTCTAATCATTTTAGCTCAAATTTCTTCAAAGTCCTTCAAATTTAGTAAAAAATGTTTGTAAAATTAACACATAGTGCAACTTTAGCTATTTCTGTAGGTGATAGAAACTTTAAACCTCTGGTTCAAGTATTAGATATAAAACCTGCTGGGAAAACACAAGGTCGGATTTGAATACTTGTTTCTGACTTGGTTCCGACTCAATATGATGTGTTAGCATCTAAGTTGAAAGTAAAGTGTTCAGTGGAGATATTACAATTGATTGATTATATGTGTAATACTGTTCAAAAACTGGAAGTAAATTATCCTAAATTAAGATATAATTTTATGTCTGATTTCAACTCTTTGAGATAATGTGTTATCAATCTTTGAAATTATGCTTAGTTCCATTTACTAGTAGGTATTATCTGATATTTGTTGGTAAGACTTGAAGTTTCCTAGATTCAACCTTAACTATGTGGGTATCTATATTGACTGTGTTGTTGAATAATTGGTGAACTATCAACTAGAATTGGTGCAAGGAAGTAAATTTAGTGAGAAAACATGGAGTTAAAAGATGCTCTATGTCCTTTATATCTCAATAATCTTGAATGATAAATTTCTCATGTATTACTTTTTTTTCCCAAATTGACTTGTATGCGATATTTTTGGTAGCTACCGCATTGCTCTCGTGGTCTATCTTTGTTGTGTGAATGCTCACTAAGCTTATCCTTGGTGTATGATTTGTGGGTTCTAACTCATTTTAGTTAAATTGCCTTATGCGCCATTGTGAGTATATTTGTGCCCAAAGCATGGAGTTTGATTTTTTAGCCACTTTGATCAGGCCTTGTGTTTGGAGCTGCAGGCATTAGACCCTGTATTTCCTTCTTCGAGGCCAACAATGTTTTTCTTTTCTCTTTGGTTAATGATAATCATGGCCTTTAACAGAATTCATTTGTGTTAGCTTTTGATCCATATTGATTGTTGAATTCTTTTTTTTCAAGGCATAACTGCAATAATGTACACTATCAGGGAAGCAGTAAAGAAGAGGCTGGTCAAGCAGTTAGCGATAAAGGTATAAAGACTTTTCATCTCAATTTCAGTGTAAAAAAATTTCTTTACCTTCTCATTTTAACTAAGTTATGCATTGTTTTTGCAGTTGAAGAAGTCTAAACAGTCCGCGGCACCATCTATTTCACATACACGATTATCCCCAAGGAACAAGAAGTCAAGCGATAATGCATCTCCATCTGAAAGTGCTCCGCTAACTTCCAAGTTGCAGACTAGCAAGGATTCATTAAATATGAAGGACATACAGAAGTTTGCGATAAAGGTAAAAACTATTTAACTCAATTTCAGTTAACAAGCTACTTTACCTTCTCATGTTAACTAACTAAGCTACAGTTTTTGGCGATGAAAAACAAGCAGAACACTCTGTAGTCCCCTACTGAAAGTGCTTTGCTAACTTCATAGTTGCAAACGCCGACCAAAAAAAAGTCCGCAAAACCATCTCTTTCAACTGCATGTAGGCGGTCATCACCAAGAAACAAGAAGGTACCAGAAGATGATGCTGAACCATCTCCAAATGAAGCACAATTAAGGCGAACACCAAGGAATACAAAGGGAACAGAACCAAGTGCTGCAGTTTCTCCATGTGCAACAACAATTCCAAATCATCGCAAATAATTTGAAAGTGTTACACTGTCATCACCACCTACAAATAGAAAAGATACCAGGAAAAATAATTCGCAATCTGAAAGTGCTCAACATACACAGCCAACAACTACCAAGTCCCAATCTAAAAGCTCCAAAGGAGATACTGCAAATTTCGGAGTGGGGCGAAATAATGTAAAGCGGAAACATCACACAAGAAGCACAGGCCCATGTCTAAATGTTCAACTTAGGGATCCAAATGACACACTCGCATATTTGCAAGATGAATAGGAAGAGGAAGAGGAAAATCTACATACCCGTAAAGCTGTGGAAGATGATAACTCTGATCATGTGGAGCCTGAGGTGGAAGGATATAATGATAATGGTAATGATGATGAGCTTGATTTGGAGAATGGTAATAGTTCTGTTAATGATAAAGGTGAAGAAGGAAAAGAAGCAAAGAAAAGAAAATATGTGCCACGTGGCCCAACTCAGATGCATGCACTAAAGTTGGATGATGTTGTGCCGAAGAGAACAATTACCTTCAACGCTAATGAACAGCCGATTGGTGATCCCTCTGTGCAACTGGCTAGTGTGCTAGAGGTGCTTGTTCGGAAACTTACTTTAACTTTCATGGATTGGAGATGTGTCCCTATTGAAGCAAAATAAAACATATGGAAGGTGGTCATGGTACGGTAGTTCATAACTCTTTATCTCTATTCGTTTACTCAACAACTATTTAATTCATAGCGTATTATAATTCTAATTATTTACTTTTATTTGTATAACCGATTTATAGTGCCCGAGTGTTACAAGGCCTATTATTTCAGCAAGATAGGAGCTTATCTTAGAGAAGCAAGGTCAAGGAAAGCTGGTTTGGTAATCGATGTTATCGATCATTTTCAAGGGGAAGAAAGAAACAACCGGCTAGAAAAGCTAATGCCTAGGACAATGACAGTTAGGCAGTGGGACAGATTTGTGGAACATGTAGACTCTATTGAGTTCAGAGTAAGTTTTTCTATTATAATGAATGACTGTATATTTATATTAAAAACTTTAAAAGTATGTTGAATGATGATGTCTCTATTTTTCTTTTCAGGTAGCAAGAAAAAAAATGCAAGAAAATCATACAAAACACAACACCCCACATATCATAAGTCGACAAGGTTTCGCGCAATTAGAGGAGGCCTTGGTATGTTCACCACGTGAAAGCTATTACATCATTCTAAATATAATTGCTTGGTTATTATGAAATTATTTATGCAATTGCAAAAATTTAGATGCTTATTCGTATAGATTGATCTCTGTCCTTTTAACTGGTTGTGGATTGTAAAGCCATTTATGATGGATCATTTCATTATTATTCAGATCACGACCTGTGGTTTACTTTTAACTGTTGTAATCTTATATTTGTTTTCATGTTAGTTTCATAGCAAATATTCATGTTTGGTTGTTGACTTCCTTAAGAGTTTAGAGTTCAAAGCCCACACTAAGCTACTAATGTGTACATATTTTAAGGCGGAATTATCAGATATTTAGATACCATTTGAACATGTTACATCTCACAATTCTCTACAAGGTTATATCTTAGAAATCTTTGAAGTTTCTTCTTAGCATGTATCATGACTTTAATACCATGTTGTTATGCTATTCTTGATGATTGTCATGTATTGATACATTTATTTGGAAGAAAAAAGAACTAAATACAACCAATGGGATTGATCAAGTCATTTTATGGAAACGTGGTCATACACAGCGCAAAGGAAAGATTCCACATCCTGGTGTTGTAGAAGCTTTTTTAAGAAATATTCTCTTCTTCCTTTGTGTGGCTTATGTGTCTGCTTTAAAAATGCAAAAATTTCTAATGTTTTACACAATTAAATAGGAGAAACTTGAAAAAGCTCAAGCATAGCTTGGTGCAGAGCATGGTGTAGATGATATTCTTGCAAAGGCCTTCGGCGAGGACAAAACTACATGGACACCTAAAGGAATTGGTTTTGGAGCGACACATAAAAAGGTTGCTGCCTAGTCCCACTATAAGTTGCTTATTAGAGAGTGTCAGGAATCCTATAGAGAACTGAATGATCGGCTGGTGCAGATAGAGGTGAGAATTTAAACTTGATTAGTTCTTATTTTCATGATGAATTCAAACTTGATTGTGACCCACATACTGCTGATATGGTCTTAATATAGGAATGGAACTCAAGATGTGTTTGCAACGGAGTCTCATCCTCTCGCATGTCAAGTCAAAAATCCAGCAACAACCAGGAGGCTAGCACTAGCAGGACTGTTCTTGATGATGTAAGAGCCTCGACTCATACCACTCCAAGTCAGGTCCAAGTGCCAGAGAGATTCCAAGCTTGCAAGCTGTTAAGATGATACAAGGAGGGCGAAGTGGTTGCGGAGGTTGAGATTGTTTAAACAGATCCAAGTAAGGACATACATGGAAATCCAATAGGTTTTGGAGCCTAATCTGTATGTCTGAAGGTCGCTTATGTGGAGGATGCTCCTGTCTTCAAGGAGACTTCAGAAGCCAAATTTGTTGGTGAAGCTGTTTCAGGCCCAAGGATCTAATTTCCTATGAGTAAACTTTCTTAATCATCTTTGATCTTTTGTGGAAGACTTCACTTTTTCGTAACAAACATCATCACTGCCACTTTTTTGTATGTTTTGTGTATATTACATGGGTATGTGAATGTTTTTGTGTATATCACAGGGGTATGTGAATGAATCTTTCAGTTACACTGGGTTTAGTTTAATTTGAATGAATCTTTCAGCTTCAGAGCCTGTTTATGTTTCAGTTTAATCTAGTTGTTTCCTCACATTTCACAACACAAACAAGGTGCCAAAAGTGGAATGTATATGTTGGGCCTTATTCACATATAGAGTGTTGTGTTAGAGATTTCCGCTACCCAACCAAGATATTGTGAAATAGCATCTTTACTAATAATAACAGTTGTTTTATATGTTTCTAAGATACCTTACTTGTGTTGTCCATGATATTCCTACAATACTAGTAAGAGTGGTGTTCAAAAAATTCTACTACACATAGTATAGTTGTATCATGATTGTAAAAATAAATCTTGCAATATAAGTAGGAGTTGTTTAGTACAGTTGCACAACTCTAGTAAGTGTAATTACAATTGTATTCACAATACTAATAGATATTGTCTTCAAGTTTTTAACTACAGAAGCCAGATATTGTGAAAAAATTTATTACAATATAACTATGTGTTGTACAAGATAGTTCCACGATACACAACTTGTGTTGT